>JAODKL010000034.1:7767753-7780572 GCA_026780765.1 Petrocephalus schoutedeni
GTTAACATTAAAATTGCTGCCATCACTGTAAACGTCTATACACCATTCTGAATTGCATTAATTTACACATGAAAATCGAAACCGAAAATAAATAAGGGAATCATCACTTTATAGATTTACTACTGTGATACCCAGGGTACAGAAAAAAACAATAACCGATATTCCCAATAACACTCTAACGACTGAACACTGAGCTGCTCGTCTGAAGCAGCAGAGAGCCGCCCTGCTTGACGTGACATACCTTGTATTGACTCAGGGGGTACTTTTCCAGCAGGTACTCATCGCAGCCACAGACCTTGAGGATGTACTTGCCCTGGTACTCCTGCACACACATCTTGAGCTGTTCTGGTGAAAGGAGCATGCTCCTGGTCTTCTTGCGGATAGCCTCTGCTATCACTTGCTCAGGGACGCAGTCATGGTTGATTTTGAGTGTATATTTCTGCTTGTCATTGTTGGGGGAGACTATTACCCAAATCACAACAATTATTTGACCTAAAGACAAAATATTTAATACACGTCAGCTACAAATGCGTGCAAATTTAAATTCCTATTATTGAAATTCATATGTACATACACGCAAACAGAATCTTCAAAAGCTTCAATAACTTCAGAACATGTTTCAATATGTTTTGCTTCCTTTTTATCTCAGTTTTTGTCTCAGTTTTGTTTTTATACAGTAGGTACAGTGTAACTAACTATAGGTAAAGAAGTTGCCTCAGTTACTATGTTATTAGTTAGTTGCAACTACAGATGCTTCGTCTGGTGAATTACCTTTATCAAGTTTATTGTGGATGTGCTTAGGAAGTTCTGATGAAGATTCAACATTGGGAGGGTAAACGTATAATGCTCGACTGTGGGGCCCATTGGCATCTCTGAGGTCCACTGAGTCTTTACAAACATTCAGAATGTTTCTCCTGAAGTCCTGAACTTCAGGATCCTTGACCAAGTCAAACTCGCATACAGGCATACCGATTGCAAAACCTGCAAGACAGATCTAAAATGTTAACAGCAGCAATATGTATTTATTTAGGAAGCTAATTAGATACGATTTGGGTATTCTGATATTTTGGTTCTGACAGAAATCTGGTTAAAATGACTACCATTCATTTGCCATAAATATACAATTATACAAATATACAATACAAATATACAATATACAAAGTCTGATTTTGATAACTAAGGGCTATGCAGGTAGCTCTAACTGTAAATAATTTAAGTGACCTTCGAATTTCACTTAACACTTATCAGATTTGCTTTATCACTGACATATTTCAATGATGAGTATAGTGGTTAACAGAAACAAAGTGCTGAATAAAGTTTACTTTATTAATATTATTAATTTATTAATAAATGTAATAAGGTTGTTAAGTGGTCACATGTATAAGTCATATGTGTAAAACTTTACATGAGAAAGGGAGAGTCCTACCAATTTCCCTGTTAAGAATCTTCTCTTCCCTGTTACCCACAGGTTCAATGACTTTTAGAAAAGGCTGGAAGAGCCTGAGATCACAGAGTCTTCTAGTTTCATCATAGAACTCCTCCGTTTCTGCCTCCTGGGTAACACTGACAAAGATGTAGGACGTCTCCTCCTGCAGCAGGTGATGCAGAGGGTATTTCCGCGCTTCTTTGAAAAGCTCGTGCTTAATGGTGATAAGCGTGGCCTCGCGGAGGCACTCCAGCGCAACCATCATCCCATTCGGTAAAAGACAGTCCACCAGAATCCGCGGCGGCATTAAATGGATACCCCATAGCTCTCCCGATGATGGCCTTGGGGGCATTTTTCACTCCTTTCAAACTCTTAGTTGTCCAACAGATGTCAAGATCTCCTGACAAAAGAGGCATACTGAAATATTTGATTATATACTTGCATATTTTTTTCCTAAATAAACAGAAACGCATTGATACAGAGCAAAGGCAACCTTCACGTGGCTAACGGAAGGAGATTGAAAATGAACTCTGAACATCAGGTCACCATAAAAACAACACAATGGCATGGTGGCACCACTGTGACATCACAGCTCCAAGACATCAGATTCCCATCCCTCCATGCTGTGTGTGGGGCAGACATGCTATTTAGACGACTTGGTCCCTTCAAATTACCCTTTGTGTGTGGACCTCTGTGACGGACTGCCATCACATCCAGGGAGCACCCAGGGGAGGCTCAATGAAACTCTGTATTTGATAAATGGTTCCGAAAGATGAATGGATACCCAAAAACAACAGAGGTCTGTTTTAACTTCCGACTCCTACGGCAAAGTTTGTCCTCGCCGGCCAAATCAACATCTCTATGTTTCGCATTTACTTTCTGAGTTTTAATGAACACACCATCTATGCCACACAATGTCTGAAAGGGTAAATACTGTCTCTTAATGAATAGCTATATCCTGTGCTCTGGGGTTATTCTACATCCCCACAGAAGAGCTGGTGGAAATATAGATTCTAATCAATCTAAAGCCTAGGCCTACACACCAGGAAAGTTAGTCCCAAACCCTACCATCTTTACTGGAATAAATCAGAATACATTTCCTGATATGATAAGCTGCACTTTGCTGGACTTTTTTAAGCAAGAAGGCATTTGAATAAATTAAATGAGCCATTTTTTCTAATTTCAATTCTTTTCAGTCCCTCTTTACCCCTTCTTTATGAGATAAACAGGCATCAATAAAAAGTCTGCTGTTACCACATAAAATTGCTGTAGTTTTCATTCCCATTTCCTGTAATAAATAATTTCATATTTCAAGTCTCTGCAACTTCTTATAATTTTAGGCTCCTTATTCTGGGGTCTCCCCTGCTGCTAAATAGGCAGGCGGGCTCTCCAGCAGACGTGTGAGGAAACACAGGAAAGGCCCTGCTGTTTCACAAATATGCATGACATTTAACCCCGTTTGTACTGTATAAATACACAACTTTATAAGAGTGTAAAATCATAAGCTGTTTAAGTCACTTAACCTTATTTACTTCCTAGGAAGGTTTCTGTTAAACATTTTGGCTTAATTATAATTCTTGACAAAAACTGAATTATTTTCAAACCATTTAAATGCACATATTCAACAGCATACAATGCTTACTCATAACTACTTCATAAAAACAGTATTTTTACCATTACCTAAACTTTCTGTAACTTTTTTAACATTTCCTTAAAGGAGCCTACTGTAGAAAATGCTGAAGCACATGCTATGCAGCGATATACCCTTTGCCAACATCAATGCCTCAATATCTAAAGATTACCTACCACAACTGACAAAAATCCTCCCAGTTAATACCAGTGCAGCATTGTGAGACCGGAGAAGCTGCCACCATTTATCGCTGGAGAAAACTCCTCCTTCTTTCACACACAATTGTATTCATTCATATTTGATTATAGGACATTATATCATGCAGCACTCAAAACAGTCCTTATAAGGTGCCATGCACAGCAGATGCACAGAGGCCGAGATATATTACAGAAAAGACATTGACAGATGCATGGCTTGGGTTAAGTTAGCATCAATTAGCCTCAAGGACCAGAAGATTCATTTCAATTTTATTCACACTCCCAGAATATACCTGTTTCTCTGGAAACTAAAAAGCAAATATTGTTGCATGCCAATGATGACTATTATACGCTCCTGGCACATTGTGTCAATTGTTTTGGGACTTGGCGAAACGAGGTGGCAAAGTTTCTGAATGAGGTAGCATTAGGCTATTTGTGTAAGTTTGCCCATGTACCGCAGCGCTTTCATTTTAGACGACACACAGTTAGAGGCTTAACACTTGGCAAAAACAAATTTTACTAGCTGTAAAGAAGATGACAGTGATATGCTGGTGACATCATATTTGCATTCTACTGGTAAGTAGAAAAACAATAACACGTGCAACTGTATTGTTAAAGAAAGGGTGAGCCAAATATCTGGCTGAAATGAGTATACAGTAAAATAACACATTCTTTCTGAAGCTGATTGCTATCTGAGCAATTATTTTGCGTTTGACCTGCAATAAATGCAAAAACACTGGATTACATGTGTAAACTCTATTGTTGTGTGTTTTACTGTGTACAAGTAAAAACACTGTCAGAGTAAAAAAAAAATATCAATTACAACTCTTCCAAACTATAATAGCAAAAACAGAAATATCACTTTATATGACAATTAATATCTATCTGAAGTAATGGTCTTATGAGACTACAGAATCTAACATATAAAATACGCAAAAACGTCATAATTTTCGGCCTCCGAGAACATAAATAAATAAAAATAAATAAATAAAAAGTAGCATTGCAAAATTGGACTACTTAATGAATACAACAATTCATAATAATCGTCCTAGTAAAAGTTAGAGCAAAAATGCCAGTTTTGGGAACTGCAACCTGACCTATTTGGTTACAGGCACGTGCTTTTAAGCAAACAACAGGGGAAGTAATTTATACTGGGCCAGAGACCTAATTAGCTTACCTTGGGCAAATGGGCCGAACTTCATTAAGGATTGGTGGTTTCTTCCTATTTCAAACCACCAGCAATCCCCACTACATTTTGGCAATGTCGCTCTACGGTGTCATTTTCTGTCACACAAAAAAAAACAAGGGGCCTTTTACTAATAACTGTTTTTACATTACCTGGAATATCCCCATTAAGAAAGCTGCTCTTTAAAAATATATGCATTATATTAATACATTATAATGTTAATTAATATTAATACATAATATAAAGAAATATACATGTAAGAACAAAATGTATTTTAACAAACGAAACTATTGATGCACTACATCCACCCACATGTACACAGCCACTTTAAAAGTAAAAAGATATGATTTATAAATATCCACAGCAACAGACGCAGATACTACACTTTAAGCTACCATTTTCTTCCAGCTATGAACAACAAAATCCATAAATAACAAAGGTACAATCACATATATTGCTGCTATATAACTGTGTAACTAAGTGACCAAAACACTCCCATTGTCTTATGACCTCCATGTACCTGCGCTTTCTCCACCGTCATCCTGTCACAGAATAGCATATGATAAGAAAATAAACAGAACTGGCTTAACAGCCACTGGCTCAGCTGCAGTATACTAGCTAGCCTGCAGGCTCTTTCCCCTGAATTTGGGGACGGAACAAGCATGCAAGGATCACGTTCCCTAGACTGCGTTTGTTTGTATGTTTTACTTAACGATGAGAATGATGTAATAATAATAATAAATAACAAAAACAATAATGGCCCGTAGCACTGCAGACCCCTAACAAAAATAATAATAATGCTTGTTTACTCAATTGGCTGCCGACTTGCCAGCATGTTAACTGCCTAGCTACTTGGGACAGGGCATTGCTTGACATTGCTAAACACCTACAGTCGTAGCCAAAAGTTGAGAACTTTTATTTATATTTCTTTTTATCAGATGTTTCCATGGTGAACTGATGCATGATTACAAGCAATTCGTAAGTTTCAAAGTCTTTTATTGAAAATTGCATCAAGTTTATGCAAAGAGTCAATATTTGCAGTGTTGGCCCTTCTTTCTGAAGACCTATGCAATTCGCCCTGGCATGGTGTCAATCAACTTCTGGGCCAAATTCTGACTGAAGGCAATCCATTCCTGCACAATCAACCCTTGGAGTTTTGTCAGGATTTGTGGGTTTTGTTTGTCCACCCGCCTCTTGAGGATTGACCACAAATTCTTGATGGGATTAAGGTCTGGGAAGTTTCCTGGCCATGGACCCAAAATTTCTTCACGACGATTGAACCTCGAGGTTCTTGACGATCCGATAAATGGTTGATTTCGGTGCTATCTTACTAGCAGAAATGTTATCCTTGCCCGTGGAGCCCTTTTTATGCAAAGCAATGACGACTGCACGTGTTTCCTTGCAGGTAACCGTGGTTAACTGAGGAAGAACAGTGACCTTTTTTTGGATTAAGTTCACTGTGATGGTAAAGAGGGACTTCGCAATTAATTGCAATTCACCTGATCACTCTCCATAACACTCTGGAGTGCGTATATGCAAATCGTCGTCATAAAACCTGAAGCGGCGGACTTTGCGAGAACCAATATTTGCGTCATTCTCAAAACGTTTGGCCACGACTGTATTATCCGGCTAAAGCGCGGAACCGTCAGGTAATTAAGCATCGATGCAAACTGGCGACACACTGGGGGCAAGTTTGACATTTTTACTACACTAGTCGAGCAAGCTGCCTCTCCTAACGTCAGCAATCTACACACAACGGATAACAAAACATGCACTGTAACGTATTTCTAAAACAGATAAGCATCTTAACGGCGTGAAATCCACTAGTTATCCGGCCAGCCACTTACTATGGTACTGACATTTTATAACATATAAATACAGGCTGCCTCATTTAGAAGTCCGGCAGCAAATCGGTCTGTAAATGATTTGACTTGGACTTGGTGGTTCGCAGGAAGCCAGCTACCCGTTTCACGGCGAAGCTGAACCTACCTCTCGGTTTTATTTACGAAAAGTGCCCCCCGTCAGCCCACCGGTTTCGCTCCACGGTGGAAACTCCAGTCCGAGGCTCCGGCCTACCCCCGGCTTGACAGCCGCAGCTTCTCCATGGCAACCGACCGTCTCCTTGTTTTTCTCGAACAGAGACGAGAGGAAAACACATTCGGCGATTCGTTTTTTTTTTTCCTTCACCCGTGCATTCCCAAAGATCCCATTAACGCGAAGATTTTTTTTTTGTTTCTTTTGTTTTTAAATAAAATGAGTCAATCTAATATTTCGCCGGGCACTTGTGAGTTTGCTACGGAGGCGCTCGCTGTTTACGCGTTCGCGAAGAAGAACGGCAAGCGTGCGATTTGTTTGTGTGCTGATCGCTGTCGCGGGAGTTACGGTCCGCTTAGCGAGAATTCCTTCGGAACCCCTCCCACCGGGACGTCGGCACTATAAAGGACCGCCGCGGCGGCGCCGCTGCTGGGCATTGCTGCCTCACCTGAGCCCGGTGCTTCGGTCGCTTCTGCTGCGTATTGGAAAGCGGTTCACTTTCCTTTGCCTGGCGGTACAAACGTGCGCAATGGTCCGATTCACAAACTACTTGCTTCGCTTCTGCAATGTCCCCTGTTACTGTTAGGCGTCTCCTCCGTCTTAAACTAAAAGCATCTTTGTATTTCGGAAGGTTGCGGTGCGACGTCTCCTGTAGAATGCACGTCCCGCGTTGCAAATTATACAGGTCATGTTCGCATTCGGACCTTTCCAAGTCTGCTTGGTTTCGCAAGTCTTCTCGATAAGTTTATTGCATAATACGATACCCAGTAAACAGTCGATGTTTTCATTCATTGCGAAAGCTAGTGATTCCTTAGTCACTAATCGAGAATCATGTGTGTGCCACCCCCAAATTACATTGATAAGACTTTGTGCGTGTGTCTTTCTGGGTCATTTATGCGTCTAAAAGGAAAAAAAGAACGTTACTTTTATTTATCATAACCAGCTCATATCCATACATTTATTTACACGGTCGCGCGAATACAAAAAGCACAGCACGCATTGCATAACATCATTCAACGCCTGCTAGAATGGCTATAGAGTATAAAACATATGGCAACGTGTTTCCTTTTATTTTTCGAATGCCAATAGACTCCAAATAAAATGCACGAAGTCTAATGGGGACAATATGCAAGACATACGTGCAGGTCATCAAGATTTGAGTAACGCAATGTTGTATTATGTGCGTTATACGGTTTTATTTCAGCGTTCTGCATACCGCATGCGTAATGCGCTTCAAGCGACAGTCGTTTAGTTAATTAAGGAGAGTAATTGTGTTCGCGTGATTCAGACATTCTCGCCGACAGCAATTGGCGCTTCCAGCTCCTAAGAGCCTATGTACTGTCGCAGAAGTATGTCCCCGGTGACTGTGATGCAGATATAACCATGCCAGTAATAAAACGTTTCGTTGTATAATGCGGATCTTGAGATGTTGTAGGAATCAGGCTGTGTATGAATTGTGGGGGATCGCTTTTTAGTGCTCAGCAGCGAATTTACCAATTGTTCCAAAACTGCACGCATCCGTTCCCTCTAATTTTATTGTCATGTCGTCTTGTCAAAGTAGCATTTTTCTTTTTCTTATATCCAGTCTTCCGTAATGCCCCGATCGTCGTGTAAATACTGCCTTGCGCTGCAGATTTCCATGTCTTTCAGCAACATTTATAAAGACCAACTCGTGGATGTACTGTATGCGCGGTCTATTATAGGAAATGGACGATACCAAATATGATGGTGCGCGGCTATATCAGTCTCAATCGCTGTATCTTCTATAATATTTAAACCGTCGTTTTGTATCATAATTACACATCTGTGGAGTTGTAGTGGTTGATTTATATTCTTTGTCCTTTGGCTTTATTTGTATTATCATCTGCTCTCTCAGCCTCTTTTGTTACCGCTCCCCCTCCTGGGCCATAATGAAATACCCCAAACCCCGAGCTACGTCTGGCTGGAAGAAGTTCGCTAAGGATGCGGTGAAGATGGCGATGAACGTTAGGAATAAAGGTGCTTTTTATGAAAGTAATGACCACTGTAAAAGTTACAGTCCCCGGCCGTTAGACTACGGCACCGGCGGCGCCCATTTCCCCCGCTTAGCAGGTAAGGACCGTCGGCGGCTCCCTCTCCGGGACCGGGGGACTGCGATTTCGGGGATGCGCCCCGCATTAGCTCGAAGGCTACGCGTCCAGCTAACTGTACCACTTAATTACTCTGTACAAAAAATGCTGCACATGGGGAAGAATATACTCCTGGGTATATTATACAGCCGTCGACGGCGTCGGCAGCATAACGATGGGCGTTACGTTATAGTGACAATGCCAGTAAGTCGTAATGAATTAATTTTTTTAAAATTTTTTTGCCAAATCCTTGCACCGCTAAATGAGTAGAATGCCGTCCCTGTAATACTTAAAGGCGTGTGCGGGATGGCTCATTAGAAGGTTAATAAGCGAGGTTTCCTGGCGGAGGCGGCGCCCCTCCCCCTCGCACGGGCAGCCCGGTGCACCGGCCGCACGCGCTCACGTCGCTGACGGGCCCCGAGGCGGCCCCGTGCCCCGTGCACAGGTGGCTCACAGGCGCGCGCTCTGCAGCACCTCGCCACCCCTGTAACAGCATGTGATGGGACTGTTATATGTCGAAATATGTGCAGCATAAATTTTAAGTATGCATCTATAAATACTATAAATAAGCTAATGGGGAGTGTTTCAGCATCTTTTCATTTGTGTTAGTAAGTCCAGCAATTACACAGATGTGTGTTATTACTGGAGATCAGGTCATCCATTTTCAGAAAGTTCTCATTGTATTCCTGGCTGAGAGTAAGGTGTGCCCTGGATAAAACGCCATCCCGTTGTGTGTTTCGCACACACATATAAGAACAAAACAGTTTCCACACAGATTGAGTGTAACTTATTCCATCATCAGCCCCTGTACTTAAAACAGTTGTTTGCCCGAGGTTGTCAGCGTATAACATAGTGTCTGCAGTGACATACTTCGACCTTGAGATCGTATGTAGGTCCTTCCTCTATTTTTGGTTTAGTACACTCCAATGTAATTGAGATTTCTGGTTTGACTTCTTCGCGCCACTACATAGAAAGCAAAATATATATTATTGTTCATAAAATAATATTATATTGGTAGTATACTGTATTGGAAAATTGTGGAAGTACTCTTGTGGTTCTGATCAAATTCACAAACAAGTGGACCCAATACCCAACCTCTAATCACATACTTTTAGTAGTAGTAACTGAGTTAATGTCAGAAAAGCCCAAAGTCATCCAGAAAACGAAGAAAACCACGAAACTATGAAAGCATGTTAATAACGTAGTGACAATATATTATGAAGTTATATGTACATATGTAGTTGCATTAAGTGTAAAATAGCGAGGTTAAAAGCAAGCTCTAACACGAACATTGAAAGCATAATTTATCTATAGATGTTGGCATCTTGCTGCTATTAGGCCTATATTTTTTCTTCCTCTCTAGGGTCAAGTCACAAAGCCCTAGTCTTTCATCAGTGTTAAATTTTTAATGAATCGAAGTGATGCTTAGTTTGCTTACCCCATTCAGTGACAGTAGTACTAGAAAAAGTCATGCATTTTGCATGACAGCTCAACAGCCACATAACTTCCCCAAAACTAGCTGTACCAGTCTGAACAAACTTTAACCTGGATGAATTGTGTTTTCAGGTCCCGATTCTGTATTGAAGCCACCCATGAATATAATGTGCCAGCCACAGCAGCAGCCTTTCCAGACTATGCCATCATCTCAGCCCCTCGGACCTCCAGTGGTTGTTTCCTCAGATCCCCTTCCGTTCTCTCTGTCCGGTCCCTTGTCTGCCAAATCCCCTCCCTATGTCCAATTGCTGCATAGGTCCCCTGCCCCTCCTCTGCACCCCCCCAGCCCCAAGGCTCAGGAGGATGAGTGCCAGGCAGGGGGCGGGGAACAAGAGATCACTCTGGAGGAGCTCTGTAAGCCTTTGTACTGTAAGCTCTGCAACGTCACTCTGAATTCAGCCCAGCAGGCTCAGGCACATTATCAGGTTAGTAATTGTACTGTTGTGTCTTCGTGAAGGCAGATTGCCCCACTGCCTGAATGTAAATTGGTTTGCAGCACAAGTTGTTATAAAACATATAAAATCAATAGAGTGGAAAGTAGCAATGCAGGCCAGTCGGATGCCATGTGTTTTGATTACCAATTTTTAACATAGATTTCTGTTTTAAAAAGATGATGAGTTGTATAGTAATAATTGCCTGATTATATGCCAAACAGTGAAATGTAGCATTGTAATTAATTGAAAATTACCTTCTTAAACATGCATTGCTTCATGGACTCACATTCACCCAAACAGTCCATTAAGAGCTGATGGACCCTGCTCGTTTTCGATGAACCTGTGTCAGAACCTGTGTTCTTTTCAAAAGAAAGATATTTGTCCACAGGCCCAGTGGTGTAGGGAAATGCAGCAGTTGAAATAATAAAAAATTTTATTGCTTTAGCAGCACTTAATGATGTGGAGGTTCCTGTTATCATGCGAAGAAGAAACATGTGATGGACCTGAGATGCTAATTTTGCTATTTCATAGAAACTTGTAGAGCTGTCACGATTATTTGATTAAAGTTGATTACTCAATTATTAAAAAGCATCGTTTGAAATTTGCCGGCAATATGGTGGAAGGAAGATGCCGCCTAGCATATTAATGTCCAAATAAAATGTGAAGGCCTCAGTTTGTGTTGAATCACTGGACAATAAAAGTGAATGAAAATGCAGTCATCTGTCAGTATTGCAATGCATAACTTAAATATTTCAACAGCATGACTCCAATGCAGATGCATCTTAAGACATTCAGGTATGATGGACTTACCCAGTAATGTGAGGTGCCATTTAGCCTCTTGGAGTAGCTTAGCCTGTCTTTGTCATCACTTTGACTTAAATTATTTTAACGTAATTTACTTTATATGATTCATGTATGTCAGAATACTGCCTGCTAAAATGGAGGTTAGCCCTGTTGGTTAGCCACATCATCATATAATATAGTAAATAATAACCATATGATATCAATTATTCTTTGACAACATATTTGTTCTTAAGTAGGGTTGAATCGTACTGGAAAAAGTATCATTGTGATATTTGAAATCTTTGCAATTTTTGGTAGTTAATAACCAGATAACCGAATAGAACTGATCTACCATCTGAGTCTGTCACATAAGATGGTGGTGTTGCCATTTGTTTGAAAAGGAATCATCATTAAAATTGCAAAGCTTGCTAAGTTTTTGTTTCCTATGTCAGAGTAAAAATGTGTTAATGTAACTAATTGTCTTAACCTAGCTGACTGTCGCGGTTCTTCCCACGTGGCAAATGCATGTGCATGACAAGTACATGTGATGTTGATATTAACATTGCAAATAATGCAGGCCTCATGTGGCAGAGTGGCACGGTGGTGCCGTGGGTCACTGTATCTGTGTGTAGTTTGCATGTTCTTTCCACGTGTGTGTGGGTTTACATCAGATCCTCTGGCTTTCTCCCACAGTCCCAAAACATGCAACTTAAGTGAATTGGAACGCTTATATTGACCGCATTTGCACCCTGCAATGGCCTGGTGCCCCGTCTGGGGTTGGTTCCTGCCTCACGCCATTTGCCAAACAGTTACTTGGTTAATGGCCATATTAATCAGTAGACTACTCAAATATTAACATAATTGGTAGTCCAAGCCCTAATGTTTCAATGTACAGTCTGAATTAACAAATTTAATCATCAAAGAAGTATTCAGAAACTGATTAGTGATTTATTTCTTTTTTAGGGTAAAAACCACAGTAAGAAGCTAAGAAATTTTTATGCTGGCAGTCAGCAACCACCTCCTTTAAGAATATCTGAGGCAGCAGAGCCTGTTTCCTTACAGTCCCTAACAAATCCACCAACGGAAAGTGCTACGGCATGCAAGCAGGTACCGATAATGCAAAGTAAATGTGTGCAAATCCTGGAGCATTACATTATTTTCTTCACATTGTGTTGTTCATTGTTTCTAAAAATGAAAGTAAAGTTTGAAGTAACCTATTAAAATAATGATTGTTAAATAAAACAAGAATATTTTGCTGTTACGTGAGTCTTTATAAAGTAGGTTGCAGTGATCAGTACACCTGTATTTTGACATCTTAATCAGCTGTTTTGTGTGTGTGTGTGTTGATCCATGCCCAAATTAAGATGCAGTCACATCATACCTTCCTGAACAATTTTCTAATAAAATCAGCTTTAAGTATATTTTTTTGGATCAAGCCCTTCAGAAAGTATTCATAAAGGAGACGTTAGCTTTTCCTGAAAAAAAAAAAAAAAAAAATATAAAAAAAAATAAATATACAATTTGCAT
>JAODKL010000034.1:7780582-7801970 GCA_026780765.1 Petrocephalus schoutedeni
AACAAAAAAACAAAAATATATATATATATATATATATATATATATATATATACCATTTGCATTGTTAATGTACTACATGCACTTCCTCAACACTATTGTATTATTGTCAATCTGCTCATCCCACATAGCTACCTCATCCGCATATCACATTACTTATTACTTATTTATTCTTATGCCTGCTTTCTTATAGTGCGCCTTTTCTTATATTGCACATTGTATTGCCTCGCTGTTTGTCTTATACCCCATGCCCATCCCCCCCCACAAATTGTGGCAAGAGATTTTCACTGAGTTCCCTGAATACGTGACAGTAAAATTTAAACTTAAAACCAAGATAACACTGGAATGATATATAATAACACATGTTCGCTTCATGTATATAGTTGTCAATTTGAATAAGTTTTCATTATTGCTGGCTGTAACTGGACTTGGTTTTAACCCTGCAGAAGTGCCATCATTACTAATCTTAACTGTCGCACCCGCTTGATTGAAGGGAGCCTGCCGGGTGATCCTGGCCACGGAGAATGATTACTGCAAGCTATGCGACGCCTCCTTCAGCTCCCCTGCCGTAGCACAGGCCCATTACCAGGGGAAGAACCATGCAAAAAGGCTGAGGCTAGCTGAAGCCCAGCAGAGCACCACCTATCTGTGAGTCTCACCTGGGTTCTGCAAAAGCAGTTTCAATCATGACACATTGCAGCAGGAATCCACTAAATCAGCACACAGACATGTAGCACTCAAGCAAGATGGGCAGGCAGACGTCTAAATAGAAACATATAAACTCCACTTGGAAGAAAATGTTACCGGGCATTTGATGGATGTTGAATTTGGAATGAGAGTAGCTACTAGGGCTGGGTGATATGATGTTACTATCGCTAATCGACAATATCAAACAAGTAACCCAGTGTCAGTTTTTGACAGTGACTAACCGGCAATTATTGTCGTTGTCAGGGAAGTAGGCTTAGGCTACACGTAAAGCAAGATAAAGATTTATGATTTTGCTTTCAGTTCAGCATTCTAGCCTATATTTCTAGTACGAGTAAAAAATGAATAAATAAAAAATAACTTGGCTGTTATAGGGAGCATTTCGCAAGTATTGCCCTTTAAGGTAATAGTGTGTTCCTCATTCTTGTAAGTTGGGAAGTTCACCGATGTCAAATCACCAAGTTCGATCTACCAGGCCACAGCCAGGATGTCAGCTGTCCAAATGCCATTTCCTGGTGGGAAATTTGAGCTTCCAAACGTATGTGGATAAATTTATTCTTTCCCGCTCCATTTATTTATAGGATGGAGTGGTCTTTACGGACTATAGCTAAAACTTGAGAAAAAAATAACGATTGACTATTTTTAGATATAGGAGGCCTGGCTATTAATTACGTTTGAAAGGTTGTCTTTTGCTTAGCGTAACCACCTATTTTTTATTAGTTGAAGCATAATAGTTTCAGTTTCTTGCCCTAGGTCTCAGTCAGGTTGAATTTGCATTGCTTCATAGTAGGGCTAGGCAAGAATTTACTGATACCGACGTTAACCAGTGCACATGCCATGGCAATATTGAATCCTTGAATCTGAACGGTGATGGTCAATTTTCTATAACCACACACGTTGTGCCAGCCAGGTAAATTGGAATGGTAAATCAATGCGCAACTGTATTCTTTAATTATAACTATCCTTACCTTTAACGGAAATTATTAAAGCAAAAATATTGTGCCAGTCACTGAGACTACAATAGTGCTTCAGCCTGAGGACCAGGAGCTGTGGTCAGTGATTGCATACAGAAATAATTTACTGATGTAATGCACTTGTAGTCCAGTCATACTTTACAGTCTTGTTTAACCTGCCTAAACAAGATGATACACAAGTCCGGTCTTAATAAACGGGAGACACTAAATAAGTCAAGTTTTATCTATAATGGCTGCATCCAATGCATGTTTTAAAGACATTTACCACATGGCTTGTCGTGCATTAACCCTTATTTACTGTCCGAATTGTGCTGATGTCAGTAAGTAGGCTAGGCAGTTACGTCTGCTGTTCAATTTAAGGAGCTGTCCCCTTAAAACTACAACAGCCATGCGCCAAATTCAACCACGTCTTCCAGATTTCATTCTTTTCCAGTTTGCCAGTGTCACCACCGTCCCATACTAAAAATAATTTCGTACACATTTCCTACCTTACTACCCACTTGTAAAGTTTTATCCTAAAAAAGGAACATATTAATGTAGAACTGAGTGTTTGTGTGTGTATGTTTTTTTTGGGAGGAACGGGAGAGTGGACAATCCAATATTATCATGTAACCCAATATTTTTCATTAAAATGTTGAATATAGTGTATATATATATAGATTTTATTTAACTATCCACCAGCACTAATTACCATGTTTACATTAAGAACTGATATTCAGTTTATTGTAATCAAATAATGAATAATTGATATCCCAGTACTGAAATATGGTTTAAAACTCTACCCCACCAAGGTGATTTTATTTATTAATAATACATTCTTATGCATTTTTCAGCTTGGTATCTCAGAAGGTACTTTTGACAGCTAGGGGTAAGCCATGATTAAGTGAAGCTCATCCAGGGCTCTTCCTATAAGTGAGATACAGTCATTTCATGTAGCTAAAACAAGGACATAGTGGAGACTGGTTGCTATGCAGCTAGCACTACATCAAATGTATAATACATTTGCATATTCAAATGAAGTCAGTAAGCTAACCAAAGAAATAAAGTCAAGTCTTTTCTCATAACGTTAACTTAAATGGGCATGGACAACAGTAGTAATCGCAGCAGTATTCACACCATTCATGCATTTGTTTTATTCATTTTTTATTTTTTGCAGTGACTCGGAATTAAGCCAAAGGCGGCAGAGGAAGGATGGAAACGAGTTCAAACCGATCAGGAATCGCAGGAATGTGCCCCCTAATGTGTCAGGTACATCACCATGTCTCCTCCTTGCTGATGGCAATCGGAGTTACTCTGACTTTTTCCCTAAGCCTTGTTTGAAAGCATCCATCCGTTTCAGTCAAATTAAGGCCCTGGTCACACTGACAGTGAACTGAATGGTGGCGTTTTTGTACCGTTTGGGCTCTTGTCAGCGTGACCTGAGCTGTGTACAGATTGATTCAATGACATGGAAATGTCTAGCTAGTGACATTAAGTATTGCTTCAGCATTTCTGATATGCTCTTTTGAAAAGGATGCAATGTGGATTATCTGTATACATATATATTCTGCGGATGACAATAAAATAATAATTTAAAGCCTGTACTTCATTTTCTGAGAAAAGAAAGGAAAAGTCTGCAGGTATTATTTATATAACCACCACAGCAGCGCTCTGCAGCACACCGGCACAACGGTGTTTTTAAGATCCCTGTGCCAAGCTTTACATGCATTTCAGGTTTTCATATTTTCGCAGTTATTGTTAATGTACTGTATGAACTTTTTATTACACCTTGTTGAATATGTTATTAACATTCGCTTCCCTAATCATTTATGGTCTCATTCTTTTGAATTCTTTGTGGTGGGAAATGTTAGAAGGTAACTTTCATTGTAATGAAATGCTGCACAGTATAGGAATTTTATAAACCATGCATTTCTAGAAAATACATGGATGCATCTAGAAACTGTGATTAGGACATTGTACCTCAATTACTGTGATAGGACATTACTTACTGTTATATTCTAAATTCCTATGGTGTATAAAGCAGTATAGCAGTCAGATTTTGATGTGGTCTTTTTGGTGATTCCATGATAAATAACCTTTAATTCAAATGTCATTCAAATTAAAGATTGAATATATGCATATCCAAATGTCTAACAGCAAATAGAAATGGGCCATATTTCCAATGAAATTGTGAACAGATTTATGTTGTAGTTAGGTAGGTAAGGAATTAGGAGGGCACTGAGCTCCTACCGATGTTATACAAACAAAGTCATTTAAAGAGCATTTTCAGTGAGCCAGGAACACTGGGGTGGAAATTCAGAGGCGCCGGTGAATGTGTACAGTGTTTGATATTTAAAAGCTGAGCAAAACAACTCAGTAAACCTACCTAGCAGCCTCTACATGACCTCATGCTGCATCGCTGACATTTTTTTAAATGACAGATTCAGTGAGAGGTGTAAAAAATTATGAATTAGTGAGTCCTACATAACCTTTCTAGTTCTCTACCTGCCAGTTTGTGCGATTAACTAGGCCTACTGATGCCAATGCTTTCTTCTCGACTGTTTGACGGTAACTGCAATGTGAGAAGTGAAGTCAGTATTCTGGTTCATGAATACAAATAGCATGAATGGTTCTCAGGCCCGTCATGACCCCTTGGAAGACAGAGGAAGGATGTTTTATACTTTACTACTTAGCTTTAGCAACATCAACAAGTAACTTTAGGCTACAGCAATCAGGCCATTTCATTAAAGCAGATGATGGGTAGCCAGTACTTCATTGACTTTGCCTTGAAAAGTACTAACAAAGGCATCAGGATGTTGGATATTTGTAATGCGATGCGCTGTTTTGCTTCTCGGGAATCCGATTCTGCCCTGTCTCTGCTTAGCCCAGCTTCATGGTACTGCTGAGGGCACCAAGGTTTTATAAATAGACTCATTTCCCTCCTCCTCACCCCACTAGCATTGGCATCACGGCGTCTTTCCTTTCTTACTCATTTAGTTATCGTTTTGGCGGTGAGGGTACTGGAATCCCCTTTCTAACGAGGTTCCCTGGCCACGTGTCCCCCAGGTCCGTATTACCACCCACGCCCCCGCCAGAGGATTCCCCGGGACCTGGCCATGTGCGTGACACCCAGCGGCCAGTTCTACTGTTCCATGTGCAACTCGGGGGCCAGTGAGGAAGCCGACTTCCGTCTGCACCTCGAAAGCAAGCAGCACAAGAGCAAGGTGTCGGAGCAGCGGTACCGCAGTGAGATGGAGACCCTGGGGTACACTTAGAGGTCAGGGGAAGGCAAGGCTGGGAAGGGAGGTCGTAGGCAGTCAGTGTAAGACGGGAGCCATTGTGCTAAACGAGGGCAAGTTTAGTCTTAAGCAAATTTTGTCTTTAATTCGCTTTGTATGAAAATATACAATGCTGGATCTATTTATTTCCACATTTATTTTTGAAAGAAAAAGGACTGTATAAATACTTCTCCTACTGGTAAACTTATAAATATGACCATCCCGCAATCTTGCCTTGCTGTGTTTTGTTGCAATCAGAGCCGGAGGTAAAAGAAAGTAATTGCTTTTAATTTAAATCTCTGGTTCTCAAAACATTCTTGGGGGAACCACTGCATATGTTGGCTTGACTGATCTCTTAATTAATGGAGTTTACAATCAAGATTTTCTAGAAGACATTAGCTTTACAATTTCCTTTACAGAAAGAAATATTGATATAGCTGTGGGAAAACATTTCATACAACTTAATTTTGATAAATTTGGCACTCATTTTATTATTCAAAGTACTTTATCTATCGAATAATTAATATATTAAAATATTTTAAAGCTTTATTCTGTAAGGAAAACATCTCTATAAAGAGAAATGACAGGATAAATCATTATAATAATTTAATCTGCAATAATTAAGTTTAATTAATAAGCATTTAGCCAAAACAGCATATGCAAAAATGCCTCAAGACCAAGTTTTAAAAACCATTGCTTTAAAAAGCAAATATAATCTCGCAATCTCCAGGTCGATGTACCCTGGCAATCCCTGCAAACTGTCAGTTTTTTTTGGTTAGTGTTGGTTTCCAGAAAACAAGTTATTGAGGAACTTGTCATCAATTAATGCTGCTGAGAAAGCACTCTTTTGCACTCTTAACACTCACCACTATAATGTTTAGATTGTGAAGACAATTATTTTTCATTGGCTTAGTGCAAATTATTTTCAGTGTATTTTTAATATTTTTGTAGAGACTGACTTTACGTGTGTGCTTATTATCTGTAATCATTTTTGTAATTATACCAAAACAGATGTTTCTTGCCAGAGTTAAAACTCCTATTACAGGGAGTAAGGAGCCAGGGAAGGCTACTAAGGTGAGAACAAGGGAATAATTCGGTTCATTACACGTTTCAACTGTGACTTCTAGATCTGGGGTTATTTGTAGAAGTTATTGCTCAGAGTGAAATAAACCACAGACATATGACTATTCAAATAACAGGCCGCGAATTCCTCTATTATAAACATTTTAGCAATTAAATGTTTAATAGGACATTTGGAATATGTTGATATTTAAAACACTGTATTCACTGTTTGTGCACTAATTCTCTTTCAGTTTTCTGTTTAGAATTGTTATGTTAACAAGTTAGTGTCACTTTTAATATTTCTTGTTATGACTTGTAATAATAAGCTAATAACATGTTTTAATTGGAACTTTAAAATGTGTTCTAAACTTTTGCATGCTTTTGTCTCATCTTTTTCTGAATTCCTTCTTTGCGGAAATTTTTACATCTGTAGCCCCCTGGTAAAAGTATCTACTAATATATGACATTTTTGAGCTTATGGTGTAAGATGCACATTATGTCAATATGAAAATTAACATGTATAAATTGTTTATTGGTTATTTTAGATTTAATTGTGTGTTACAACCACTTATGGTTTTCAGCGTGTGAAATATGCCAATAATAGTAATATATTTGCATTTCTATTATTATATATTTTGTAGTGGGAAAAGAACAGGACAATAACAAATTCATTTATAGGTAAAAAAATTATTTAAAATATACAATGCAAAATCTTTTGTTTGCTTGCTCTTGTTTTGTAAAAGCCACTGAACCTAAATTAGATGCTTGTTTTATCTATTGTGTATTTATTATTATTATTATTATTAATAATGTTACTACAAAATGTTATGAAAGAGTATATAATGGGAAGTGGGAATCACATGTTAATGTTTGTTCTGGGCACCACTGGCCCAGAACATCACCCAGTTCGGACACTGTCATTCCTGAGTCCTGTCCTTTCAGAAAGATCACTAAACTAAAGGGAACTGAAGGCATCCTCTTTCTTGATGCGACATTCTGAAGCATCTGTGTCTCATACTGGCCCTTAAGGCTGCAGTGTGTGCTGCTCCTTCCTCTCAGCCAAAGCATTTAATCGATTTGTTGGAAGTAGTTTAAGTGACCTAGATGTTCTTTACAACCTGCCGGACTGTAGCCCTGTAAAGCTAGCTAGGACCCCATTTTTTTAAGTGGGTGGGAATTTATCGGCTGTTAACTTGGTGGTTGTGGGTTAGTATGTAGCCTTAAGCAGTACGTATTTATCTCGGAAGGGAAGAAAGGCAAATTCCTTTCACGTGAAGCACTATGGTGTGCATTTTATGTATATTTTTCTAACTAACGATTGAGCATAGTTTATGGTTACTGTCAGAAAGATTTTCTCTAAAATTAGTTTAGAGTCAGCACTGTAAAATAGTATTGACTCTAACATAGCAGGGCATTGATATAAGAAAGCCTTAAACAAAATGTTACAATTTCAGGGAAGTTGTGGCACTTTATTTTCTATGTTATGTATTACCTGTATTTCATAACCATCATACTTTGTTAAATCCCAATGAAGTTTTCCATGTAAAATTTCTGTTTCTGAGTAACATGTTGCACGAACTGTGGTTTCAAGATTTTTCTTTCTGGTTTATCTATTTTTTTTCTCGTACTGGAGTCATTGAGAAGCGCCGCCTATTTTTGGAAGCCAGTCTCTCCGTGGATGGGGCCTTTTGTATGGGATTCTTTATTTTCTTCTGCTGCTCTGTCCCATGTAAACATGTTTCCATAATCATCACTGTGTCATGAAGTGGTTCATAAAAAAAAAAAAAAAATCATAAAAACGCTTTGTGAGAGTGATTCAGATTTGACTTCACTAGTGAATTACTAATTTTCTTACTCACCTCTGTCACTACATGTTGAGGAGAAGATGAATTGTGGTATAAAATATTAAATACATAGAAAACTAGCCCATAGTAATTAGTAAGAAGCACCTCGTAAATTTTGGAAAGCAGAAAAAGAGAAATAGTGCCTTCTAAAACTGCCAAATAATTTCATAGTAGCCTCAAGGACAGACTTAAGTCTTTTGTACACAGATTGTAAAACAAAATCTATTGGGCTTGCACAAATTACTTGACAGTCATTTCTGTTCTCTCTAGACCAAATGAATAATCATATAAAATGTTGTTCTTAGGATTAATTCATGCTTGTGAATAAAACTACCTGTTGCATATTGCCCATTGCAGAATTGAATTATTTTATTTAAAACTGGAGCACTGTGATCTAATTACGGTTTCAAAACCTGTGTTGGCATACATGGAATACAAGTATTTGAAGACTGGTGTGATCTGCAAGTCACCTCTAAGAAATCTTGGCATGGATGGAAAAGCACTGTGTTGCTATACTTATTCAATTTTATTTCTAAATATGAGTGAAATTTTCACTGAAATATTTTTCACAAAAATGCAATGTTTATTTTAATTAGCTGTTAGACTATTTTACTTACATCCAAAATTATTTAGTTAATTAACTAGCTGAATTAAGCCAGTCACTCGGCAGATATATGCTGAATTATTTTTTAACCTTGTCCACTAGTCGAGCTGTGGATTATTCATGCTATTAGCAAGTTGACAGTGTGAAACCACTAGTCATTCTAGCCCTAATTTCCTTTGAAGCCAGAAATCATTGTGGAGCACTCTGGTCGTAAAGTTGAATATAAGCAGAGCATCTTTGCATATCTACAGAAATTAAGGGAATCACAAGGGTGATCTAAAATCTCCTATAAATTGAATATGTTACAGAGCTTTGGATGTTCATCATTGTATTATAAGTATTGGCTTCCATTTAATGAAATTAATCAAGTAAAATCTATATATGGTTTTTAAATTTTTTGAGTGTTTATACATCGTATTTGCATGGTCAAAATATTCATCCACGTACCATCTACTTTAACTTTTTAAAACAAACATTTAATATAATTAAATTTCTAGATTGTCAAAATTATCATAGGGTCACGTAACATTTAAGCAAATACGACTCCGTTTCCTTCCTGTTTTTATAAATGGCCTGTTCACATTGGCATATAATAAAGTTGATATTCTGACATATGCAAAGGAGAGAATGCAAA
The DNA here is from genome assembly GCA_026780765.1 of Petrocephalus schoutedeni. Taxonomy (NCBI): domain Eukaryota; kingdom Metazoa; phylum Chordata; class Actinopteri; order Osteoglossiformes; family Mormyridae; genus Petrocephalus; species Petrocephalus schoutedeni. The sequence continues at coordinate 7,789,660 of JAODKL010000034.1, forward strand.
ATAAAGGCAGAGTGTCCATTAAAATACATACATGACACACACAAATACACCTTGCAACAGGGAGAGATGTAATGGAAATGCAGTTACTAAAGATGATTTGTCTTTGAATCTGGAGTGGTTACTTGTGAAATCTGAGCCATTTGATTGTGGTTTTCTTTATATTTGAGCCAAATCCAGGTTTTTAAAAAAAAAATTTTAAGGATAATGCCTTCATTTTGGTAATCTTGAATTTGAAGCAGATTAGTTAATTTATTTTTAAACCCTTAAGGGGAAAAAACTTAAAGGGAAATTACTCAAATACAAGCTTTACGGATACAGTATGTATCTAACACAGAATTGGAGACATGGGTGAACTGCATATTAAAAATGCATGTGAATATCTATTCAAGCAGAATTACTGTGTAGGGTGATATGTGTACTACAAATGTTTTTTTTTTACTGGCCATCCTATATACGCAATTGTATTTGAATGTCGATTACTTATTTTATTTATCTATTTGGACACCAGAGGGTGCCATATTCATGCAAAAAGAAATGTGCTGAGTTCAATCATTTGCCATTATGTGAATGTGAAGAACGCCATGAATTCGTAAACATTTTTTGTAGTGTTGCAAAGGGTCTGAAACTTTCCCAACAATTATGGAGCATCTACTATGGAATGTAAATCCATTACGAGGACAAATATGCACAATATCCAACACCGATCTACCCAAACGGTGCATTTCGGGACAGCAGGTAACGCATGGCAACCCCATCGCCGTGGCCCTGCATCTGACACCCAGGGCCAGACTCTCCTCTAGGCGATGTAGGTGGCCACCTAGGGTGCCAGCTTCTCAGGGCTACTGACTGAGTCAGACGGTGCCACTTAATGCGGCGCGCGCCATCCGTGATAAAGTGAAATCGCCTGTGCCCCTACATGCACTCACGCCCTCTGCAGCTGCGGCACGGAAGAGTTACTCTGGCCATGGAACCCGCCAAGGGTTCTGCAAGGGCTTTGGCCTGCCCTGCTGACACCATATCATAGACACATCATAGACAATGTTAGTCCAATTGATCCTCTTATTGACCCTTCTGTCTCAGCAGGAGCTGAATTCCTTAATGTTTCTTATTTTTGACGTGGAACCAGGGAGTTTAATTCCACACTATGGTGATCCATTTCTGAATGAAGAATTACTTAATGTACCAATACAGAACAATAAGTAAATTTCAATCTATTTATATGCAGCACCTTTCCTAGCATGGTTACCGAACAAAGAGTCAAAGAGTGTCATTTAATGACATGTCACAGTTTAGGGTGACAGTTGTGTAAATGAATAGCTAATAAAAGCCAGAAGACAAGGAAGGAGAGGAGAGCAGGAAGGAAAGCTGCGTGATTTGGTACAGGTGAAAACAAAACCTCCGGGGGTCAAAGGTTGACTGTCTGCCTAGGCTGGGAATGCTAACAACAAACAGGTCAGAAAGAGCGTGTGTGTGAGTGTGTGTGTGTGTGGTGATATCTTTTGTCATGTGGTTGATTGTACCCTAGAAGATATTTTTAGTTTCAGCCAGCCAGTTCCCTGTCCAAGATTTCTGATCTAAGGTCATTTTCATATGCCCATTTACAGGACCTGATGCAGCAAAGCACGCTAAAGGTTTGCACCAGGGCAAACCCTCTTCTGGCATCAGAATAGAACTGTCAGGATTTACTAAAGACGCAGGGTGAAAAGTCAACGGTGGAAAGGCATTGACACGGATTAATGTAGGACTGACCATATTGCGTATGCATGTGTAACAGTTCCCTTTCAAAGCGCAAAATTTTGGGGAGGAGAGTATTAAATAAATCATGCAGCGCGATATGTTAATGTTTGTGGATGGCAATTGACTGCAAATTGTGCCATTATGTATCGGAGATAAAAGCGTATTTTATTTTGTGTTTGACACCCCTAGGGAGCTCAGCAGCCACAGAAAATATATGAATATGTGGCTGAACCCACCCCACTCCCCTAAGTATGGTCAAGAAATTCCAATAAATCTACAAGAATTCATTTGGCTAAATGACAATAAAAATTTCACATTGTTTTTCATGGTTGGGGACCATGGACAGCGTACAATGTTTCCACCCGATTGCTGGTGTTTGGTTAAGAAACCTAAAACCAAAAATACAGAATAATTGTGGGCTAACATTTAGGTTTGACTAAAAACACAAGTGTTGGATTGTGCAAGTCACAATTCAATTGTGTACTATGGTAGCCTACAAATTTGACTTCTCGTTTGGGAAAGTAAAACCTGACTACTATATTTAGACTAAAGGAAGCTGTTTAAGGGGCCAGAACATTTCAGAGGCATAAAAACAGGCACTGGCAAATTATATAACAATATGAATTAAGCTGCTGCAAAGGTTTGAATCAATCATAACTAGAAGTAGGGCTAGGAAATAAAACGATAATTGTCACAATATACATTTCCTCAGCTTAATCTCGCCTAGGGCACCAGAATGCCCAGGGCCAGCTCAGACTCATCCTCATCTCTATATACACCTGCGGTTTTTGTTGATGAATTTGTAGACCATTCCTGAGGTTAGTGCTCAAAATTCTTTTCTGGAGTAATAAAACCAGTGATGGTTTAAGCATATAAAAATGTAAGGCATTTTAGGCTCATGTTCTATAATATATGAATGTCATATGCAAGTCTCTGTCCACCAGTGTTCTGCTGAGTCCCATATACTACTAAAGACTGTCCATTTATCTGTTACAATTTTTCTCCCACCCATTCTTAAACCTTCAAAAGCAATATTGACCTACCAGAGGGCTGACCTTAACCAACCAACCACCTAAGGATCATTAGTTTTTGGTCACAATTTTAGGAAAGGCTCTGTATTAAGTCACTGAAATTTAACGGAAATATATAATGATTTACTATTGTAAGCAACTAATAGGGGATTGCTTGTCTGTTTGTTTTTTATTTTTAATCAAGAATGTGTTATAGAACATATTGAAACTAATGTACTTGATTTTATTAATATATGTTTTCTGTGAACCATAGAAAACACTGTCAACATTTTATTAGAAACATATTTATTAGTCACCTCATATAAATTATATTTAGCAAGTATAAAAGTACATAAAAGTACATACCTCTTAGCTTACAGACAAGCTATTCACTGTAATGCAGGTTGTGAGAATGTGGTCTGTGTATTATACCATAGCATACAAATTGGAATGAAAAAAATGATATTTACATTGATTATTACACTATTTCATTTTGCTAAGATGCAAATATTTCTAATCATTTGCAAATTCTTCGGAAATCACCACCCTTTTAAAAATCACTATCATGCTTTGTTAAATTACTTATTTTTAAAAGCAGAAACGATAAAATGTAGCCATTATGAAATCATGTGCCCATCAGCAGGAGTCAGTGGTGCAAACATAGACTGCCAAAGATCTGGTTCATGGTTTCAGATCTACTGTGACTGATTGTGAACTTAATTAGCATCATTTATGTGCAAAGTACCCATTTGGGGGCAAAACTTATGAAGGCATCCTAAATGATTACATTGCAGAAAATGTGCTGGCTTATAATAAAACCATTATAGACCAATTGGTACCAATTAATTACTTTGGTACCAATTAATAAATTAAGTTAAACCATTATAGCAATATTAGTTTTGTTTACAATCATAGCGATAACTTGAATTTAAGTACCAACTGCAAATGTGACCTTTTTATCTGCCTACATTTAATCATAAATTAGTAATTAATAAGCAACCAATCAATTATTCATAACAAAAGATGGAATCAAAATCAGTGTTGAAGTTAAATAATTAAGTCCTTAAAGCACAACTGAAACTACATGTACATTACAGTAACTGTTCTGGTCGATTGTTTACTCATGGAGAGAGAGTATATATGATGTTTATGCCAAATGTATGTGACATTAGAAAACAAATTAAGTAATTAATTTAAGAAATGAGCATAGAAAATCTTGAATTCCTATTTGCCAAAAAAAAAAACTATACATAGCATATCGGTGAATTGTCGTACAATTAAACTATTCAACTAGGGTGAGGGAAAGCACAGGAATTCAGGGTCCTCGTACTATAAAGTGTAACTGCAAATGGTATAATACTGTATCTCAGTGTTTTAGCGCAACCTAAATGTATCATTGAAGTTTAAGTTTAACCATAATATATGCCTGGAATTAATCATATCCAGTCCTTGAAGTAACACAAAAGTACTTCCCAGAGCACAAGGTAGAAAGTTTGGCATACTTTCCTTTGAAGTTCTCATCATTCCTCCTTGAATAAATCTTGTGACAAACATAAATAAATTACTGTCACTTACAAGGGCAGGTCACACAACTTTTGTTCTTCATATAGCATCCATGTGATTATGCTGGATATGCAGCATAAAAAGGATTTTCAGTATAAAACAGCGCCTCTCTGCCATAGAAAATGCATAAAAATAAGCATTTAAATAAAAATGTATTTATTCGGTTCATTCCCTCTTCAAAATAACCAACCTAAAAGTTTTCAAAGTGAACAGCGCATCCGCTCCAGCCTCTCATGCAACTTCTGTAGCTGTTTCAGCTTTTAATTTTGCTGATCTTTTCACAGAGTATGGACAGATATTGCGTAAGCTTGACCAATGCGATGATGATGGTACCTCCAAAGAACAAAACTGTGGGCCAAAAGAGGGACTGTAAAACTGCAGTGCGGCTGTACAGCTGCGTCAGAAGAACGCTGTCCTGGCGCTCGGCTGGGTCGTAATAGCAGCGGAATTGAGACTGTAAGCGTAGGTGCCCATTAATGTTTATAATTACCGTATGCATCACCACATGGTCCTTTTGACATTTTGGCACATAGAAACACTGTAACAGAAAAATAAATTTCAGGTCTTATATTGACAATAATTCAAATTGATGATTAATCTATAATTAATATTTGTTTTGCATATTTTTCAATTTTTTCTATACATATATAGTTTATACAGTTGGTATTGCTATAAGGTTTATCATAAGAATTTGAAATTTCAGACAATCCAGTCCAAAGTCACGCAGTATTCATTTTAAGGTTTTGTGAATATAAAAATAGCAAAAAAGGTTTTGTTCACTTAAAGCAATTGAATTAAAGTAGTGATACTAATCATTAGTCGGTACGAATGTCTGGCTCATAATGTCTTTTGTAAGTATGAAAAAGGACTGCATGCTTCTCTGGACTTACATCTGGGTTCATGCTCTGCGTCTCCTCGTTCAGCAACAGACGCGCAGTCCTGCCAGATGCATTCAGACTGACAAACACTTGCAGGCAGGGATACTTCGAAGCTTTCCGGCAGTCTGAGCCACAGCTGTAAGTACAGTTGATCTCTCCTGTGATGGTAGAATTGATCACATTGCAGCTGGATTCCTCTGTCCACACACTGAACATAATCGAGGAGAAAAAATACGGTGTGTTTGGTGGATTGCTACTTATATATTATTTAGACAGAACATCGCCAAGAGGAACAGTAGGAACAGACACATGCTCACAATGATACAGTATCGGTCACTGTACCTGTCTGAATAGGAGCGTACTATTGTAGTGCCCAGAATAAAATAGATCACGATAGAGCAGAGGATCATGGTGAGGCCTAGGAGAATGGCCCTGTCCTCTCCAGCCCTAAGAGCAGTCACCGTCTTCCTCTTGTCCAGAGTGTCGTACTCCCAGATTTTCTGGTATATTGGCCTGATGCATGAAACATATAATAGATTGTTTTTAGCTTTATGAGAACCTAAAGGTAAAAAGAGGAATTGGGTAATTAATATAAACTTTTAAGTGACGCTAGTTTTACGAAACTACATCTGGCTTCAGTAATTCATTTGTGTTGTATATATGTATAATGTACTTATAAACACTATTTTCACATTTGCATGCGTTACTTTTGCTACATACATCCAAATCAATCCAAATCCAAAATGCCTCTTCAAAAAATTACAGTTCAATCATCAGTTCTATTCAGTCATCAACAGTCAAAGCTACAGGATGGCGCTTTTTTGGTAATTAAAATGGGCTTGTTATATTGTAAATTTGCTCTCTACCTTCTTACTTGGTCTGATCCCTGGGCTCCTTTGCTTCCTGCCCACAGGAACATTCTTCCGGAGGCTTTTGCACTCGACCCACTCACAGAAGTCGTCTGAGCGGACAGCTGAAAAGATCTGGAGGAGAGACACTCAGTTATCTGTGTACTCACACTCAAGCTGCAGTCCTGGCAGGCTGCCACCACGGTCGCTCTGAAAAGGAAGGCATCACAGGGCTCCTATTTTGCATGCCGAGATGCCGTTAAAAGAGCAACAGAAGACGAACGATGGAGGGACAGTCTTCGGATCGTGAGCCTTGCGTGCGTCAAGCCTGCCTAATTGGTCGCAAATTTTCTGGATGCTCATTTGTGATTTACTGTTTATATTCCAAAGTGGTAGTGGAATGATAATTAGCAGACAGCACTTAGACTGAGGAAACATAGACCCCTTGCAATATTTCAGCAATTAATTTTAGGCAAAGGGTTTCAAGGTCGTCGTCATGTATGGTAAATAAGCAGTATAAATAAACCATTCTTGAACTCTAAACTAGAGCATATCAAAAACGCCTTATTAAACTACTTTATGGAATTATCAGTTTATATGTTATATATTTATATATTTTATCATTCGTCATATCATTAATCATAAATTTTATTTCATGTCAGAATACAATCTAACATGTTAAAAACTACATATATATGCTACATATCAGGTCATTTATCCAGAGTCCCTAGAGCAATCGGGGTTTAAGGCCCTTCTCCTAGGGCCCAGTGGTGGCCGGATGAGATGAAGTGATAATATTTTGGGCAACGTTTTACCAACTTTACCAAGTTGCCTGACTTATATTTGGCCTTTACGCTATACCCGCTCGCGCAATTCAACATTACAGCATATCCACACCGGGGTGTTGGGTCTTTTCTACTCGGCGGTCGAAAGTTTTGATATCAGTTTATCCGTTGTTCACATCTATAGCAGCAATCGAGTCACCCATCCTCACCGAGAGAGCGAGAGCTGATCAGGCACAGAGCAGGAATGTTCTGAGATTGTCCTGACGAGGCAAAGTACAGTACAGAAGCTCAGTAGCTTCATTAGCCATACACCTGCCCCTGACATGTTTTTCCCATCATCTGTGGGCTTGCTGTCCTATTTGGTTTTTCCTGTCCCAGAAGGCAGTTCAGTCAGTGGACTTGCTCTAACCCCTTTGTTTCCACTAAAATGGTAAACTGATCCAACCAGCTCCCAGCCCCCTGCCCTCTCTCCCGGCTTCATCAAAACTGGCTCGGAACTGCCAGCTAGCTGTCAAGAAGGCAGGCTTCATATCAGCCTGCTCCGCGCTCCGCTGCTTTCTGTACCTCATACTGAAAGAATGATGGATCAGCCTTTACAGTCCCAACCCCGGACACCTCTCCAGTCCACTCCCTCCCTGGTGTACATACCATGAAGCTCTGGATGGAGTGAACCCCAAGTCTCCTCACCCTGTTCTTTCTCTGTATCATTTCTCATCAGTTTGCCTCCTCTTCCGACATCGTATGTCTGACACACGGCGGCATAAAGCCATGATAACATTGTTGCTGTGGTGGCCAGATAGGGCAAGCTGCTCAATCGCTTATCTCATATTTTTAACATTATTCTTAACATTATTCTACTTCTTTAACTTCTTTAATGTCATATCTCTAATATTCTTCCTAATCCTATTTTTATGGGGTGAGGGACTCACTTATTATTTCTGTAATAAAGAAAATGTGATTTTATATATTTTTTATATATATATATTGTATAATATGATTTAATATATTTTTTTATAAATGAATAACTGTACAAAATATGTCAATTCTTGCCCAGTTAAAAAGGTAAAACAATCAACAAAAGCATACCCATAAAAGCATACAATTAATCTCAGATATATATGGGAATAAGGAAAAGGATGTTGGATACAAACATTAGTGCATATGTGCTCCATAGGACGAGGACTATGATAATTCTGCCTTTTTGCACCCATAAGGTTTCGTCTATCATCCACTCATCCATTCCCTAAAACCGCTTATCCAGTTCAGGATCACGGAGCCTACAGGCACAAGGCAGGGAGCAACCCAGGATGGGCCACCAGCCCATCGCTGGGCACACTCACCCACCGGATCCTCACACATGCACACCTTTGGGCAATTTGGTAACTCCAGTTAGCCTCAGCATGTTTTTGGACTGAGGGGGGGAACCGGTGACCGGAGGAAACCCCACGACCCCATGCACAACCCAAGAGTCCCAGAGGTGTGAGGCAAGAGTGCTAACCACTGCACCACCAAATCGCCCCCTCTCTTCTATCATGTTTTATTAAGATATAATGTAAAGTTTGTAATGGTGCCCTCCTGCTTAAATTTAGCAAAGAAAAGTGTGATCGGTGTTGGTGCCTAAATTCATTACTGTGTCCACTGTGTTTCATTAGCATTACTGTGTTCATTAACTACATGGCCTCAGCTTACCGCTCTCATTTAGCAGAAGATTACATGCCTAATTTTGCATGATATTTTACCACTAATGACATCACAGAAGGTAAAGGACTTAATTGCATATTAAAGGACATTAGTGCGGTTGTTAAATGAATAAAGAGCACAGTCAAAACCAGTTATATCTGCAAGCGTATGTGGTGGAAAGGGCTGCATGAACTTTTATAATCATACTGCTTTCAGTCATATAAAAAAGCTTAAATATTGAATTTGAAACTGCAAATGTTGAAAGGTATTATTTCCCACTACATCTAAAGCTTGTTTAAAACATACAGTTCACTTAATGCATTATTCTATTGATTGTAACCTGCAACAAACTGAAGGATATGAGTTATGCCACAACCAGGAAACACCAGAGACCAGGGCTGGATGAGGGGCAAACAAAAGGAGCTTTATCTGGCTCGAAACGGGCACAGGGAAACAAAAGTGACCACAAGGGGTTAAAAGCAAGGGCACTCTAACATGGGGAGAATCGCAGGCATACACAGAGGATGGTGTCAGTGGCTAAACTGGGGAGCACTCTTATACAGAGTTGACAAGGGGGCAAACAAGTGGCAGCTAGAGTGATCCACACAAGGGCTGAAATGAGAGGCCAGTCAAAACAAGCAACGGGTGTGGCTCATTAGAGCCACACTAGGGAGAGACCAAGGGGGGCAGGAAGGCAGGGCATGACAAGTACAGCATGGATGAGACAAAGGTACAATGCTAATGCACAATGCAATGTAATGAGCATTCAGCGAGCTATTTCAAATTTTAAATACTTCCGCTGATAATCGTACTGTACTGTAGTTTAGCCATTTACAGCGTGCAACTATTCATTACCAAGAGTTATATTTCATAAATGAATCTCGTGTTCTGCAAAATTTTCCTTTCGATTAAATTTTTTCTCCTATGTTTTTGTAACTTTTTTCCAGCCTCTTACTACAGCTCATGACTTACTGTCACGACTTTAGACTTACCGCCATTAACCAAACAAATATAATTATTCTCTAGTGAGGTATTAGACTAATGGGAATTTTATTATTTCACATGCTGCTGCTCAGATGTAATGAAAAACCATCAGGAAGCCCATGTGTATCAGTATCCCATGTGTATCCAGTAAGATGGCATATGCATTAAGCACCCATTTCCCAAACAGAGATTAATAAAATGCTGCTTTTCTATTCACCATTTATTGTCTGTTTCCTCCTTTTAAGCTAAGGCTGCAACTAGCATGTTTCCCATTACCCCATTAACCCTTTTCCCGTGATAATTTCCCCATGTGAAATTTGCCTACCGTTTAATGATGCACTGCGGTCAGATTGACCCCAAACACAGGATAGGGGTTAAATGAGTAGTGCAATATATTATTCCCAGTATTATTCTTGCCAAACATTTTAATCATCTGGAACGATGAGGATGCTAATGAATCATTAACATTTTCAAATTTTTCTTTTGATTTTATCATTTTTTGCTTGTCAGCCATTGGGTAGTGTAACTCTTTCAAACATGCTCTTGTTTTCAATATGCATAGCTATTCCATGGACATGATGCACTGCCAATTTTAGTTTTGAATCAGATTTGAATGATTTTTAATTTCATAATTGAGAAACAGAGAAGTACTCAAGGATTCAGGTGTATTGAAGGTGCTCCCAACATCTGTTCTTCAATTTAAAATAGATTATTTAGAATACTCCTGATCAGGAAACTTCAGATAGGAAGTTCTTGTTTATTGTGTAGACATAATTCTGATTCATAATTAATTTCGGTTAGCAGCGACAAAGGCTTTTAATATTTATGCAATATAAAATTTTCCATTTTTTCCATGCATATTAATTATGTGTGAGACAGTTTTTGTATACAAAAACTTGTAATAACTTTTTCAAGGTGTCATAACCTCAAGTTTTAAAATATGAATATGAGAGTCTTTTTTTTTGTAAAAATGTATTAATAAACAAAATTTTGATGTTGAATACATTTATAAAAGAACATTAGGGTTAAATGTAATTGTCTACAAATTATGTGCATATTTACAGTATAACCTCTTCTAAGCACTTACCCAGTAAAGGATCACAATGGGGCCTGAAGCAACATTAGGGCACATGGCAGGGGTACATTCTATGTGGGTCATCAGGTCATTACATGGTACATGGTAATTTAAAGACACTAGCTAACCTAGCCTAACATAACCTAACATAGAGGACACCCACCCACAGAATAACAACAGAACAGATGGACGTGGGCAGGGTCATTGGCGGCTAGGCGTGTGCTTATGTAGTGTTGTACCTGTTATGTCAATGAAACTATCCCTAGTTCTCAGCTATTACAATATTTCTATCAAAATGCCTTTTATTTCACAGGGAATTAAAGGTACAATTTAGGCATTTGCTTGTTTTCTTTGAACTTCCCATACCACGAATGGACATCGCAACGTCGAATCAGGCTGTCATTACAAATCACAATCATAATGAATTTATAAGGATTTGTTTCACTGATGAATACTTATGCATTCCTGTATATATTGAATTATTGCAACATTGAATCTGTTTTTCTCGCCTCAATTTAAGTAACAAGACATTATGCTACCGTATATTGACCCAAAGGTAATGTAATCTTTCAAAAGCACTTAACTTGACTTGTAATATATTGAAGGGAAATTTATGCACAATGTTTGTGCAAAATATATTATAAATTATTATATTATTATAAAATATTATAAATGTCAAAGTCTGCCTATCACAAATAGATCAAGCTAATGCTGACAGCCCTTCACATACCCATGTGATGGCTATATATGTTACAGTGTATTTATAATCAGTGAGCAAATCTAAATTCATTTCCAGGAAAGCTATTTCTTTGCCGTCACATTTAATTGTCACTAAAACTGGATCTATTTGCAACTTTCTGCTGTTTCACTACATTCATTACATTCAAAACATTCATTTGTACTTGTATGAAGCCTGTTACTAATGCATTGGCTAAAGTTGTTGTATTATATTGTTCAATTATTGCATGTCTCTCAAAGTGATTCAGCTCTGCCATAGCAACTTTTCAAAACATACATCCATGTATTTGTTGGTTGAGCACCTAGCGTTCCTCATTTGACTAATCAATACCTCAACAAGCTAGTTAACCAATTAAGCTAATTAAGTGAGCTGGTGGCGAAATTTAATGAATGCATGGAATGTCTGGGGTGTCCCTGAGGAGAGGTTTGGAAACCGAAGTGATGCTCATCTAGCCATAGAGTAAGATATCGTTAACGTTTACGAGAAGAAGGAATTCTTTTTACTATTCATGGTGTTAATTTGCATATACTCTATAATTAAATTGCCATTTTTCTGAAAATATATTACACTTACTACCCATATAGATGTAACAGTACTTTTAACAATGCTTATAAAATATCATAGTGCTTATAGCAGTATGTTAGGCTGTACAGCTGAAAAATACACTCACGAATCTTGCATACGGCAAAAGCAATAGTGCAGATACCCAAATTATTGACTATATTGAAGCATATCCATTAATCGGGCAAGACAGTGACACAAACCTATATAAAGAAATCCTGTTTTCACAGTATTACTACATTCAGCCAGAGAAAATCACATACAAAACCTGTGCTTGTGCAAGGGTACTCACTGGCACAAATACATGAGCTCTACATTAACCTTGAACAAGAGGAATCTGGATCTGATGCCAATAAAGGGAAGAGTGGGCAAATTCTGATTCCTCATTGTTGGAGGTTGCCCCAGAATCTAATTATGTCAGGTATATGTTTTCCTTAATATGTTTAATAGA
>JAODKL010000034.1:7802555-7818724 GCA_026780765.1 Petrocephalus schoutedeni
CATTGCTTCCGGGATAGGCTCCAGACCCCCCGCGACCCTGAACAGGATAAGCGGGTTGGAAGATGGATGGATGGATGTTTAATAGAAAGGTGCACATACGCCACCAGGGCATAGAATAATCTGGCGCGTTCAATATAGCCAATCTGACTTTCATTCACAGATAAATGTTCACCTTAAGTTGTCAATTAAAGTATTGTAGTAATATTGTTAAAGATTTCTTTAAACTTATACTAATTTGCCTTCTCATTGATTAATCTGTTAGTTTCCTATGAAAGCAGATTTACAGATTTACAAAAAACATTATTTCATTATGCTTTATTTGAGAAATATCTCAAGAAATGAGCATCACCTGCAAGATTAAACCCATGAAAATTGGTCCCTATCTTACAAATACAAATGTCTTTCCATACAAATACAGACGTTAAGTAAGCTTAGCCTAAAATGAAATACCAAAAATGGCGTAAAGTTTTCTTATATTGCAGATTTGTCTTCAGTACTCAAAATAGTAAAGTACAATAAACACAAACTCAGTAACTGTACCTTTGGTGCATGTCTTGTTGCTTCTTGGAAATATCTTGCTCAGCTCCCCCGAAATTGTGAAACTGCGATGCATTTATGGTGCCATTTTACTGGCGCACACCTCTCACTTTCATGTGACACCAGTCTGAAGCATCTGCAAGTGTCAATACATGTTCTCTTTCTTTTGGAACACAGCAGTAAGAAAACCAGTGAACTGTGCATTGGTGAATAACCGCCAATGGCTCTTAGGGCAGGTTCAAAGTCAACACCTCTGAGTAAATACTGAATCATACTGTGAGGACAACACAGAGCATTGTGTTTGAGCAGCAATATGAGCAGTTACGAACAGACGCTTTTAGTGAACGCTTTCTGAAAGGTATATCTGTCAGCACAAGTGAATTATTTTTTAATATTAATATATATTTAATCGTTAAAGGTAAATTGGGTTGGTGCTATTGAGCAGTTTGCTGCTTTCAAAATGCCATGTGTTAAATGCATGAGGCATATAACAGCATCAAAATTGTTAGCTAATTGTGTGTATCAGACTGACAGGTTTTAGGGTTACTGGCAGTTTTATTTAGTTTTTATTTGTCGGATATAATTTATTTTCCTACCATTTTTAAAATGTATTGCATTTTAAGGTAAAAATTCACATGAATTACCCATTGGAACATAAATATTTCAACAATTAAACAGATATAATCTTTGTAATGTATTTCCATTTGAAACTCTACTGTTACCTTTTAATTAGGTTGCATATAAATGAGCTGAAAAATATAAAATTCTGTGAAACAAGTTAAGATGTACTTAAGTTGTACAGTCAAAAACTGTTTCAAAAACAGTTCAAACAATTCTAGCACTTACTTTCATATTGTATATATTTGCATTACAAAACTATATTGTTTAATTTTGTTGATGTACATCTACAACATACTAAACTGAATTTACTGAGTATATTCAGCACCAACAGCATTTAATTATTTATTGCTGCCTTGACTAATAGCCTTTCAGGTTTTACACTGTGTTAGTAATGAGTATCCTGACATTTCATGTCCATGTAAATGATAACTTCCTCCCTAATTTGTTCAAATGTGCCACTAATGATGCTGTCAGTGTCATGGCAACGAGGGCAAGCACACATGCAATGTCAACAAAATGTCAGCAGATGAGATGCTTCCCATGACTGGCAAAGAGATTAGCACACAAATGGCACAGTACTAATGCTCAGTACTGAGTACTAACGCTATGGTTTTGCTATACATAAACGTTTTAATGTCTCAATACAAAATACTTATATAATTAAGGAACAATACACAACATATAAACAAAGTAACAGTTAAATGGTATTACGGCAAAGTGTATCATTTGGCTTTCAAGTAACATTTTCCATTTACTGTTATTTTACTGGCAAATACTGTATTTAAATAATAGGCATTTTAATTTACATGAATTACCTATTGAAACATAAATATTTCAATAGGTAATAGACTGATGCATAGACTGATTACCGTATTTTTACTCGCCAACAATATTTTATATAAAGTAACATTAACTGAAATGCTGCTGTTCGGGAGGAAAAATGTCAAAAGCTATAACGTATTGTAATACTTCTTTCATTGAATGATGCATTACACTGCGTATTGTATAAAGATAAAAACGATGATACGGATAATGTCAGTTCCATATGATATGGAAGTGACATTAATTCCCGAGGATCTGTACCTTTTTAACTGGAAAAAGGTTCAGAGACACTTTGCTCAGACAACTAAGGATATGCTATCATTAGACCAATTCTAGCCCGATGTTACTCCAAGTACCTCTGTCGCCATGTATCTGGGAGCACCAAATTGGGAGTTATAACTGGGAATATGAAACTTACAACAGGATTCTGCAAAGTCAAAGAGCCCAGATGACCCACTGTCATTTAGCCTTTTGTGTCAAAAAGAAAAACAGTTGGGAGGAAGAACGACTTCTCGTTCCAACCGAAGAGAGTCTACAATGGAAAATAAGTATGTATTGGCATTTACAGGACACGATTTAATCAGCAAATGCCTATATTGGTGGGGAATCTGGGAAAACACAGCGTCAAACCAGTTACCAGTGTATACGTGCAGTTTTTTTTTTATCACTTTTTTTGGCTGGATCTTTTCAGGCTATTATTCACTAACCCTATGAGACATATGCTGTCTCATTCAACATCTTTGCTTCATCATTTATCACCCAAAATCCAATAAGTTTAATGGTGCCACCAGATGCTGTGAAACACAGGCACAGGAGTAGTTAAGATGGTGAGAATCATCCCTGAGTGTCCAGAAGGGAATTAACTGCTCTATGCTTTAGTTACTATGTCTCAATCCCTGCTATTCTTTAGAAGTTGTGTGTTTTTTGGTGATACTCTTCAGGGTGCCCTATATCAGTTCTAGGTTCTGAGGGTACATAAAGCATTGCTGGATGTCTGTTTCCATGGGTGATTTAAGTATGAAAAATTGTGACAATTTTGTTATTGAAATTTGAGTGAAATTTGTAAAATCCTCTCTTGTTTTTAACGCTCAGACATTTTAGAATAGATTTCATGCTAATTACGCAGAGCATTTTGCATAGCATCCACAGTGGGCGTTCTCAGCTCTTCTCAGCAAGACAGAAAAAAAAAACAGGGAGATGGCAGGTAGAGGTAGATAAAAGCAGATGTGAGGCGGGGCGCCTAGCGCCTGAGACGGCTGCTGCATGGCGGGCAGACGAAATGCAGACTCTGTTTGCTTATTGAAATTACAGCCTCGTGATACGACGTCAGTCCCCTGCTGCTTGGAAGCTGCACAGCAACCAGCGCGACTATATTTCCGGCAATCCTTTAAGACAAAGACTGAAAAATAAAACGTCGGTTCATTCTAAAATACAGAAATTTCTGGAGGCATTATTCTCTATGGGAGAAACGTGAATAATTTTAATCTTTTGAATCCTGAATCCTTTTAAGCAATTTACTGGCCAGCATTTTTACTGAAGTGTTAAAAGTATCCCTTTCTGTGCCATGTTTCCATGTTTTGCAAGTGTCCAACTGGTTAAGCAGTTAAGAAGTACTTGACCATGGATAAGTGAATAAAAACTTTCACTGCTGTTTACTTCATGGTTGTATGCATGCATATCAGCTAGTGTTGTGGCTTAGGCGTCAAGATTAGCAGGAAAATGAAAGTCAAATAATCATTCAAGCACTACGAGTAAACTGTGCTGTATTTGTAAGTGTCTGTACAATTCGCATTCATGATCGGTGACCCTGAACGGGGAATTAATATTACAAGTTATGAAAGACCTACTGGCCCTGAGTGTGAAGTGCTAATGGTCTGCAGTGTTCTTGTCAATGTGCTTGACCACGTAGCAACACTCTGAAAATAGAAAGTTTAACGCAGGCACCTGTTCCATGAGACCTGGTGAAGGTTACCAAGTACTGTGTGGGTTAGCAGGTCAAGACCGATTAAGACAAGGGACACTATTATTGTGTGTAGCTTCCCTGAATGGCAACAGGTCCTCCCAGCCCTAAATGGCTTTTTAGTTCCTGCTTAAAATACTGTTTGATTTGCCTTTAGTTATTTTGAGATGTTGGTTTATTCCTGCTAACTCTAATCCATACACAACATAACAAAGCAGCAGTGTGCTTACATTTTTCATTTTACTCTCCAAGGACAAATTGTGCTATAAATATCTCTGTGCGAGTCCCCCTCCCCAACACGTTTATTTAGTCAGCAACACCATGTGTAGTTTTTTTTTTTTTTCTTTTAACGGCTCATTTTTTATTGAGTCATTTGCCAAAACCAGGAAAGGGGTTAAGCCTCACTGCGGGAGGCACTACGGTCTGTTCGGGCACCTTCGTTTCTGCTGACCCTGAATACACAGCCGTCACTAAGGAGGAAACCTTTACATTTTCTGGTCTTTAATACATATAGACAGGCAAGAACAGTTCAAGCGAGGCTAATCTGCAATACGTTGTATGCCCACATACATACACCTTATGGCTGATTTTTTTTTTTCACTATTCACATTGTATTACAACAGACAAAGGACTTCAACTACAATGTTAACATTCTGTAACGCAGAATAACAAACTTAAAAGCAGCGGAAGTTAGCAGTCCCTCTTACATTTATTTACTATGACAGTAAATAGGAACCACGTATACTTTAAGAGGACTAGAGTTTAGAGTTTGCATTTCAGAATTTGCCTTGTGCTAGACAGAAAAGACAAAAGTATTGTAAAACAAAGTAAAACTGAAATGGGCCATTGCATAGCCTTGAGCAAATCTTACCTTCAGCTGCAGTATATTCTTTAGACTGTGGTAGCAATCCCATTCTCATATAAAGACTGCGATTACTTTTTCTGTATCATTGTTCAAGCATGTTCCTAGAAGTCGATTATTATGGACACAGTTCTGCTAAACACCCAGTCCAAACGCCGGTGAGCCCACATGTGCGACATAGCTCACAGTGCGCTAAGAGTGACAGGCACAATGGATTCTCATGCTTAAAATTAGTCAGCCGAGCATTGTGCTTGCATGTGCTTAGGAGTGTGTGTGTATGTCTGTGCCTGTGTATGCGTGCATGCCCTAAGTGAGGCCATCAGCTCCATCACATTGCCAATTAAGGTTAAGTTACAATGATTTAGTTCTAATATGATTATATATTTATCAAGTGTATAAAAATCAGGACAAATACAATGATCTGAGGATCTTTGAGTGACTGACCTGGTTAAGGAATTAATTCTGAGCGATAACGTTTTGATCGCCAAAATCAGTGTTCAGGTCTGGGCTCTGGTATTATTCCAGCGTAACCAGGAGCTTAGCAGCAGTAGATCCTAGTTACCATTCATGACAGCTGTCTGTTTGAACAGGGAGAGCAGGGGAATGGCGAGGCCCAGAAGACTGAGTGGAGCAGGATTGAGTTTCAGTGAAAATTTCTGTCATTCTAGTCACTGGATGAATGTAAAAGAAAGAAATCCGGCAGAAAATGTAAAAGACAAGGCAAAGTAAGCTTAAAAAGAAGTAATTGGTGGAGTATGTTCAGTTTCTCTTTTCTCTTCACTTTCACTATTCTTTTATATTATGTGCAGAAAACGTGTGTGTATATATATATAGAAAGCACACAACACTATATATATAATATATTTTTTTGATTTTTTTTTTTCATTAGATATTCTTCTGATTTAACCAGCTCTCTTTCTCTGGGTCTGAGTCTTACTGTTCAAAAAAAGTTCTAAACATTTCGAGATAGTATGCGATCACAAAACCACGATGGATGCGGGTGCAACAACGTCAAATCGAAGAGTAAAAATAAGAGGCACCCTTTTCATAGTCAGCAAACATGACTGTATGTCATACTGTTGAGTTTGGAGAGATATCCATTTACATGCAGCATGTACAGTTCACTTTAGTCTTAAACACTGCAGTTACAGTTGAGTAAATTAGAACCAAAAATTTGTTTCACATGGAAAAGTAAGCACGGCTACACTGGGATTAAACTTCAGGCCTGGACATTGGGGACCCCCCTGGCCCCACGGTAAGTTTTACCGGGGGGCATCTCCCACAAAAACGGTTGCCAACCGGACATACCTGATGGCCAGTCCAGCCCAGAAACACATCGGGCACTTCAGAAACACAATCACACCACCTGCAGGTTGTTGGATCACATGAGGACATTCAGCAAACAAGGGAAGGTCACGCAGAGGTGCGATCTGAATCCGCAAAACATCTACTTACTACACCACCATGTTTGTCACAGTGTCCTGATCACTGATGGTGTTTTTTCATTAACGATTTACCAGCAGGTGGTGCTTATATAGTAATCATTGTTCAAAAATGTATAGAATCAGAATAAACAAGCTGATTTAGAGGTTCTATGTGGGGAGAATGCTAGGCTTAATAAGACCCAGAAAAATGCTAAAATACTTATAGCAAGTACATCGCAAGTACATCAATCTAGTGATTCGAATAATATTTCAACATTTAAAAGGTCTCATGCACCAATACAATAATGTTACTATACCGATATTTATTGTTATACTTTCATCAAAAATAAGCCCTGTGGAAAATGACTTGCAGACCAGTAAAGTCAGGTCTGGTTAGGGAACATGCACTGGTACAGCACATTACCATGCCCACCACACGACGAAACACCTCAGGAACCCGGCTGGCGACCCCCTAGGCCGACACACCATCCAGTCCCACTCCCAGGAAAAGGGTCTATCTGCGGCAGCCAGGTGTTACGTGGGCGTCCTCTTGGTTTCGTCCAGCTGCTCGTGTCTTCAGCAATGAGGATCCTGTGAGCTGGATCTCCCCTAGGGAGTCCCGCCACGTGGCTGTAGTATCGTAACTGACGCTTCCTCACAAAGCAGGGAATCTGCCTCGTTTGGGAACTCCCTGAGCAACCACTCTTTCAACACAAAGTCAAACCAACAGTACCCAAGAGACGCAGTACCAAAGGAATTTAGTCTCAGGTCACTGGATAGCATCCGTGTCTCACACCCTAATGGAAAAAAATACAATTATTGTGATTTTGCACTTATTGCAATTCAATAAAAATCCACTTGATGTCTCTCTTCCATAAAACCAAATAGATTTTTCTCCTCCTGCATATGAAATACACTTATTTAATTTGATTTCACAAGGCTCCTGCTTTCCCACATTTGATTCTATTAAACCTTTAACATTTTCAAAACTCTTAGTACAAACTTGCGTGTGAGTTTAAGTATCTTCACTGATCTTAATGTACATATCCATGAAAAAGGAGAGGTATCAATGATTTAATGCACGGGACACATCATGCACACAAACGGTTTTAATTTAGCTTTGTTATTCCATGGACATTCTGATTTACACTCTGATTCAATACTAGCTGCAGCAAGGCTAATGTTATTTCTTTCTGACTACTGAAAATTACACACAGTTGTTTTGGGAGGGAGAGTATTGCTTCATTTATTGAGGGTTGAATTACTTTATATGCTGGTTCTATCCTTATCAGCGACATCTATGCGGTATGTATGCTAGGTCTATGTGGTTATAGTTATCCTTTCAGTCACTATCCAGAGTGTCGGACTAGAGGCGGTAGCGGGAACATAGATCGGCTGGTGGATCCAAAGCTTTGTCTGCCAATTCAGCTCCCTCTTCATCATGAAAGGCTGGAACAGTGTCTGCATAACTGCTGACGATGCCCCAGTACACCTGTTAATCTCCCACTCCATTCTTCCCCGACACATAAAGAAAATGCCACATAAATGTTCAAATGCACAGTAATTTCTTGTACATAAAATAAACACACATTTGCACTGCTGCAACAAGAAATGCAGCGCACGTCTCTTTCTATGGCTTCCCAGGGTCCGAACGACTCCCGGAACGCTGCCCATTTTCATTTGCCACTCCAAAGTGCCCTGTCCTGCCTTTGTTTTTGCCCGGTCTGTGTCCCCAATGGGTCCTTCTTCTGTTCCCTGTCCTGCCTTTGTTTTTGCCCGGTCTGTGTCCCCAGTGGTTCCCTCTTCTGTTCCCTGTCCTGTCTTTGTTGCCGCTCTGCTTGTCCATCCTGTCTTGGTGTGGCCTATTCTGTCTGTCCCCGTCTCTTCCCCTTCTGCTCCCTGGTCCCTGGCAAGGTCTGATATTTGTCCCTGGTCATGTCCCGAGTCTGGTCAGTTTTGTCTGTGTGGTTCTTTCCTGTCTGTGTGGTTCTGTATTGGTCTCTCCTGTTGTCCTGGTGGCCCCTGGTCCAACCCCTACCTGTTCCCCCCTTGTCATGCCGTTAGTCCTGTCCTATATGGTGTCCTGTCTATTCCCCGCCCCGGGTGTCCACCCTGTCGTTCAGTGCCTTCTGTTCATCCTTGTTGCCTAGAGGCCATGCTTCAGGGGCTGTGATATCCTGCCCACCACGTCTGCCTGATTCTCCTGTTTCCTCCCTCATTTGGCCCTGATGGGCCACACCTGATGCTTGTTGCCCCACGTAGGTCTATATATTTAAGCTTATGTATATCACTACCTCCTGCAATAGCTCGTAAGGCTGAGGATAGGTTCGCTAAGGCCCCTTCCTTTGACTATTGCCCGATTCACATTGCACCTCAGCAGGTGGTGGACGCACAGGAGGATGAACTGATGGCTTAACTCGGCCTGACCACCAGTTGCCCCCCTGTCAGTTCCCCCCCAGGCCTGGCTCGAGGACAGGGTCCTGGTCTCCCCAGTCTAGGCGAGGTTACTTGATTCTTCAGGTTTTCCATCATGGGGGTTGTTTGAATTGCACTTCTGTCTGGCCGCTCACCAAGGACCAATTTGCCTTGGGAGACCATACCAGGGGCAATTACCACCAACAACATAGCTACTAGGATCACACACAAACCTCTTCACAATGATAAGGTACCAATTCATAGAGGGGATTCAAGGATTCATTGCTTTATTGTTACATATCTCAAGTATGGTGAAATTCTTATTTGCTGTTAACCCACAGACTCATAACAGATGAGTGTTGAGTAGATTGTGCATGCATCTGAATATTTTTGTGGGAAAAAAAAATGAATACATAAAAATATCCGGTTTTAAGAAAAATATAATACAGATCAGAATTAGCAAGTATTCCGGTATTTAACTGAAAACCATGCACATCAGTAAACTCTTGAGGTCCAAAATGTCCAAATGCTTTATGAACTCATGCATCAACACAGGATACCGAAGCAGTTTAACGAAAAGTAATTTAATGTGGATGGGAGGGGTAGCTATGGTTTATTATCAATTAGAACAAACACATTAGATACACCCATTTTACATGACTGCCTATCCAGTGCATGTTCATAATGCAGGGTCCACCCTGGGTGGGATGCCAGTTAATCACAGTGAATGAAGTCCAGAATAAAGATTTATTTATACATTTAAAGGACATCGAAGAAAAGAACCTAAATAATGCTCTCTTTGTCTTCATTCTATGCCTTCATTCCACTAAAATATCTGTATCATTACTTGTAATTTTTCAAAAGTATTTCATCTCCATTTGATCTATTAGATATTTAAAAGTTAGTTTACTAAAGAACTAGCCAAGCTAGCCCCCTAAGTATTTATATTTGCTTTTCAGATCAAGAGACAAATTAAAAAGTCCATTATGTAGTAATTCAGAGGCACCATTTCACCTAATCAGTAGGTGTGGATTGTGCTTCGATCCGAGAGGAAACCCTCAAGGGTGCAGGAGGAACATGCAAGGTCCACACACTGAGCTTGCAATGGAAATAAAGTTAAATTCCTGGGTGTGTGCAGGGCCTGTATGTATATTTGTATGTCTGTCCGTCTGTCAATCTGAATTTCTCATTACAACTGTCCCATTTTCACAGTTGCTGAAGCAATTATGACAATTTCCTAAAAGTAGATAACTCTTCTGTCACTACTGTGAGTTTCTTGCATTTCACTAACAATATGCCTGTCTGCTGGTTGTCAGTACCGATTACTAACCAGGAATGTTTTGCTTATTGCTGAAATACTTCAGCTTAAAAAAATTAGGACATGCTCCTGGACTGGGTATGTAGCCAATGACAGAAAAAAAGTGTAACAAATATTATTTTTTTACACAATCAACCCAAATCTGCCAAAGGTACTTATTACGATGACGGACAAATGGTGGTTGGAAGATAGATTGATGGATGAATGAAGAAATGTATTTTGACAGCATAAAAATCTACATTTTTTTCATTTTCTACAATGGAATGATGATATGAAATCTCTACGATAAGAGTTTGTTTTCCTGGCATTGAATATACTGTAATAAAATTGAACACCCAGACACAAAAGCAGTGATGGTTACTTTTAAAATGTATTCCACTACAGAATACAAAATACATGCCCTAAAATGTAATTTGTAACCTATTCCGTTAGATTACTCAGTGTGAGTAATGTATTCTAAATGCTTTGGATTACTTCAACATTTTCTTACATTTTACAATAGTATGAATGTGGCAATCACACTATACTTACTTAAAAAGACAATTCTGTTATTTTCTTCTACTGTAGCAACTTGTTGAATGTATTAATGTATCACGCCAGATGCGTAAGAGTTGGTGAAGCCCTGGTGATGGTTCCATTACACTTACAGATTCTAAATAATTGCACATCATAAATGTACATGACAAGTCCACCGGCCACATCTATTTAACATGTCCCGTTTATCATTCAGTGGAAGCACTACCTTAAAGCACCATCATAAAACCAATTTGCTAGCAATTTCAATAGCACTTCCGGAAAGTAAATAAAAAAAATCCAAAATTCATAAATGTGCTTGTATGAGTATGCTTGTGTAAGAGGCAAGAAATAGTTTCATGTTTTCTGCAGTCAGAAGACTGTCATTGTCATGTGACAAGGATCCAATCATAAAAGCTTGTTTGGAAATGTTACAATTTAGTCGGGATTGTGGACGGCGTAGCAAGTAATCTTTCGGAAATGATGCTTTGGGCGCCACGCCGGCGTGAATGTCCGGCGACCGAGGGAGACTGCGTGTGAAACGCAGTGCCTTAGACCGCTAGGCCATTCCCTCCTAAGCAGCAGGGAAGCAATTCCTCAATTTAATCCGTAACCAATCATGATGGCACATACAGGCGCACACGATCGAACATACGCCTGCACCCGATCACACATGCACTTTAAGTGTTGATATAAAGCGACTGATTTTGTATGTCAACGCTAATTATATTACCAACTGGAGTTTATAACTGAAAAGTTTTTAGTCAGTTTATTTTATGTCAATTGATAATAACATACTTCAAACATTAAGTGGGAATCATAATACTTTCTTGAGACCATGGTTTAAGTTCTGATTTATCATAGTGGTTGTGCCCCCACTATGGTAGGCGTCCTTTATTTTTCTGCAAGAAATATGGCAACCCTAAGTTGGACCCATGCAACTGAATGAGTCCAACTATGTAAGTTGCTAACGGAAGCTTTTGGGAAACGCACCCCCGCTGTGTCATCACCGCAAGTGAGCAGCCAGCTAGCATAACCGCAAGTCGGCTACTAGCTGCGTGTTTCATTTCACGGACTTCTGGGAAATACCATGTTCATTATGTTTATGCAGTGAAATCATACGTGAATACTGAAGGCTTCACTCTTGTGTGTAAGTGATATATTAGGTATGTCATAATGTAATTGTTTTAAAATCATGATCATTTTGCATAGGGAAGATAATCATAATATCTAGTTCGATTTTCTCCCTGCAACTGGCCCATTGAGTAATTGGAAAGGGTTTAGTGAAACCATTGGTCTTGCTCGGGGAACTGTATTACATCTTTTCTACAATAACATAGCAAAATAAAGATGCTGCAGCCCCTTCTAACTTACAAATTGTTTGTAGGTAGCAGAGTTTGAAAAGTGAGTATAGTGAGTATAGTTTGGAGTATAGTGTTTGCCTTTGTAAATCCAGTTGGCTTGGCAACAACTTGTAAGCAGGCCTATGGTAGTATTATAGGCATTACTGTGTGTGAGTTCTGTAAGAGCTAGAGGTACTACTTTCATTTTTGAAGCCCTCCAGCATGCCGACCTGCTTGAAGTTCAAAGGCACCTTCTTTCTTCAGGCTCAGTCCACTCTGAGCCATTTGCAACAGAGCTAATTTAAACTAGAAAGGACGTACTGTCACTGCTTGGCCTATAGAAAGCATATATGATGTGGAAAACCTTGGTAACGTACAACTGAGGGGAAAGATAATGGAAAAAGGAGCAGAGGTGTGTTCTCAGAAAAAAGTGTTCAGAATTAAATAACATTTCCTGGGCTGCCATTTATAAAGAATCACATGCATTTTAAAGTAGAATGTTAACATCACTAGTTCCTTTAAAATTCTACCTTTAAAATGTTATTTAGACTGCCAGTTCTCTCTGGAGCCCACATGCAGCTATATCAACATTTTCTACCACCTCTTAATACTGGTTTACATGAATGACCTAGATTCCGTTCTTTGTATTTGAGAGTAACAGAAGATCACACACCACAATTCTAATTGCTTCCAAAATTGAGCTGCTTGGCATAAATGCAGATTGTGGATAGTTTAATAAACACTGGGCATTCTAATATATAAAAATAGGTGTGTACTGATACATCACCTCTGCTACAGTAAATGTGCTCAGTTGTAGAGAGATCATCTGATGTGATCCAGTAATATATGTAAGTGGATAAAGCAGTTTATCCTTAAACCCCTAAATTATCTCAAACAAATCTAATTAAACGGAAAGACACTGCAGCATTTTAAAATGATAATGTTCCAAGAGGAACCTGTAATATAGTGTGCTTGCCTGAGAAGTACAGTGTGCTGATCTGGGGGTGGCTGCTATTTACATTTAATTATTAATAATTGCTTATAATATTTTAATCATGCTCTCAGTCTCGCCCACATGCAATTGCCAACACTCCCCCTCACTGGAATATCAATTGGATTCGTTTCAACCCGTTTCACCTGTTTCTTGCTAGCTGTATAGAAACTTAATCCCTTGTGCCTTGGGTGTTGTTGCTCCTAAGGGCTAGCCTGGCTGTTCCGGTTTCTGGGTTTCCTGTGTATGCCTTTTCTTCCGTGTGTTTTATCGGTGCTGTTTCTCCCTTTGATTCCACTTCTCTTATTGTCATGTTCGACCCCAATGGACCTTAGCCTGCCTACCGAGTATCGTGTATTTGATTCCTGTTTTCGGAGTGACAACAATATACTCTGTGCCTAAATCTCCATCCAGTGCAGACCTTCTGTTTTCGAGGTGATGCTTTGTATGGCACAGACAGAGCAGCCAAACGACGAGAAAAGGAAGGCTAGGCACCTCTTGCTGTGTGTGTGTGTGTGTGTGTGGGGGGGGGGGTTTCCTCAGAGCAAAGTCACACAGTGCTACCTGACCATGCACCCCTGCAGTGCTGTCATACTGCGAGGGCTGTGATATCCTCCACGGGGTCCACGCTGTGAGGAAACAGTGTCACTTCCCAGCACCAGACAGGCATTGTTGAATTAATTAGCACTGAAGCATATCCTTGCCTTGACTTTTGAAGCCTTGGCACGCGGACTGCTGCAGCGACAGGTGAGAATTCTCTCTGGGGTTTGTGCTTTGACTGTTACGCAGGCGCGAGCCCTGGCGACTTTGGTGCAGCGGTTACTGTGGATAAAGCCGGGCTCTGCTAAAATGCGCATCGTGTAATGCAGCATCAATGAGACACGGAGGCCGCGGAGTACACCTGCACACGAGCAGATTCAACGGCTTCCTTACTGAGTGGATTTAGCAAGATGAGAACAAAGAGCTTGCAGTAGCATGCAGAGTTATAGCTATTTAAACTGAATTGGTTCAATATACATTTCAAGCTGCTGTATACATTGGTCATTTTCCCAGGACCTGCATACAGTCAAGAGCAAAAACAAAAGAATATTCCACTGACATTAAGCCATGATGCATTGTTTTCATTCACAAATACAAGAAATGTCATTCCCAGGCTGCAAAATGCCCTTGTGTTCTCCAGTTCAATGTCAGAATAATAAAAAAAAAAAAACAACCAGAAAAGGGTAAGGCTGCATTCCTTCTGGGTCACATTTTTTCCACATGTACCACTGACGTCTTGGCTGCAGGCAATAATGAGAACAGAACTGGGCCATGCTCATGAAAAATGCTTGAATTTGCAGCAATTTTTAAATATAATTTTACATATAGAAGTTTATATCAGAAGTTATTTCTGGTAGACCCAACAGTGATTTGTAATATTGTTGCTTCTAAATAAAAAATATATTTATGCCACAGACATAGAAAATTGTCATTGTAGTGAAAACAGAAGCTAGCTACTGCTATATGCTACATGCCAGTTGTCAAACGTTCTTTGTGCCTTTCTGTGTGTGTGTGTGTGTGTGTGTGTGTGTGTGAGAGAGAGAGAGAGAGAGAGAGAGAGTGTGTACAAGTACAAAAAGCAAGCATGACATCTTTTCAGACAGAAAGACAACTGTGCTTTAGAAAACTCTGGAATGCATGTACTTAATCTGGATTTGTGTGCTATCAGCTCTAAAAAATAATTTTATTTTCACTTTTATACATGTCTTGCCAAGTTTTGACAGCCAGGAATTAAAATCTGATCCAGTGGTCGTATATGGAGGTCAAGTAAGGATAAATTGATTTCGGTGCATAATGCATTAGATGATCTACTATTTTCTCAGACAGCTTCTGATATGTCTTACATTTCCTTTAGAAATTGTATATACTGCCAAGAATGAGTGGCATCCTGTAGGAAATCATCCAGCATCTATAAATATATTTTTTTCAGGCGCATTCATGTCTGACATTGATAATAATTTCTATAGAAAAGTATAGCATGTAGATGGAAAAATATTTACATATATAATATTTACACAGTATTACAACCTGTCAATTTGAGTGCTCTAGGAAGCTTTGCAGTGGTACTATTTTTATCATATGGTAAAGCTTATTACCATACCATTATTATGTGATATATGACTCCAAAGAAGTGTTAAAAAAGGAGGTGAATTTTAGATCACAAATGATAATAGGTGAAATGATAATTTTCTGCAGTAAATGTATATGCTATATATAATATAATCCATATATAATCCTATATATACAATATTAGTACATAATGTACATGGCGTGTATGTGGGTACATATACATGTATAATTACTGAATGCTGAATGTGTACATGTTCTGTCACCATGAAATATAGTATATTTAGCACAACATGAAATGTTTTATATGTACTAATAATACATTTTTTTATTTTTAATTTTTTACTTTTGCCCGTTCATCAATTAAGATTAAGAATTTAATCGTCCTTTCAACTAGGACACTCTAGGGTTGTGATTCTACTCTTGGAAGCAGATCTTCAGCTTTCATCTATTTCCTGGGGCTTGTCTAATACCGTGAAGCTCAACCAAAAATACAGTATTGTGAGAGACCAAAGACTAGGAAAAATTATAAACAGAAGATCAGACACCTAGGGACTGACAAACATCTCAAATAAAGCTCACTTTCTTGACAGTTCCTTTAAAGTTCTAACCGTGAATATGGTAAAAAATAAACAGCAGAGGTAATTGTTTCAATGACTCCTGCATTATCAAATGCTATTAGGAGCTGTAAGAGTGTAATACACCTCTTTTAAACAAAAGATGGCCTTGTTGTTGTTGTTGCGTTAACAGTGTAATCATAATGTGCTGAAACAGTAAAAGATACAGTGTTAGGACGTCTTAGGATTAGCCTGTTTCGTACTTTGTCTATCAACAAAATGCATGTGAGGCTTTGAAAAACATTACAGCAAGACATGTTGGCAATGGGGTGACAGAAATTTTATAATAGCAATTTCAAAGATATGCTCAGCAGCTACACACATGTATGGTATGTTAAGAGTCATACAGTCTGGTTAACTGTTAAATACAGTAGTGGAGGAGACAGAGGGGGACCCACCCCCAGGCATTTACCAAGGGGCACCCACCCCAGGCAAACCCACCCCCAGGTGTTTACCCAGTGGCGCCCACCCCAGGCATTTACCCAGGGGCACCCACCCCCTGCATTTACTCAGGGGCACCCACTCCCAAGTATTTACCCAGTGGGGCCCACCCCAGGCATTTACCCAAGGGCACCCACCCCCTGCATTTACCCAAGGGCACCCACCCCAGGCATTTACCCAGGGGCACCCCCCCCCAGCC
>JAODKL010000034.1:7818824-7864361 GCA_026780765.1 Petrocephalus schoutedeni
CACCCACCCCCTGTATTTACCCAAGGGCACCCACCCCCTGCATTTACCCAAGGGCACCCACCCCAGGTATTTATCCAGGGGCACCCACCTCCAGGCATTTACCCAAGGGCACCCACCCCCTGTATTTACCCAAGGGCATCCACCCCAGGCATTTACCCAAGGGCACCCACCCCCTGCATTTACCCAAGGGCACCCACCCCAGGTATTTACCCAGGGGCACCCACCCCCAGGCATTTACCCAAGGGCACCCACCCCCTGTATTTACCCAAGGGCACCCACCCCCTGTATTTATCCAAGGGCATCCACCCCAGGAATTTACCCAGGGGCACCCACCCCAGGGTATTAACCGAGGGTGACCCCCCTAGGCAGGCAAATTTTACAGAGTACCCCTTTTTATAACAGACAACCACAGAAAATCCAATTTACCAGGGAGGCAAATTTTACAGAGCGGTTGCCCCCCATCGGCCCCCCAGGATCGTGAAACCCCTTCCCTGCACCTGGTAGTATAGCCACATGAATTCCATTCATCCAAAAATAATTTTCATGTCCAATTTAGAAATTCTACAATTTTGAACAAGTTCTACAATCCTGTTTACTTTGCCATGCATAAAAAGTGTACAGTAACATTTTACTTGTGGGGGCACCAATAACTTACTTATTCAGTTACTAAAGTACAAATCATGAACAATACAGTTGCTGTATTGTATAAATGAACAGTTATGATTGATTAGTGATGAACATGGGATCAGTAAAAAACACTACATTATTTGTGACCCCTCAAATACAATGTTACCATGTGATTTTCCACCAGCCTAAGGAAAGAATAAGTTTAGGCTAAAGTTGATACCATTGGACAGAGCCGGAAACAATGTTATGTGACCGGTTCCTGCAAATATAGATCTGATTTCCATGCTGATGTCGGGTTTATAAGAAATGTCACATATACTGGTCAGTAACTACCAGGAATATCTTTCCTTGAAAGCCAAACAATCCTGGGGAAGCCATTTAACCTAAGCTATTTTTGTTACTTGCCCCATTGAATAATGCAGCTCATATTGTACATAATGTTAATAATCCTTATTGATTATATCCAAATAAACTGGTTCCATAACCAGCCACGTTGTTGGTGACCCCCCTGCTAAAGCATGGTGAGAAGCTCTATCTGGATTCCATTTAGTGGGGCGCTTTGCACAGATGAAAATGTGGCCCACTATTCATGAAAATGAGAGCAGGCCTGTTTTGGACAGCCACCTCCCATTACCCTCGCAGCCTTTTGCATTTGCCCATCCATGGCTGTTTCAGCCACAATTTTCTGCTCCAGGGCAGTACTGGCAAGAACTGCCCCCAGTACTGTAAGAACACAGCTTGTAACCTCTTCCAATGTTGTCGATCCCCCATTTGCTGCCTGTATTGCTTTATACAGAGAAACTGGAGAAATTATTTTCCATTACCACGTGAAAGCACTGTACCTGTACAGTGCCAGCATAACTTATTAAAAGCACAGTGATATCCCATGTATGTCATTCAGCTTATTTGGTTGTGAAGGTTTTGTAATAAATCTAAATTAACAGTTGGGGTCCTGATGCCGTTATGACCTTGCATTTTTTTTATGTATTTATTCATTTATTAAGGATTGATTTCAAAGTTCTGTGGTAAAACTGCACCAAGTTTCAGTGGAAACCCTTATTTTTCTCTTTATTTGCTACCCATTCTTTAGGGCGTTTTACACCATCATTGTGTATTTTATTTTATTTTTTGTCTTTAATAATTCCCCATGAGCAATCATTTTTGTAGGAGATGGTTGATAAAACTTGCATTTCGCCAAACACAATGACCTTTCTTGCAATCACCTTTTATCTGTTGCCACAGGCATTTTGTTCACATCTGGCTGAGCACAAGCAGGTGTTCGCCAATCCCCCAGGAATGGGACCAGAGGAAGTCAAATAATTTTTTGCTCTGTAAGTGACACCAGCTTACACTCCGCTGTTAGGCGTCTGTACGCTTGGCCTTTTCCCAATCCATCACCATTGTTTTTCATCTCACAATAAAATGTTTCTGGGGCAGTTGAAATACCAAATGGCATTCATATGTAGTGTTTATATTGTCCAAAGGGTATGTTAAAAATTCAGAGCTCAGGACTTCTAAACCCAGCGCCATTTGTGAAGTATTCAGATTGCTGGGAACTTGCTGTTTCATTTGTGATCTCTTTTTATTGCTGGTGTTCCATAGTACTCCTTAATAATGTTTTAATTACTGTCTCTATAAAGAGTGAGTAACATATTGCTTATTTTTGTATGATGCACACACCTTTGAATTTGCACATTGTTTTACACTCTGTGCTGTTCTGATAAGTCTCAGCTAGACCACTATATCCAGGTTTATGTATAATGCATGTAGCATTTGTCCAATCTATGTACATTCTGCCCCTCCTCCCCATCTCCCCTGTCCCTCTATGTTTTGCACTACATCTCACACGTTCTAGCGAAGCCACAACTCTCCTTTCATTTTCACATGTGCCAGAACATTGTAGTAATGACAGTAAAATTGAACTGAATTGAATTGAAACTGCATCCAACCCTGCAAGCAGTCCTCCAACTTGCAGTGAAAATATTTTGTAGTTGGTGGACGGATTAGCCCTCCAACCACCAGGAAAAACTTCATGCAGCTCCAAAACGTCAGACAGGACCCTTTTCTGCTTTCTGCGGGAGTAGCTCTGCTACAACCGTCCACAGGAAGGCTGCATGCATCATGGGGGGGATGGGGGGAAAAGCCCTCAGGTGCCTCATCCCCGGAAAAGTCGAAACTGCCAAGAGCCAGTGGGGTCAGGCCTGTTGGGGATCAGAACTGGCATGGTCCAGATGTACCGTCTGCTGCATGGCAGCAGCACTTGGGTCCTATGCGGATACACGTGTGGAACACCTTGTCTCTCTGGTATGATGACCATTGATAATAACCTACTGCAGTTGCATATGTGAGTAATTGCTATAAATACTTAGCGGTACTTTGTGTCACTGGGCTGCTCTAGGGATTGCCTGTGCAATCAGGCAAGGCTGTGTATCACACCGGGGGTACAGCATCAACTGGAAGGCAGAGTTAGCTGTGAAGTGGGGACTGTGAATGGGAGTGTTAGGCTGAAAAGAATATGCAGGTTTTTATGGTTTTACATTCAGGCAGACAGCCAGACAAATAGCACTAATTCAACAAACACGCTTTTCTAAGGACTTTCTAATACCATTAAATAATATGCTACAATGCAATAATACTTGCTTCAATAATATCTCTGTTTACCATAAAAAATGACCAAAATATTAAATAGGTAAATGAACAGAACACGCATAGAAAGAAATCAGAACAGAATATGAAAATATATTATACATATAAAAAATTTGTATATATTTTTAAATTAAATTTAAGATGGCCGATATTCTCATAAATTATTTACATGTCACAGTTAAAAAATGTTTAGTAAAAAATCTCACCTGGGGCTGCATAATATACTCAAAATTGAGGATTTTATTTCATCAGTAAATGAACAAGTAACATCATAACTAAGGGTTACCAGGCTGACAGATTTAGGTTACCTGTTATTGCATTAACGTTTACCAAATGTGTTTCACCGTGAATTCAGGCCATATAATTATACATGCCCCCTGCAGCGGTACACTAATATTTATAGCGGGCCGGACTTGTGACTGCCAGTGTAATATTAGGGCATGTCAACAGTCTGGAAGCATGATTAAATGACTGAATAATTGCCAGTGGCCATGAAGGAAGTGTGAGCAAGTCATCCTAGGAGAGATTGTCTCACAGCAAAAAATAAGAGCAGAGTGGCTCTTATTATATTCCCTCTGGTTTCTGACATTATATTTCCGGCTGGAATTTCTCCAGGTTCACCAATACTGTGCATTTGGATGAGCAGTATGCATGGATGGGCTGCTGTATAGAGGGATTAACAAGAGATTGAATATGATTATGTGGAGGACTTTACATTTGTCAATTATTATTACTATTATCATTATTGATATTATTATTAAGGATATTATTATTATTACATGATATGCATTATATTATTATTATTATTAACAAATTATAACAATAATAATAGTAGAAGATGATGATGATAACAACAATAATGATGATGATAACAATAATAACAATCATCATCATTGAGGATTTTCTTATTATTTAGAAGAAGCTTAACAGATTCTGTTTCAGCTCTGTTTGTAACAGATTGGGGGCAATCCGATCTACTTTTTCTCCACAGGAGATTACAAGGAAGACTGACTCCCAGTTCTCTTCAAAATCAGAGCACGCCCACTAATTAAGCCTCACTGGGGTGCTATTTAAGCAACTTGAAATCTTGAAGCTCCTCTTGTGAATTCAAGTCAAAACATTGTTTGCTTTTCCTGACCTGATTCTTTGCCTGTTCCCTGTCTGATCTACAATTGTCTGTTTTTTTTCTGTTTAATTTCCTTGTTTAATTTCCTGCTGTCCCTGATTGTGCACCCAGAAGCAACATCCACCGAAGACAGAATGCACACAAGAAGAAAAGTTGGAGAAATGAGAAAAATAAGACCACGGGACGGATTCATCCAGGCTGAACAGTTTAAATGATCACACAGGAGAATACAAATCCTTGGACTGACGTCAACTGATATCCTGCTTGGTGGAAGAAAAATAAAACATAATAGACCAATTTAAAAATATTGCAGAGAACAAAAGACAGCAATCAATACAAATTACTCTGACCTTCTAACACTCTCTTTCTAATCAGCTAAAGTCTACGCCCTTAGCCCTAGCACAAATACAAGTTCAGTTATCTGTCCTTATTTTTTTTCCACTGTTTACCTAACTGATTATAGGCTTTTTTATTACTCTCTCAGTGCAGAAATGATATTCAGACTAAAAGAGCAGCTTACAACTTTCTTTAATATCAGTGATTGTGAGAAGAAAAAAACAAGATTGTGCTCTACTCAGGGGAAATAGAATCACGATAGCATAAGATTCTTTACTTCTCAAAAAGTCACAAAGCACTGGGGTTACTAGCTTTCTCAGAAGGAAATACAGACTAATATAAATCCAGACAAAACTGTACACTCAAGAGCGATTTCAAATGTTTCATATTGCCTCATGGAGCAATCTTCAATTTGTATCAATAAATTGTATTAATATTTTCTTTGAACTGCTTCATCCGGAAAACCTGTTTTGCAGCAGACCATCTGAGGATATATAGAATGGTTTGTGGTACAGAGAATAATCCATTCGAGAACAACATTGCATTTTACAAGCAAAACTTGTGTACACGATGTGCTGAAAATGTACATCTTGTACTATTAGCTCTCTTGCATGGTGTTCTAGGCGATGGAAAACCTTATTTCCATACAGCTATTTTACATTGGCTAAGAAAAAATAAATTGCAAGGTAAAAGATTTAAAAACGACAAGGTTACCATATTGATAAGAAAAAGTTTTTATAGAGCTGAATCATAAGTTTGCAAAAAAAATATCTTTTAGACTCAGACATGTATAAAAATAAGTACTTGCACTCATTGTCAAAAGGTTGGCTAAATTCAAATAGGATATCGTCATTTTAATAAAAGGAAGTTGTGTGACAATGCATTATGACGTTGCTATAAATTCAGTGGCCTTGTCAAAAGTTTTTGTCAATGTGATCGTTTTCAAATGGCAGGAGGCTCCATTTTTCTGCTGCTCTAAAATCTTAGCAAAGAATAAAAAAGGGGGAAAATCTTGTGAAGAAAGAAGGCATGAAAAATATTTCCTCAACAAACCTTTCCCAAGGGTTGTTCCAAGCAATAAAATTAAACATTCATTTATATTCTGGAGCTGTCTGAACAAGCTCTAAGTTGTGCACAGCACATAATCGTAAGATGTAATTGTAAGTCAAGTACCATTATGGCCCGTGTCATAAGAAAAACATTATGAAGGGCATAACTGATTAATAATTCCAATGTAAGTGATTGCATCCGTGCAGAACAGCTCTGATATGTGATATTAGCTAAGACTTTGTAAGCATTCATGGGTCATGGTTTTGGTTGTTAACTGTGAGAACCTAGCTCTGATTAATCCTGCTGTAGGAAGCATAGCGTGTTTTTCAGTTATACATTCCTGCAGAAGTCAGCTAGTTCTTATCCTAGTAAAGCAGACGATGACTATATCACTATAGCAGAGGCACTGGAAAAATAATTTATTGAACTTTGAATATGCTAACTGTCTAACTGTGCATAACTGCGTTCTCATAGCAGAGCAGAAAATGATGACAATGCTGATTGTGATGTTCGTAGCAGTTTAATGACACAGGGTGAGCAATGTCAGAATTTAAAACAATCACGGCACGTTAACTTAACGCAATAGCTGGAAAGAAAGAAGAAACACTGAGGGATATGATTCATGCCTTTGGTGCTATGGAGAGACAATTGGAAGATTACCACTTCCTAAATGGGCCAACAACAATTTCTAAAGCTTAGTTAAAATAGTGAGATTAGAAACTGGCCTGTAAAACATCAGCTAAGTGGAATCTAAACAAAGTCTCCTGAGAACTTAGGTGACTGTGGCTATTCGTAAATCCAGTAAACTCCAGAGACGCCAGAGATGAGGCATTGACATGGTAAGAATTGTGGGCTGAAATATCAGATAAGAAGTGTGGTGGTTGCCAAGGTCTGTGTCACAAGAAGTTGAATTATATCATACTTACCTCTGTGCTATAGAAAGAGCTGGTGGAAGGAAGAGGATGTAGAGGAAGAAATCGATAGCGGGAAGATGGACAGGAGTTCATAGAAAGGCACAAGGAGATGTCATAGATGCATTATAAGACCAATAGGTCGCATTTATTGGGGACAGGTTTATTCCAATAGTATAAAAAATGTCTTAGATGTAGAGTTAGTTTAATTAAAGGGAAAGGAATAGTTGGCTGAATGGGCATGTAGCGGCCAATAACATAATTTTTTTCATTCTTAATGTAAGCTGATAATGTAATAACTTACCAATAATATAATAAAATTTCAGAATCAAAAACATGACAACTACTTCTGCATAATGCAATAAGTTATTGAGTGGTTATTGTAATTAATAATTATTAATTACTACCAATAATGTATTTTTAAAAACTATTACGTTATTGGCAATTATTACATTAAGGAGGTATCCCTTCTAAATGAATGTGTGTGCGTCTGCAGGTATCCCTTCTACATTAATCTACGTGTGTTGGCAAGCATCCAGATGAATTTTCATGTGTCGGCAGGTGTTTCTTCCAAATGAATCTACATGTGTTAGCAGGTATCCCTTCTAAAGGAATCTGCGTGTCGGCTGGTATCCCTCCCGACTGAATGTACATGAGATGGGGGGTATCCCTTTCAAATGAATCTCTGTGTGTTGGAATCCATGTGTGTTAGCAGGTATCCCTTTTAAATGAATGTGTTATCCTTTCTAAATAAAACTGTGTATTGGCAAGTTGGCAAGGTATCCCTTCCAAATGAATCTACGTGTGTGGCAGGCATCCCATCCAGCTGAATCCACGTGTGTGGCAGGCATCCCATCCAGCTGAATCTATGTGTTGGCAGGTATCCCTTCCAAATGAATCTAGGAGTGTTGGCAGGTATCCCTTCCAAATGAATCTAGGAGTGTTGGCAGGTATCCCTTCTAACTGAATCTAGTTGTGTTGCTATCTGCAGTGCTCATCACAGTTTACAAATGCCATGTATGTCTCATGTGTCCCTTTTGTGCTTACAGGACAATTCCATTTTGCAAACACAACGAACGATGAAAATAATAAAAACTAATAAACAAAGAAACAAACAAAATTGCCATAGTCAATTTGTCGGTAAAATAATCTGCATTCCTACCCTTACCACACAGCTTCACCTTCAGCTTTATCTCACCCCTATGAGGGGTTCAGTTTTATCTGAAGAAATGGAAACCATGACATTCAAAGCTTTCTTAGTACCTGCGGTATTCATACAAGTAAGTACTACAAAAACCAAAATAAAATTGAGTAGTCCTGCCACATTATATTGCACAATGAAGCACCAGACAGAACCCAGCATACTCTTTAACTACATAAACATGTCACTACTGCTTCCTATTAAAGGCAGTCCAGTTGCGGCCCCAGTCTCGATGTCCGGTTAAGTCATTAGTGGGCTTGGAATGTCTGCAGTTTAGGCACAGAAATCTGATCTAAGAATGGCACATATATCTCCCTCGACAGTGACCTGGTAGCTAAAGTTGAGTTGGTTCTGCATTTTGACAATACAAATGGTAACTTGATGAGCCTTTGCATCTTACAATGCAGAGGGAATAGTTAGCCAACCTTCCCAAGGACGAGGAGGGTTCTCCAAGAACTGAGGTATTGTACCGTCCCAAGAAGAATGTACTGTATAATTTCTGCGCTACACCAATAACGGCTATACTGGAACTTGCTTTTGTCAGCAGGCTGCGAGATCCAGAGCTTTTACTTGGTGCTACGTGTGAATTGTACAGGCAGCTACTGAGTGCAAGAACAGCAAGGGTCAACTGGGGACGACGTAAAGGAGCATGCCTACTGCCGCAGGCCATCAGCTGACACAGTGTGTGTGTGATGGGGGGATGGGGGGGGTGGATCATCTGCTGTTCCACAAAGTCAGACGTTCAGTCAGGTTTTCTCTGTCCATATTGGGAGGACAGTGTATGCACTCTCTACTCAGAGAGAGAAGGAGAACATTAGAACAAAGCCAGCTGGCTTCCCCTCCTCCAGCAGTCTCCTGAATGCATTAAGTACCCCAAGGGGAAATGAGAGAGGAGCAAAAGGACGGGAATGAGGACGACCGATAATTTTCTAACCGTGGCTTGTTTACTTATTGCACATTTCAGCAAGAGGAATAAGTGGCGGCAATCCACAGTGCTGACATCAAAGCAACAAAGGTCAGATGACTTCCCATTGTCCGACCTGTGACAGCCCCCCCCCCAAGTACTATGCTGCTCTTAGTACGGGGTTAAATGTCAATGCTTCCTTCAGAATTACCAAGGCTAACTCTGCTTGGCCGTTCCACATGACCTGCTCAGACTAATGCATAGTCTGATGCAGATGAAGGAAATTGTCCATCATCCTCTAAAAGGTAGCAGGAGCCCCGTGGGAGAACTGTGTACTGCCAGTGGCCCCTGGGGATGCCAAAGAAAATCTTCTCCCTGGCCTCTTGGGCACCTGCCAAAACCTTTTTTTTTCCTATGCGCTGGTATGTCATGCCTTATCCGAACATTCCACTAGATCACCAACCCTCAGTAGAGGAGAACTGTTAAACATCACCACCTTGTTCAGTGTTTGGAAGCCATTGCAGATTCACATGGACCATCAGGCTGGCCCGGGGCTCTGTGATTCTTTAACTACACTTACAGTAGCTGTACCTTTGAAAGTGCTCTCACAAATGGTATCACGGCATGGTATGGGCCGGCCACAGCTTGAGACAAGAAGACTATACAGAGGATAATGAGGTCAGTCCAAAAAATCACTGGGACCAGTCTGTCATCCATCAATTGGATATACACTAACAGCTGCCACAACAAAACACAGGCCACAAGCAATTTTAACCCCTGGACTCGGGTAGAAGGCTAGATTCAGGAATGGTTCAGTCTCAAAAGCTATTTGTGTTATGATTAGCTGAAATGGTCCACTGCAATATAATTGCACTTTGAATTTTTATGTCGAACGTGTCTACTGCTGTTGTCTAATAGAAGTCTAATGTCTAAATATTCTTTATTTATTGTAGACTTTTATTCCTTGTATTATGTAAAAATCCCAATGCACTTTTTTTTGCACATACCTAATAAAACTTAAATCCTGAATTTTAATTCTTAAATGTGTATGTTGCGGGTGGGGGATGCTGTTTAGAGACAGAGTGACCCATTTTGATTATCAACTAATGTTAGACAAAGTTTAAGAATTAAATATACAGGTTTGACAGTTTACATCAACAGTAGACAGCCGATCAGCCATAACAGTAAAACCACTGAAGCGAATTACATGGATTATCTTGTTACAGTGGCATCTGTCATGGGTACCATTATATATTAGGCAAATGAACAGTCACATCTTGAAGTTGATGGGTTGAAAGCAGGAGAAATGGGCAAGTGTAATGATCTAAGTGACTGTGACAAGGGCCAAATTGTGATGGCAAGGTGGCTGGGTCAGAGATCCAAAATGCCAGATCTTGTAGGGTGTTCTGGGTGCACAGTGGTCAGTACCTACCAAAAGTGGTCCAGAGAAGGGCAACCGGTGAACTCTTGATGGGGTCATGGATGCCCAAGGTTCATCAATGTGATCCTCTGGCATTAACCCAAGCATGAAACCGTTGGCGCTGGGATGTGTAATGGGCTTCCATGGCCGAAGAGCTACATGTAAGCCTCACATCACCAAGAACCAAGTGCTGGATGGAGTGGTGTAAAGCATGCCAGCACTGAACTCTGGAGCAGTGGAAATGTTTTCTGTGTGATGAGTGATGAATCACACCTTGCTGTCTAGCAGTCTGATGGACGAACTGGTGATGGGATCATGGGTGCACAAGGTCTATCGACGCGTCTAGGGAGCGAAGGTTAGCCCATACATGGATGCCCTACCTCGCACCTTACAGGACTTAAAGGATCTGCTGCCTTCAGAGGTCTTGTGGAGTCCATACCTCGATGAGTCAGACCTGTTTTTGGTACCATGAGGGGGACGTACACAATATAAGGTGGTTTAAATATTATGACTGATTGGTGTGTAGATAAACTGCCTTTCAATAACAAAACTGTAATGAAGTATTGTAATCTTCAAGATTCACTCTACATGCAGTATAATTCAAAGAGAACATAAATCACAGTATAATTCTAGGATCGCTGATATTGAAGAAGTTAACGGTAACCACCTAATCTTCAGTGCAAAAGCAAAGTTCAAGCACCATTCCCACTCAAAATCATTATTTTCTCTTTAATCACACACTCTTCACTAGGGATACCCATTTCCTCTCTAAATATTGATATCCTCACCTACCCTAGGAGAATCTCTAATGACTATATATTTCATGGACACCCTGTCCCAAGGTGCTGACACCTGCACCTACCGTAGGCTTCCACACTTCCCTTAGGTGGGAGAAAACAGCCTTTTACTTTGCCAGCTTGCCCATCCACACCTACTCCAGGTGGGAGACAATTACCTTTCACTAGCTGGGATGCACATACCCTAGCTGGCCATTCATACAATATTCATTCTGAAACGTATTGCTTATTCCGGTTCCGCTTAATGATGGGAATACGCTCTGAGAAATGTATCATTAGGTCACTTTGTGCAAACATCATAGAGTATACTTACGCATCATGGGTAACACGCAATACTGTTAGCAGTAAACGTTTTCAGAAAGTAGAAAGGGCACACGAAAAATAACCTTCAAAAATATATCGCACAAACCAGTAACATAGTTATTTATTATTATTATAAAATATTGTGTACAGTACATGATTGTATGTGCTATACCTTTATATGACTGGCAGCGCAGTAGGTTTTTTAAGGTTTGTCACTCCTGAGACAACATTTCCACTGCTCAGTGGTGGCATGCTGTACACAACTCCATCAGATGCTTGCCACTGCGTTTGGTGATGTGAGGCTTGCATGGAGCGGCTAACCATGGAAGCCGATTCCAAGTAGCTCCCCGCGCACATTTTTCTGCTGGGGTTAATGCCAGAGCAAGTTTGGAGCTCTGCAGTTATGGAGTCAGCAGAGCGTTGGCAGCGTTTCTGCACTGTGTGCCTCAGCACTCGGCGACCCCGCTTTGTTATTTTATGTGGTCTGGCACTTCATGGCTGAGTCTCTGTTGTTCCTAGATACTTCCACTTTACAATAACCCCACTTACAGTCGACCGTAGAATATCTAGAATGGAAGAAGAAACTGACATCCTACAACAGTACCACGGTTGAATTGACTTTTGCCCATAGAGTATATATAATAATTACATAATCATCTTAAAAAAATACGTAGACATAAAGCATAACTTCTTATATATGGATGGGAATTACACAGGGTTCATCTAAGCATATCAGACACCAAATATAAAAGGCTTTCACTTATAATGGATATTGAATTGTTTTTTTTTTTTGGGGAACAAGTGGGTTCCTTGGAACTGTGAAATGTCAACTTACAGTTAATAATAAGTGCTGGGTAGAGCTTTGAATTAAATTTAATTATTGATAAATTTAATTATCAATAAATTTAAACCTCTCTAAAGCAAGCACTTGCAAAGTTGTTTATTCCTAGTCAACTACTCTGGAAGAAGCAAGAGCTCAGC
This sequence comes from Petrocephalus schoutedeni, assembly GCA_026780765.1. NCBI lineage: Eukaryota > Metazoa > Chordata > Actinopteri > Osteoglossiformes > Mormyridae > Petrocephalus > Petrocephalus schoutedeni. The sequence continues at coordinate 7,831,127 of JAODKL010000034.1, forward strand.
AATGGGATGATGTCTAGCCAGCCTGAGACGGTCCCTTATGGTGCCAAAATAGGACGAGCATGTTAAATATATTTTACGGCAATCACTTTGTTTTGCTTCTGTCTTCATTAAACAGCCATAGTATACCACGGTTCTAGGATTCTTTGTTCAGGTAAACGAACAAACAAATTTGCACCCTGAGCACCCCCTGTGGTATTCGACAGGGTCATGTGAAGGTCTACTTTTGCGACATCGACGGCTTGGAAATTATTTAGGAAAACAACTTACACAAATAAGCCCTGGCATGCCCCTGTATCCATTAGCTAATGGTGGTGGTACACAGACAGTGTCATTCGCCCACTAGAGGGCTGCAGTCAAAACGCCACACTATCTCTAGAATATCTCTCCAGAATATTTCAAACTATTAAATCTAATTTGCATTTGTCAATGCTCTGTTACTTGCCCCTCATGCTCTCATTGATTTCAGAGTCTTATGTTCCCTGTGTAAGCACCTCTGGCACTATAGCCTGTGCTTAGTTTTGAACCAGCTTGGTTTGATTCAAATCAATTCTTAAGCCAATTATGCATATGTACTTTGTAACCTTCTGGTGCCATTGCTTTTTTGCACCTAAGAATGATTTATTGTAATGTTATGGTAGTAAATAGGCTCATTCTAAATAAGCTTTCCTGTGTCACCTATCTGCAAGGGTGCTTAAGCTAGAACGCTAACATAGTTAGCTTACTATCTATCCTGTTACAGCTAACAATATTAATTCCTCTCAGTCTAAGCTAGGAACACGACTTAGCTAGCAGGAAACCAATTTTTTTAGTCAACCAGGTAGTTTTGTCTTACGACTAGCTTTTCAGCAATTCTGCAACCTCAATGAGAAATGGCAAATTCTCATATTTTTCAACTGCTTTTTGACCATGTTGGAAAAGACAGGATTTATAAAATGTAGCTCCTAATAGAAGAGGAAATTAAACGTTAGTAAATTCGGAAAATGTATATGACATCTGCTGCAATTACTTTGATCTCAAGATGTGACTAAAAATAAAAGTCCCTCCCAAAATACTGCTGAGACGCTGCTTCAGAAGTTTTGAAAAACTAGCCTACTTCTGCAGGTTTCATGTCTTTACTCATAATTGGATCGCCTTATTATTTTTTTCCAGCCAGTCACCCTCTCCCACACTTTTTATTCAGAAATCTACATGCTTTTCTTGAAATGCTAGAAATGTATGATTTCTTATACTGCTACCTTTTCCCCCTGTAACACTGTAGGCCTTTGCTAAGCAGAGATGCTAAACTATTTTTTTTCCTACTTGGCCTTGCACATTCCAAGGACTACCTCTGAGACCTTAGAACCATCCATGGCTCAAAAGGTGATTCTTATTCACTAAATAGTGAATAACTCCATGATTTTGTTGCTTGTCCCTTTGTCACATTATACTAGTAACAACAGGTTAATGGTTATTAATGTTAAAAAGATCAAAGCTGGAACAGTGTAAGGTAGAACTTCCTGTGCCAATAGTCATCCTGGAGGGACAGGTATATATGTGTGTTTGTTTGTCTTGTTTGACTCTGTCCGATTTCATTACTCTTTTTCTCCACTCGAATGAAACTTCTTAGACAGGTGCCCTCCATAGGGAACCTCGTGCCCAAACTGTAGTGTATAATTTCTGTGGTGGCCACTGAACAAGAACACTGTGGTGCAGTGCCACAATTTTCTTGCTGACACCAAGAAATGTTACACCAAGATGACTCATAACAAGCTGCTGATTAATGGTGTGGAACACCTTCTCATTTAAAGCTGGAGTGGGGGTGAACAGTGGGAATGGATAGCTGCCTCTTTCCTAACAGTTTCCCCAGACTTTCTTTTTTGGTCACATCTGGTCTAAATGAAGACTGAACGTTTGCTAAAGCACATGAAATATCATTATGAAGTATGCATAATTCAGTAATAAAGCGCAATTTTAGAAAAATGTAGATATTATTCATAGTTCAGATTAGATATATAGCAACAATAAACAACACTGCATTCTCAGAAGCTTGTTGATATTTATACTCCATGTCCACCTCTTTCCATGTCTGCGGGATTTTTCCCAAACTAATACACTGTCATCTTATACTTCTGAAATGTGCGAACATAATAATGTGATTGTCAGGATCACCAGCCAGCACCTGAAACCACTCCACATACTGGCATGAACCTGCTGACTAGCACACCTGCAATATTATCTTCACCTTTGTGGGGGAGTGGGAGGGGGTTAGCAGAGCCCCAATTATCAAGCAGAGCCCCAATTATCAAAGCCAGCCAATACAACCCCCTAGACCCCCTTAAATGAGTGGAAGCATCACCCTCCCCAAATGCTCAATGCCCTTGGTTACCACCCATTGCGACGTAATGTGGGTTCACTCTATACTGAGAGTGTTACCCTATGTTCATTAGTGCCTGTCTGTGTGTTTCGACTCATCTGCCCATTATTCTTGACTTTGACTTTGATTCTTAACTTTTTCCGGATAACGATTCAGTGTCTGGTAGCATTTGGTTGTGATATTTCAACCACTTGCCTGACTTCTGGTTTTGGATTTCTGGACTGTGTTTGGCTTTGTTAATAAAAATCACTCTATGGATCTATGGATCCCGCTTATGGTCCCAATCCTCACGGTGATTGTCCTGTGTGTGTGTGTGTGTATGTCTGTGTGTGGGTTTGCATAGATCACATTTGGGGACGAAAATGTCCCCAAAGTGCGGAAAAACGTGAAAGTTTCCACTCCAATGTGGATGACCTAATTTTAATAAAAATCAGTGAATACAATCAAAGAATGCAAAAATCTTGTATTTGGGTTGGTTACTCATGGTTAAGGTTAGGGCTGGGTAGGGGTTAAGGGTGTAGGGACTGGGATTAGGGTTTTTCCCATAGAAATTAATAGATGGGGGTGGGGGTTTGTAAAGTTTCCATTGCCTTTGCCTAATTATGCAAAAAAGGCTTTTTATATGATGTGAGATTTTCTGCCTGATCCCACTTGCCTCTGTGCCAGGGCATAATGCCTGTTTTGTTTCTCAGTGTGTTTCCCTTGTGCTGAAACTGAAAAAGGTTATCTTTAAATTTAAATACATGTGGTTTCTTTCTATTCTCATGACTCATGGTTCTCTTTTGGTTTCTCCTTCCAGTGATTGTGTCATAAGAATACACACATTTACAATATCTGAGATATAGGGTGCCACTGGTGCAAATTTGAAATGCTTTTCACTTTGAAAGGAATTACGCATTTATGTCGTCAAGCTGTCAGTTAATATGTTATGGCTGATATTATAAATGAGGCATACTGTACCAAACAGAAGTCTATATGGGATTAATCAAAGGAAACTGCCTTTTTTATTGAGAATGGAAAAGCATGTTCTGAAATGCATTTCATTAGACAATGTATATAATATAAGGAGCGCCACAGTGGCCAGTGGGTTGCACCACTGATTCATACATGCACAGCTGGTGGTACTGTCTCTGCCTTTGCTCTGGCTCTGCAAATTGTCTGTGCGGTACTGTGCTGGCATTACGCTCAGGGTCTGCCCCATCCGTCCTTAGATACATCCTCAGTCTTCCACCCTGTTCTTGATAACCCACATCCTTAATAACATTGCTATAATATGTTATTATTATTATTTTGCTAAGTTAGTTAAGTTTTGTGCTACTTAGTTCTCTTTAATCCACAATACAACTTCACTTCTGAAAAAAGTACATTGCCAGCAGGAACACTGACTTACAGTAGCACATTTCATTGTAAATCAATCTGGAAAATGTGGTAAATTAAATTTCTTTTTCAAGGACGCTTTTTTTTTTTTATAAAGGGCATTCAAAAAATGTACTGAGAATAAAAAGGGCAAAGGGGGAAGTGATACCTAGACGGAGCCGATTGGCGGTAAATTGGCCTGCCTTGGGTAGGTAGCTCTTCTTTCAAGCTGCTGACTCTGAGAGAAGCTTACATTTTTCTTTATTCCACAGCTTGGCTGCATTCCCAGAGCATCATATTTTATTCATTTAATATTCTAATGTTCGTGTCACCTTGCTGACTGCTTGGATATTCAAAAACATAACTGTTTTTAAAAAGCTGCCCGTGCTCTTCTACTCCAGTACTATCTATATATTAAGCTACATTAAAAAGCATAGAACAGTACTGCAAATGTTAGATCTTGTGGTCATTCTTCCAAGTTCAGCTTTTGAAGAGTTCTAGACACAAAACAGGCATCTTGCTCATCCTATAAACATCTGTAATCATTGGTTGTAGAAAAGTATCTCCAGAGGTAAGGAAAATTGTGCTCTTATCTGTATTTATCTTGTGAAACCACTTCCTCATAAAATGAAATGCATTGCATTCGCATGTCAAATTTTCCTTGAGATGAATCTTTGTAGATCTTATATGTAAGGTTGAGCTCTTGTGCCAGTCGTGTATATGGGTGTTTGTTTGTCTTGTTTGACTCTGTCCAATTTCATTACTCATGTTCTTCCCTCGAAGGAACCCTCTTAGGCAGGTGCCCTCCTCAGGTACAAATGACAGAGCTAGTGTGAGCAATAAAATTTGACATAAATACAACAAATCCAGTCATATCTGTCTGGGTCCCAATGAACAAAGAATGACCCGAATCCTTCCTTCACCAGACTTGTACCTCAACCTGTATATATATATATATATATATATATATATATATATATAACCTAATAAAGTGCTTTTGGTACTATATCAAGAACTAATAAGAGCTAACGGCTCTTAACAGTGTTTACTAAGGAACCAGAAAGTACTTAGAAACATCCCACAGAAATGAAACTTTAAGATTTAAAGATTTTGTTTTCTGTTGCAAACATACCTCGATTCCTTAAAATACCAAATTGATTTTGGCAACTATATTGATAGTACCATTGACCTTGCCTGCTGCCTAGAGGACAAATCTGACACCAGTCACTGACATCTTCCATGGGTATATGGCATCTAATGAGACTGACAAATTCCTTTCATCCATCCATCCATCTATCCAAGATAAGATAATACTTCACTGTCATTGTATGTGCACAGCATCCATGGTTTCACTGTAAAATTGTAAAACTGTAAAGGCAGCACTGGAGAATTAATGAAAAGTATCTGCTGCAAGTCTTCTACACCCCAAAAATGTGCTTATTCCCAAACGCTTCCACTCAAGAGGTAGGTTAATAAAAGAATTACACTAGGATCCCCAACAAATGTTCAGCACAGAGCAAATTCATAACCACTTCCTGTCTGTCCGTCGACATATCCAACTTCTACAAATGTGAAATTCCTCCAATCTGATAACACACGCAGTTTTAAACTAAAGTGAAGGTGCTTAATCGTCATTGTTGACGCACCACAGCACGCAACAATGAAATATGTCCATTTAACCCATGTGACATTGTGCCACAGCAGGGGGCAGCTATGTGAGCACCTGGGGAGCAGTGTTTGGGGACGGTACCTTGCTCAGGGCACCTCAGCGGTACTTACGGGTTGGGGACTCAAACCGGCAATCTTTCGATTACACGGTCGCATCCCTACTGACACCACCTGCCTGCCCCAATACATGTTGGGGCAAAAAAGTATATTCTCTGCTTCTAAGTACAGAATAAGCAGAGAAGAGAATAAGCAGGTGGTCTGGGGTGGAGGGGCTGAGGTGCCCTGGGATGTTTTCTGATAACATGACAGTTATCGGCAAATGTTTTACTGCTCCTCGAGCACAACTGGAAAGAGCTCTTCCCCAGTAAAATATCTGCATGACTTTCACTCAGACATGTGAACAAAGGAAATGGCTTTGGCTGGATCATATCCCCTCGCCGCTGAGAGCAGTAATGCCCTCCGGAAAGCTGGGCCTGGCTGTCCAGCAGACCTCACTTACCTCGGAATGACGTTAGTTGGCTATGGAGTACACTGATAATTCCACAGCTTAGTGTCTGCGCAGAGTGCAGCTACATCTTCACACACACACCTGCCCCATGAGCAAAAGAAGATCTAGTACATCAAGATCTAGTGCTCAAGCCTCCTTGAAATTCAATCCTTTACTTTTCACCCTAATGTTAGCACAGAAAAATCTATCCGGCTTCCATACACTCCATTCCCCAAAATTAACAAACTATGACATTGGTAATAATTCACCTGGTAAATTTCCATCATTTTTCATGCCGTGTTCAAACCAGAAATGATGACCATTGTAATATACTTTCCCCTTGCTATCTGTAATACTTCCAAAATCAGCAGGAGGGAGAGAAAGACCTTTGAGGTGATATAAGAATCATGTACAAGAATCATTTATTGTGTAGTGCATGATTGTTTTGGTTAAGCACAATGTAATTTACTTTATTTACATACCACTTGTATGGAGTGGACTGGTAACAAATGCCTGTATTTGGAGTGTGTAGGTCTTCCTAGTGTAGAGTCCTTCTACCTGGCACATGCTAATTTATCTCCTCTATACCCAGGGAATTTGGTGGATGCTCCTTTCAAATGCTTTATAATCGTGAAATTTAATACATGTATAAGAAATTGAATTGTAAAGTTGGAATCGTGGGTTAAAATTCCTCCTGTACCGTGTGTGTGTGTGTGTGTGTGCATCTGTGTGTTTTTGTGGATTATATCACATTGTGGGAACCAAATATCCCCCACAATGTGATAAAAACCTGCTGTTTTGACGTTGTGGGGACCTTTTTTCAGGTAAAAAGCTAAAAATGCCCAATGTCTCATATTTTGTTTGTTTACTTATGGTTAAGGTTAGGGCTGGGTAGGGGTTAAGGTTGTCATTGTTGGGATTGTGCATGGGATTTTCCAATAGAAATGAATGGACGGTCCCCACAAGATATGTGTGTGTGTGCGTGCGTGGGCGTGTGCGTGAAGACTTTCTTTGTGGCCATATGGATTTACTCCCAAGACCCGAAGACATGCAGCCAGGCATGCAGTTAGGCTAATCGTTATTTCTGACTTGTCCATTGTGTGCGCCCGGTGATGGACTGTAATACTATGCATGCTGCTTAGGACTGACTCACCCCCCCATGACTATGTGCTGGATGAGGGAGAGGAAGCTGCATGGCCAAAGAGCTGTCAAGCAGCCATGATGTATATGGTCCATCTTTATTTTAATAATGCTGATAATGATAATGATGCATTGCAGTAACATAGAGCATATTCATTATGGAAAAACCATACCACCCATTTGTATAATGTCTAATTGCAAATATTATAGTATCTCAGAACTTAAGCTTGCATTTAATAAATAACCCCCATCGCTGAGTGCTCTGTTTAGTTCTTTAAAATATTCCAGATCTATAGAGGACCTGAAGGCAGGCTATGGCTTATTAAGGCCATCATAAAATTGTTTAACACAGATTCCAAATTTCCACTTATGCAACATGGCTCTTGTTTCACACCCAGTTTCATAACCATTTGGGTTTCAGGATATCCGAGTATGCCTCTTCTAGTTCCTGAGTGTATCCTAAAGGGCTGTCCTGAAGGGCTGTAACCATACACGTGTTTGTTGTGAACCCTTTGCTGGATCATTTTCGGTTCCATACATGTGATGAACGAATACATTTATTGACATGGGCAGAACCTAAATTCACAAGTAGATGTTCAACATGGAAAACTTTAGGCTAATAGTGGCATGTGAGTTTGTTTTGGCTAATGCATAATCAGTGGTTTGGGAACATTTCGGTTTCTCGACAAATTACACCAGCTTTGGAGAGAGACTAGCTGATAAGACCAAGACTGTCTGTTGGCTCCGTTTTACCGAACTTGGAAATCATAGGTGACGAGTCTCACGTTTTTCTTGTGAAACTTGTGTTTTTTTGTCTTTGCTGCTATCTCACAGCCTTGAACCACCAAAAAAAGTTTATTTCAGTAACAGACATGACCTGCTATGAAGGTATATTTGAATACACATGAAAATATATGCCACCCACTTTAGCCTCTCTGCATTCATGTCATTGTTATAATCGAATAAGCTGGTGGCATTCTGCTGTGACCCCATGAAGCAAAGCAGCTTTGTGACACTGATGCCAGTTCTGCTCAAAATGGCTGAGACAAGTCAACTGGATGCGAAATGCCCCCGTGGTATTTGTCAAAGTTTGTGTCAGCAAGTCTGTTTAACGGAAACTGTTATTTTGCTATAATACTAATAATAAAAGCAAAGGAGATGAGTATAACAGGTCCTTTTTGATGGCTCACAGTTCTCACTGAAATGGTGACATTTTCTGTCACCCAGCTCCTTGTTTTCGCTACAGTTAGGTTGACATATATGCAGATATGTTGGTGAAAACACAAGAAAACCTGCTAGCTTATTTGAGACATCATCTTGTGTGTACTGAAAGCAGAAACGACCTCTGCAAGATATTTTCCCTGTTGCATTTATGACTATATGGGCATCTATCTCTACACACACACACTTGCATACCTATCAAAATGGGGACATTCCATTCATTTCTATGGGAAAAACCCTATTCCCAGTCACGACACCCTTAACCCCTACCCAGCCCTAACCTTAACCATAAGTAACCAACCCAAATACAAGAATTTTGGCATTTTTAGTTTTTTGATTGCATTCACAGGTTTTTATAAAATTGAGGTTATCCAAATGGGGACCTGAAAAGATGTCCCCAAAAGTAGGGAAATTTCAGGTTTTACCACACATTGGGGACATTTTGGTCCTCTAATGTGATCTATGCAAACCCACGCACACACACACGCACACACATATGTATAATATATATTTAATATATATAAATGTATTTTGTGTTTAAAATACATGTTTTGTATGTTTATATGTTTATTCGTATTCTTATCTTTACAATGAGCGTCTCTTAGATTTTGTTATTCAGATACATCGACAGACACATTACCTTTGGTTTAACTCTTTTGAATTGTGTTTGTGTTTGCAGTTTGAATAATAAATAATATATGAAACAAATTCTGTTTTCCCTGCTCCACTGAAATCGCACCGAAACGTGAACCCAAAACCGTTTGCACCGAACTGTGAATTTTGTGTACAGTCACACCCCTACAATCCTGCTTGATGTTTGACGCTGTGTTGTTTTAACACTTTTGTTCCAACTGAAGTATGACTAAGAAGCAAATTATGATTTGACCTTGGATAAACAGAAACAAGTCTATAAAAAGCTTCATGCTGTTGCAGAGAATGAGCCCAGGAACCCTGCGGAGAAACATTATTTCACCCACTTGTACTTGCAACCTATTTCTTTGGGTCATAGAAACATAGATAGAAACGCGAGATAGAAACATACATAGAAAAAAGAAGCTTCATATGACTAGTGATAGAATTGTTTCATGCCCTCAAAACTGCAGGAATTGAATCAAACTGCCTGTCTCTCTTGAAGAAAATCCCATGGTACAGAACTCCTTCAATAGGGGCAGACTCTTCCCCTTCAACTGAAACCAGCAATAAACCCCATTCTAAGTGCTCGGATTTGGAGGTGGTGCTTCTCAACCCTGTTACTTCACACTCAATACTGAACTGCTCAAGTGCGTGCTGGAGGTCCTGGTGGGATAAGGCCAGAAGCACAAATTCATCTGCAAATAGTAGGGATGTTACTTCCAGCTCTTCTTACCAGCCCCCCTTCCATGGTTGTGCCTTGATAACCTGTCCATGAAAATCACAAACAAGACAAGACATACCTTTATTGAATGACAATGACTTTATTGAATGACTTTGATTATGGGCCAAGTATTTGGACAAATGTGAACAACCAGGACACTTTATGGCCCCTGGTACCCCACATTCTTGCTCACCGTGTTTGGCGTATTCACACAAACCTTCACACAACTGTGTGAGAGAGATGAGTTGATCCACTGATCCACATTGTTCTTTCTGATACATCATACAGCAGTATTGTGTAGGCTTAAGTTGAATTCATCTTACATGGAAGCTTCAGTCAGATATTCCAAAGATTTCTCGCCCCGGTTGTCCATCCAACCTCCTGCCTATATGCTGAGTCCAATGCACCAACAGATGGTGATCTCTTGGTATCTCTGCCGGCTTCTTGGATGAATGAATGAATGCCTTTATTGTTATTGCTCAAGGTACAGCGAAATTGGAAGACTATCCTTGTCAGTGCAAGAAAGGAAAAAATAAAAGACAGCAAGGATACAAAATACAGAAAAAATAAGGTGAATAGAATTTAAAATAAACAAAACATAAATAACCAAATGGAAAATAAAATTGAATACAAAAAAGTGTGAAGAATAAAAATGTTAACAACATAAAAATAGGGGAGAAAAGATAAAACGTAGGTGTTTAACTAAATTAAGTGTTGTGTTATAGGTACTCCTCTCTTCGTGATTCAGTTTCATAACAAATATGACAATATTGCACATTTCAGCACTGTAATCAACTAAATATTGCACCAGGATCATACGTGAGAGCAAACAAACAGGGTTTTATTAACTCAAACGCACAAACGGGATTGTGAGGGCTCCCGACTTGGAGCACAGAAAACTAAGGAAGGGACGAGCTACAGGCAGGATTCATGTTACAAGTAACAGGTGTGGCTCATTACGGCCACATTAGGGAGGAAACAGGAGGGTGTGATGGACAGAGCGTGACATACGGCCTCAAGTCAGATGACACAATCACAAAGTTGACCATCGATCTGGTGCAATTTACACTTACGACCTTGTGTTCAGATATGACGTTTATTATTGACAATCCATTGCTCGCACAGCCCAATAACAATTCACCTCTCACATTTAGATCCGAGAGCCCAGTCTTACCAATCGCACCCCTCCTGGTATCTCCGATCTTCTCCCTGTGTATGCTGAAGTCTCGTAGTAAGACCGCAGACTGAAAAGGAGGTATCCTTTCAAGTCGTCTCCCACATTCATTGAGAAGGCCAGGTACTCTGAACTACTGCACAAATGCATTCACACTAACAAAAGAGCTCTCCTGTCTGCATCTCCTAGCTGATGGAGTACCTTAGAAGTAAACAGTGACCTGAATAGACTAAGTAACATCGTTTTAAACATGTATAAGAGTAGTTATTAAAGCAAACAAACTTGTTACCTTTATATAAAAAGGTTAAAGTTATATAATTTAACTTAACTATTTCTGTATTAAAGGGAACTGAGTACCATATTGAATACAGAGCAACCTAAATTATTAAAGCAGAAAGGGTGTTTGTGAAAAATATGTGATTGAAAGCATATTTTCATAATATTTATTAGATATCAATTATGTAAAAGTTATTAGAAGGCAACAGCTTTTGTGGGCTAAGTGTTATGAATTATTTACATCTACCCAGGAATGATTTTTCAAGTACTAGCATCTAGAACTAGGTCCCTTTTTCAAAGCAGAGGAGTAGTCATACCGAGGAGGGTTTCAAGGAGTGTGTGATTCTCCTATAAACAGAATGATATAAGCTGGATGATGACAGGATGATGACAGAAAAGAAACAATGCAAAATAACTCCTTATTGCCATATTTCAAAACCTCCACAAGTGCAGTATCGGTAACACTTACTATAAATGCTGTCCATAAGAATCTGTGGTTACATTCAAAGCACATTACAATATGTTCGTAAGGCATTATTAACATGGCTAATATTTACAAAATAGCATATCACAATATATCCAATATAATACGCAATATAGTTTATTATTCATTATGAATGCTTTATGAAGATCTCATCTATTTTTTATTGAAATCTATAATGCACTCTACTGTACATATCTTCATAATGCAGTGCAAAGAGTGCTTAATTCTTATACTGACCATTATAATGCATTATGAAGCTATCTGTTGTTTAAGTGTTACTGCAATATCCCATTAATGTCTGCACTTGCTGTCTGTATTTGGTAACAGATCCAGACATCTCTGTTTTGGAAACTTTCCAGGGCATATTATATCCTGGTTTCTCAAACTATGGGCCGGGGACCGGCGCCGGTCTGTGACAAGGTTACTGGCGGTGCGCGGAGCCGTGCTTCTGCAGCCCCAAAGCACTGACTGGGCCCCAGGACAAAGTAGTTTGAGAAACGCTGTATTATATTATATATTATATATATAATATATATTATGCACATTTATATATATACCATGGGAGGGAGAGCTTGCTCATCTTCCCTGCAACCCTCTGAGTGTGTGTGTGTGTGTGGGGGGGGGGGGGGGATGATGCAGTGGTTAGCACTGTTGCCTCACACCTCTGCACCTGGGACTTGGGTTTGACTCTTCACCAAAGCTCCATGTTTGTGGAGTTTGCATGTTCTCCCTGTGTCTTGGTGGGGTTTCCTCCAGGTACTCTGATTTTCCCCCCACATGCTGATGTTAGCTGGAGTTACCAAGTTGCCTGTAGGTGTGCATGTGTGAGTGAATGGTGTGTGAGTGTGCCCTGCGATGGGTTGGCTCCCCATCCTGGTTAGCTCCATCCCTCGCATCCATAGGCTCTAGGATGAGCTCCTGGCTCCCTGCAACCCTGAATAGTACAAGTGGTTTGAGAAAATGGATGATATATACACATTGTAAATTGGATTAGTGAAAGGCTTGGCAGGCAGAAGGGCAACTTATTATTAAACTTTAGGAAGGAGGCATTGAAACAGGAAATTGTGGCTTCTTTGAAACAACCCATGGGTACCTCTGATGGATTTGTGGTGTTGCTGATGACCTGCACAAAAACCAGATCATCCTGTTAGTGGATCCACGGCATAATATCCCAAAAGAATACACACAGATTCAAACCTGCCTGGACTGATGCGGCTGACTAATCTATGTTGACAGTGGGATGGAAGTGTAAGAGAAAGAAAATTCCAATGAACATTAAAATTACTCTGAATTAAAATTACATGAGCAGCAATGTGTATACATCAGATCATGCCCCCTGGCAGGTGATCCATCGTGATGTGAACAGCAGGAGGTTCACTGTGAAGAGGTTCACCATGCAGCAGTCAGCTTTGTTGTAGAGCCAGTGTGGAATGAAGTTTAGCCAGACATATCTGCTGAGATCAACAATGAAATGTATCTCGACTGGAATCAAGATATCCATTGCTTGCCAAATGAAAGCAGAAACTAAGCAAACAGCTAGAACATGGTCATCTGATGAACTGCATTGTGAGTAAAGCAATTAATAAACATTCTAAATAATCATCTTCCAGATGCTGAAAGACTCCAGAGTTGTTGTCGCTTTGCTCTAAAATTGACTGTCAATTAATGATCATGGTGTCTACCATATCTCACTTCTACAGTTATCTAATGGTAGCATATGCTGTGGACATTTTATTTGGACATGAAAGGGTAAAAAATATATTGTCTTTTATTCTGTTATTCTGCGTTAGTCAGCATATCATTGACTTTTGAGTCTGCATTCCTTATCTTTTTACTTTCTACAGCTCCAAAATTAATAGCAAATAAAGTAATTAATTGGCCAAAGTAATTAGTTGGCCAAATTAATGATTACATTAACAGTTTCTAGCTCTTCAACAATTACTGAAGTAATCTGGTTATTGTTTTATTTTCATGAAGTGCTAATCTAGCTGTAAACTTTACTGAGTCGCCCTGGTACTGAACAGTGTTACTGCCATAGTGATCTCCATGCCAATGCCATAAGGACCTTGGATGTTATCCCTTTGTGCATAGGAACGGACATACCCAGATTCCCTGGCTGTTTCTTCAATTTACTGGAATGCTTGCTCTACTGTGCCACCTTTCAGTCCATGTTAAAAATTCAGCTGGTCAGAGCTGAATAGGTTTAACACAAAGCTGTTATGTGTGGGTTTGAGTTTAAACTATCACTGAGTATGAATACCCTTGAGAAAGCTGCCTAAACAGAATTTGCCCCATTTAATTAAATAACTATAAGTATCATTGTTCTTATCATTAGTATTTGTATTAGTAGATTTGTCCGTAATCCCTAAGAATTCATTCAGAGCCTTCCTTCCTTTCACATTTGCAGTATTCTGTCACAGTTATTGATCGCTAATACAGTGTGAATTGATTTTCTGCTCTCACTTGGCCACGCTGGCAAGGAGATGCAGTGACCTCAACATCAAGGGCAGAGCAGAGCTGAATAGAACTGGAAAAAAGCCCAACCCTCTAGTCAGCTACAGAGTGTAGGATACTTGTGCTGTCATGGGATGCATATTGATGCCACCCTCCCATGGAAAACAGAATTATGAAAATCATCCTCTCCGAAAGTATTCCATACGCCATACCATGCCCCAGCAGTGGCATAATCTCACTCAGATAAAGCAAATTTACTATAGGGTCCAAAAAGCACACCTTAATCCAGGCAACCCGATTTGACTGTGTGACACCCCCCTCCCCCCCAAGACTGAAGCCCCCCTATCTCTCTTAAAATCTTTGCACTACTGGACCACTCAGTATAGTACAAGTAACATGATGGTGATAAAATATATATTAGTTATATTAATGTTAAGTAATTTTACATGAAACATTTATATATGAAAAGCCAGAAATTATAAAGGCTGAATTAACCATTACGATATTTAAATGCTTTATACTGAAATTGTAATGCTGAACAGAAATGTGAGCACACTTTATGTCTGCAAAAGAATGCTGACAATGGCAAGGTGAGGTCTTAAATCATATAATGGCTTTTTAATCTGCCATATAACTCGTATGATACACATCTCGGCCACACTCGGCTTAATGGAAAATGCATAAGTTCCACTTTTAAATTGTGTTTCTGAATTATGAAAGCTCCCAGGCAAATTAATCGGGCTCCAATACTGTAAAATAAAAATTATGAAAAGAATGTATAGATTTTTGGGCATTCGTTAACCACATGGTAGTGTCTGCTTTACAGTTCTTGTAAAGCCTGTATAATTACTAAGCCATAAATGCAGTAACTGGTGCTGGTCCAATGCTCTAAATACTAAAGTGTACAGAAAGTGTACACCGATCAGCCGTAACACAGAAAACACTTGCCTAATATTGTATTGGTCCCCACTGTGTCACCAAAACAGCTCTGACTCGTTGAGGGATGGACTCCACAAGACCCCTGAAGCTGAGCTGTGGTATCTGACACCAAGACATTAACAGCAGATCCTTTAAATCCTGAAGTTGCGAGGTGGGGCCTCCATGAACGTTTGCTTGTCCGGCACAATCCACAGATGCGCGATCGGATTGAGATTTGGGGAATTTGGCGGCCAACTCAATACTTTGAACTGTTTTTGCTAAATAAATTGAGCGGTGTTGCAGTATGCGTCATATGTGGGAATACCATTGCCACGAAGGGGGGGGGGGGGGGGGGGGGCACTTGCTGTGTTTATATAGGCAGTATGTGTCAAAGTAACATCCACATGAATGCCAGGACCCAAGGTTTCCAAGCAGAACACTGCCCAGCGCATCACACTGCCCCCTCCTGGTGCCATCTCATTGCCATGTAAACGATTCACGTGCACCCAGCCGTCTGCAAGATGTACCGGAATACATGACTCATAAGACCAGGCCACCTACTTTCATTGCCCAATGGTCCAGTTCTGATGCTGACATGTCCATTGTAAGTGCTTTCATTGGCGGACAGGGGTCAGCACGGGCAGTCTGACCAGTCTGCAGCTATGCAGCTCCATACACAGCAAGTCGCGATGCACTGTGTGTTCTGACACCTTTCTATCATGGTCAGCATGAACCTTTTCAGTGGTTTGTGCTACAGTAACTCCCCTGTGGGATTGGACCAGACAGGCTAGCCTTTGCTCCCCATCAATGAGCTTTGGGCACCCATGACCCCATCACTGGTTCACTTGCTGGCCTCCACTTTTGGTAGCTACTGACCACTGCTTACTGCAAACACCCCTCAAGACTTTCTTTCAATTACACAGTTGCATCCCTAACCACTACACCACCTCCCTGCCCCATTGTAACGAGATAATCGATAACATTCATTTTACCTGTCAGTGATTTTAATGTTGTAGCTCACTGGCGATTATCTAAGGGATGTATGGGCAATGCTGGCTGGATGGATGGATGGATGGAAAACAGGATCTTTACTTTCATTATATTACCCTTATCAACTCACATACCGTTAAAATGCATGCCATACAGTGCACACAAGAATCCCCAGGGCCCAGCTTTCCTAATCCACAGGCAAATTTAAGTGTTGTACTACAAAGTATCATTTCACACACCCTTACTAAACTTTCTACATCTTTACACGGATGCCATGATAAGATGATTTGAATCACTAGTGAATTTTCTTTGCTCAAATGAATCATAAAGGTTTATTACTATACAGTGGCAGACATTCAGACTGGGGATGGGACATCTAAAGGTATCTAAAGAAACCATGAATAATAAGAAAACAAATTAAGCATTTCCATGCCAGATTTCTCCTATTAAAAAATAAAATTGATCCTTAACCCTAACCCCATTCCATGTCAAGGTTATTTCCAGATAGTTTAAAAAATCTCCACTGTGCCTTTAAGAAACCCCTCCCAAAGTTCCTCTGCATGGTCTCTTAAAATCTGAGGAAACCAGAAAATAAATCGGCCAGCTGGCACAGGCTTTTTTGTCAGCAATGTAGATGTTAAAATCAGGATTTGCAACCAAAATGACACTCTTTCTCCACCATAAAATAAGAAATGTTCTTGCCCATTTTAGATGTGGACCTTTTTTGGAGTTTGCCAGTCTACAGTATATGTATGTATTTTCAAGAGATAGTGTTTTCAGGATAATACATCTTGTCAGCATTTGAAAGAAGGCTCTCCGGATAGCAAAAACCATCTTGAGTGAACAGTTATTTAAATCAGCACTTAAAATATTCCTGACAGAGCAGATTGGATTGTTGGGATCAGGCTGGTGGAAAAAAAATAAAAATGAATAATGTATCCAAACTGTAGTGACTTTCCAGCACAGGAGGGTGTTTTCCCAGAGGGGGCTCTGCCAGGACTTTTTGCAGGCATCTTTCCTTTCCTGTTTTGGCTGCATTTCTTTCATTTGAGTTTATACCAGATGATTGTCG
The DNA here is from genome assembly GCA_026780765.1 of Petrocephalus schoutedeni. NCBI lineage: Eukaryota > Metazoa > Chordata > Actinopteri > Osteoglossiformes > Mormyridae > Petrocephalus > Petrocephalus schoutedeni. The sequence continues at coordinate 7,848,074 of JAODKL010000034.1, forward strand.
TGAATTCTCCACCTTTGAACCCTAAAACAATTACTCGCTATATCATTTTGTTTTGCATTTAATCCCATGGGCTGTTTAAATATTTTGTTTTTTTTTTTCACACAGTCAGCTATAAATAGCAGATAGTGATACTTAGACTCTGGTAGTAGAAGATGAATAGTCCAGTTTGAATATTTCACACTAATGAAGAGCATAATAGTTGCTATTTATAGATTTATAAGGGATGGTGCTTTGATGAGTCTGCAATTAACTTTTTTTTGCAATTACTGGGGATCAGTAAAGTAAGAATTCCAGACGAGGATAATCATATTAATACAATTAGCAATTAATGTGTATTAAGCTATATTTTAATTATTTTGTATATGTATGGTAATGCACAGTCATGCATGCCAATAGTCATGTTGTAGAGTACTTATTGTATTATGTTTATTATATTGTTCCTGTGACAGGCACTACACCCTCCAGTATCCTGTAGATGGATGGATGGATGGATGGATGGATGATTGTTGTGCATAATCTGCATGGCTTTGTTGCTTGTTGTCTCCAGCAAGATATCCTCTGATTAGGGATGTGCTTCTCCATCAGTGAGGCCAAAGCGATACACATCTAGATGCATCCCAAACAAATCTTAAAGATACATATGAAGCAACTCCTAATGCAGTATGATATGATTCACCCCATATTGTGATGCAGTGCAATTCAACATGATTTGATTCAACACAAAGCAATTTGATTTGATATGATGCAACACAAAAGAATATGATGCAATACAATTAAAACAGTTTAAGGAGGCAGAATCAATATAAATATAGAATTATTGGTCAAAAAATATTGGTTTCATTTCTAAATAATAAAGAAATAGGATATTTACTAATAAGTATATATTAATAAATTGGATTTTACTGATGCAAAGTTAATAAAAACGAGTTTGTCTCAAATTGTATCCAGTATAAAATCAGGGCAATCACATCGTGAGCTTTAATACCGATGCACTGATGTGAATTGGTGAGTCTTACCATCCCTGCCTCAGATACAGTTGCACTGCACATATCAATGGAGTCATACATTGTGTAGACTGTAGAGTGGGATGAATTCTGGATGAACATTATACCGTACTTTTTTTGCCTTCTACTGTATATTTATATATGCATATAAACCTACAAACTGGGATTGAATTCTTATCTGTTTCTTTTTTATTGTCTCATTCTTTTGCCATCAGAATTGTAATGTGGAGTCAGGTTTGGATTCATGGGAAACAATGTTTAGAATATTAGAGTATTAGGTCTGCTGCTTGTTCTTGGCGTATAAAACATTTCAAGTACTTGTTTGAGTCAGGGGAACATTTGAGACATAAATTAATCATGAGTTCAGTATATGGACATACAGTTTTCACCACAAACTTTAGTCCATTGATGTTTAAGAATGGAAAGATAGACCTCTTTCAGTTTTATACTAAATAAATTCATCATTCATCATTACCTGTGAGCAACTCGTGACAAAAGGGTATTAATTTATAGTTTCTAACAATTTGTCTAATCCTGAAATGAATGTGTGGTGGGACGGTGAAGTATAAGAGGGAAACCATAATATTCTTTTCATTGCCGTCAGAACCTGCTTTGGGTTACAAATACACGGCTCCAACCAAAGATGTGCCGTCCTCTGGGAGTTGTATTATCTAGGTTAAATTTGTTTCTCCCTTTAGCCTTGGACAGTCCGCTACAACCAGACCTTAGCTGCAAATGATTGATGAGAAGACAGTTCCAGCAGCTTAGAGGTCAAAGGCTGGGGGAGAAGTCGGAGATACGTGTGAGTGTGGACAGGAATGGTAAGTACCAAAAGGGCAAGTGGGAGTCTCGGGTAAAGGGGGCATCGTGATGTCAAACCGGGCTTTCAAAAACTGCAAATAATAGTATAAACGAAGACTCTCTCTTAAAGTTTTGTTTCTTACCCATGCCTTGTTTCAAGTATGTTAAAAGAACCAGGTGTCCTGAGCCCAGTGGAATTCCCAAAACATCTAGCAGATTAATCTGTGTTGCCTTTGACTTTCATTTTTGTGTTGAGTTCTCATGCATGTTATTTTTAAAGTGCTCTGATCAACATCCACCTTGTTGGTTAAATATCGTACAAATCATGTGATTTATGTACTCTGTTTCACCACCAGCAATCAGATACTCCAAATAAACTTGTTTAAATTATTTCCCCGGGTTGATGTTCAATTATGTTTGCGTTTACAAAAAATAAAAAAAAATAAGATGAAATGAAGATTTAATATTTAGTATATGAGGATTTACAAACATTAGTGAGTCAGACAACAGCAGGTTATGGACAGTATGTGTCTCTTGGAGTAGAGTTCAGTTGTTTATAAATATAGGTGCAAATGTTACTCTCACAGTTCTGAAATAGCTCAATGTTGAGCACCAAGGAAACAACAAAGTTAGTTCCTGAACCCTCACATACATTTTTTTCTGATGAGGACATTTTTATTTGGAATAAAATTATTAATAGACTATTCCCTCAGTGCTTTACATTGCTGTTTGATTGTATTTCATTTGTGATTGTATTTCATTTGTTTCCACAGTATGAATTCTGCTTTAGATAACAGCATCAGATATGTGAATAAAATTTAAATATAAATGACTCTGTGCGGGAATCAGTGGGTGGGGCTTTGGGCCCTTCTGGCATCAATGAGTCGCACCCAGCTGTGCATCTAATAAAAGTTCTGTCTTTTCCATCAGTAGGTGGCTTGGAATCACATGCATGAGTGACATAGCAGAAAGGAGCATGACCTGCCAAGCAGGCAAACACAAAAAACAAATGCCACAATTGATTTCGGCCACTAGCTTGACCAAGGCACTCCAGTTCTGTTGTTTGTATTTTTGGTACAGTTGATATTACTGCCTGATAAACCCATGAGAACATCTGTTAAGGTTTCTGTCTTATTAGAAAATGACCCAGAAGACTGAAAATAAACACTAGCTATTTCTCCCGGTTACTTGTTATTGATGCTGAAGTACTAGTAATACACTATGTTTACAATGTACAAATTCCATTTATTTAATTCTGAACTGAGTTCTTGAACTATTCCCATTTTAGTCGTGGTCTGTTTCTTCCTCCTTCCAGCTTCATCATGGAAATGCGTTATTTTTCAGGCCAGTAGCGTATTGTGTTAGTTCACCTTGCCTGCAAATAAAGTGCACTTAGGTCATGTTCTATAAATATTTCTCACACAGTTCTGGAACCTTGAGTTTCATCTCATGATACCCAAGTCCATTTTCCCAGAACCTGAGAATGCATTATAAGACGTTATAATAATTTTGGTAACACTTTCTGTGAATGCCATGTATATGAATCTAAGAATCTATGAAAACATCCAAAACACATTATAATGCATTCATAAAGCATTATAAACATAACTATAAATATTTATAAGAAGACATAATACATTATAGCCATGTTTATCATGACCATGTTTGTTCTTCCTACGCTCATGAATCTACGTCACTGGGTTGGAAAAAATCCTCCATGTTCTCTCAGCCAAACCCCAGCAACATTAAAGCATATTCTCACCAGCTGCAAAACTAGTTTGTCCCAAGGCCGCTACACTTAGAGGCACAACCAGGTTCTACAACAACTGGCAATTACCCTGGCAGATCTACCACCAATTCCCTTCCTCCCCCGATCACTGGATTCGTGAACACCATCCACTTCATAAGAGCAGGACAAACTCTAGAGACACTGTCTACAAGACTGGAATTGGCCCTCCTGGACACTGCCCAGGATTGGAAGATGCAGGTTGATCTAAATCAGAAGCTTATTTTTCAACCAGAACTGATCACATCCAGTCACATCCACATCCTTGCAGAAATCCTTGTTCATCGTGGAATTGACTGTGCTGTGGGAGGCAGCAGTTGATAAAGCACATGAACACAAAATTCTGAGGTATGCAGATATAGCAGCCAAGACAGAACAACGTGGCTGTCCTACCCAGGTGCTCTTGGTAGTGGTTGAGTGTAGAGGCTCTGTAGCCACGTCAACAACTAGGCTTCTATAGCAAATGGGAGTACGAGGGCAGGCCTGCCAACAAGCCAGCAGATCGCTATCAAAAGCTGCCGGGCAAAGCAATAACTAGATTTGGTTGAAGAGAAAGGATCCCGGCTGGGATGCAAAATGACAAGCGGAGGAGAGCACATCTGGGATGCCAGGTGTTGCTGTTGAGCCGTGTCGTGAAGCAGGGTGCCCACCTAATGACCCCCAAGAAGTGATTACCCCATCCCCATTGAAGACATCAAACATATTACATAAATTATTTTTATATTATGGTCAAAATATTGAGCTTGTTTTCACTTCGTTGTTTGCGAAAAGTCATAAACATGGTTTTTTATATATGATATATAAGATAAAATATCATAATTCACAAAGACTAGAAATAAAGATTAAAGAAAACATATAGGAACAATCTTCTTGACCAGAAAGTAGAACATTTCATAAATATTGAATATGTTGTGTTACAGAACAATCTTACATTGTCCGCTGAAAGTGTTGTTATGGAATATAATCTATAATCTAAAAAAGATTTCATATGTTTGCCTAATTATTGACTTTACTTACAGTATGAAGATATTACAGGATGGTCAGGTTGTTGACAAGTATTACTGTAACTTCAAATAACAGGAGAGTATTATCAACAGAGAATAAATGTCAGTATTCTTTTACGCATTATTAAGTAAATTGTAGATGCCAGAAGAAATGAATGAATGTACTTTCCATTTTATGTGTAGGGATTATGTAGGTAACTCTCTGGTTTTGTGGATTTGTAATTATTACAGTGTGGGGACCCAATATCCCCATAATATGATAAAAACCTGTTACTTCTTACCTTGTGGGGTATTTTTTTCGGTCCCAACAAAGATATCCTTTTTATACAAAGATACAACAAAGATATCAATTTTATAAAAATCTGTGACTGAAAATAAAAAACTAAAAATGCCAGAAATCTTGTATTTTGTTTGGTTACTTATGGTTAAGGGTAGGGCTGGGTAGGGGTTAAGGATGTCAGGTTGTCATAGTTGGGATTAGGGATATTAAACCTCACATATGCCAGTCTGACCTAACATAACTGTTCCATATACAGTACTAAACTTTCTCTTTCATCCTATCTAACAAACCTTTAAAGATGGAAACCAAAAATAAAACATATTTATAATACAGAGGAATAAAAGGTATGTCTTACTCGTTTGGTAGATCTTCTCCCCTGAAGCATTTAAAATAGAATCAGTTCATTTTTCATTTAATGTTGTTAAACTATTTTTAGATGTCCTGGTCTTGGAAAGACAGGATTAATATTTCAGAATTTCTCCTTCAGTACATTTTTTTTCCATTCATGAAAAAAGTTGCTTCATTTAGAACAAGCAGGGATACTGTTGCTAGGGAACAACAATGATTTTTATTGGCTCAGTTGTATCCAGGCAGTTAAACAAAGTCTGCAAGTTAATATTCAACAGTGTTGCTGCTATGGTTAAATTCATAGCAACTTATTACAACACAGCCTTTACTCAGGTAATGCAAAATAATGTACATGCAAGTACCCCAATTCATGTCATTTTAATGCTTTCATATTTATGTCTAATATAGATATACAATGTGTATATATAATATATAAATGCCATATATCGTATAACAATAGCAATACGGTGACCATTATTGTCCTTTGTTTTTCCCATTTTGTATCATATTAAAAATGTAAACACATTATAGCTTCTGCATAGCTTGTTACTGGATGCACATATCATGTTTATTATTACACTGGGTCTACTGATATGGAAAAGTACCTTGGAGGAAGAAATTCTCATTAATAATGGATCAAGAATAACTAATCATATTCATTTAATACTACAACCTGCTGAGGTTAGCTATGATTGTTTTTGCACATGCACTCCCAGTACTAGCTGTAGCATCCTAGTATGGATTGTGACGGTTTTTTTTTTTTCCAGCACAGCTTTAACCTTAATTAAAAATAATTTTGCATTGCCAGGGCCACATTCAAGTGGGAAGTGACACTAACATTGATTGTAGCGACAATGATGTATAAAAACATCACAGCATTTTAGCGTTATATAACCCACCCACCACATGTCCATCCATCCATTAATTTTCTTCAAAATGAGATGCCAAATTGTTTGTTGCTGGTGGAAAATCCTTGTGGAAAATGCCATTATTTCCCTCATTAATTAAAGTAGATAGAGATGTATCTGTAGATGCTACAGTAAATTCTGGGCCCAATCAACAACAAGAAGAAAAACGATCTTGCAGCTGCATGGGTGTGTGTGTGTGTGTGTGTGTGTGTGTGTGTGTGTGCGTGTGTGTGTATGTGTCCATGCATTTCCTGCAACCTTGCCCTATTCATTTGCCTACATATTCTCAAACACTCATAATGCCCACATTGACAAAAGACTGACAAAAGATGTCATTCATATGGCAAGTCATTGCCGACTTCATCCACTACCATCCATGTTCATAAAGGCTACTAAGAGAAAATAAATCCTCAACTGGAGTACGAAAAAGAGTGAGGGGGAGCCACAATGTATCTGGTGTGCTTGTAACCAGTTGTGTGCCCCTGAAACATGGAGGAAGTGTACATAGCCTCGAACACTGCCCCTTCTCAGCCTTGAAATAGACTCAACAGCCACGTAGGAAGCTGAGTACACAAAGAAAACTGTATGATCCCATCAGTCCTATGGCTGACCACAATGTTATGTGACATGGAACCATACATCTCTATGTTGCTACCACATTTCCCTGTGGTTTGAAATGTTGCTTGCTGGCTCATGGTGTCTCATCCTTACCTCCTTGATGTTGCTATCAGAAAAAGACCAAACATGTCTGTTTATTTGTGCATTACTGGATTCTATTGTAAGAAAGTGGCAGGTGCACCCTTGGGACACGTATTTGAAAGTTTTGAAAGAATGACACGTGAATCTTTTTCATAATATGAGCAGTTCAATGTCTACTGTTTAATGCTATTTATCTGGGTATTAAGTGTATATTTGCTCAGAAACGTAACATTAAAGCATATGCAAATTAAATGTAACACAATAAAAACTAACAAGAGTTTCTTCTGTTCTCTAAAAAGTTACAGATGTCTTGTTGGCTGGCTAGATGAACACCGCTTAGTGTTCATTAAATTTTACCACCAGATCACTCAATTAATTAATTTAATTACTTAATAAAAGTCAGTGAGGTATTGATTAGTGGTCAAGTCAAAAAATACATGGGTGTATTGGACAATTGCTGCAAATACTGGGGTGACCTTAGGAAAGGTTTTGAGATGACTAAGCTGACATGCATTTATTATGGACCTAATATTATAGTTGTGCACCAACACAAAGATCATTTGAGCATCATTTTCTGAAGTTGTACACCAACTCAAAGATCATTTGTGTATCAGAATTTTCTTTGACTGCCTAAAACACAATACTGTGCATTGTTATTTGACAGCAAAATTTGCAAAAGTTTCATGACCATTTGACTCTGAACAGTTTCATTCCCCATCAGACCCAAACTGAAAGCCTTAAACTAGGCACAAAACAAATGCTCAAAACAAAAACCTGTTCCTGCTTCATGGCATAAATATGCATCTTGCTTTGGACATTATTACAAATATGTGACATAGCACTGAAATGCAAAATATAGACACAGCAGAAGCAACATTATAATTTAAATACATTCAAAATGTAACTGTCAGTATCATACAAAGCTGTCAAGCACAAAATTGCTTGAATCAAAGCCAAGAATATATGTCATTTTCCTGTCAAAAGATTTTCTTGCTATGGCAAAAAAAAACATGTTTTTAAAACATGGGATGTTGCTTTTATATTTAACAGTCCTGCCTAGATCAACACTGTCTTTGTCTCACCTGGTGTATCTTGTATAACCCTCTCTTTTATCCCAGGGTACTACAACCAATGCAAAAGTCCACCTCTCAAATATAGCTGTGTATCCTTACATTTAGATTGCTTTCAAATCGAGTGGTGATTCTTAATTAGATTATGATTTGTTCTGGGGAACATGTTCATTTAGCTTTTAGTGTGATCACTATAATTAGTCTTCCTATTTTAAATACCTATAATATTCTTTATCCATTTGTTCTTTTGAATAAAAAAAATTGCATATCAGTCAATATGACAACAATTTTTTGACCCCAAAAAGCAGCTTTACATCTTCAACATACTTCAGTAGTTGTGGTAATTTGTAAAGATGAATTTACCATTTATTTTATAATGATTTATGGAAATTATTTATTACAATGTAGAACTAGTAGTAGCTTGGCCATATTACAATTGTCAATGACAATTTTAATACAGCTTGCATAACTAATTAAATAAAATCCATCTATCTTATCCAGGATTGGGAGGGCCAGCTTGGGGACGTAACATATGCCAGTGTAGTCCAAGTTGCAGCCAGTCCCCAGGTTTCCTAACCCTGTCTTTAAAGTGGATTTGTAGGTAATTTGGAACTGTAATAATTGAGAACATAATGATAATAATAATAATAATAATAATAATAATAATAATAATAATAATAATAATACAGTAACAATTAAAGTAACTACATCCTACAACACATGATGACATCCAGGGAAGAATTGTCAAAATAAAACATAAAATCATCTCCATCTTTTGAAGCTGGGTCTGTTCTGTGCTCACTGGAATGTAGAAAATGCATTTTGAATTGGCTGACAAGCATCATAAATTGTTTTCTAGGCTGCTGAAGCAGCTACACTCATTACATGTTAGACGTCAAATTAAAAGCATGAGGGGTGATATTGTAACAAACCAGCCATGTACCATTTCCAATAAGCACTTATCCAGCCACAATTGCAGGGATCCGGAGCCCATATCGAAAGATAAAATTCCTTTTTTTCTCATTTGTATTCAGACCTTTATAAATCCAAAGGCACTGTTTACTATGGAAGGAAGGCATGGATATGTTTCTCAATGAGTGTCGGACTGCTACATTTAACGAAGAGCTGATAGAGGTACTCAGCACTGAAATAACCCTGGAGGCAAAGGCAGAAATTGCTTAGTTTCAGTATAATAAAGCTCCTAGCCCTGATGGGTATCTGATAGAATAAAAAAGAAAAAAAAAATATATATATATATATTTTTTTCTCCTTTCCATTTTTTACCATTCTAGGATAGTGTTTGAATGTTTCTTTGTGGTCTGAAGACTGATGATGTTGATGATGATGGTTATCATTGTCAATAATAATAATAATAATAATAATAATAATTATTATTATTATTATTATTATATTACTTGAACAATCCAGCTAATTATGCTATCAGTTATTACAATTATTATAATTATGCATTAACCAAATAGTACAATTATTCTTACAAGTATAGTATAGACAGACCAGACTGATTAAATGAAATATCAATTACATTCATCTTAATATGGCATTGCTGAATTATGAAGTATCCTTAAACATTATCATGTTTTTCAAAAGGCTGGTTTTTATTAACCAAAAATGCAAAGCCCAAGTAAAGATGTGGTATTTTTCACTTATGTATTGCTTAGAAAAGCTGAATCATGAGAAAGACATAATCAGACTGTATTTGATCAGATGGAGAAGTCCCTGGACAAGAAACTGCCCTTTAGACTTTTCAGATCATGGATAAATTCAAATGCTTCGTTACAAGGATCATTGGTCATATCGATGTTAATGGCGATAAGTAAATCAGGGAGACCATAATAAATGTGGAATCTTGTAAAACCCATTCTGTTCTGAGGCAAATAAATGCAATTGATATTATTACCCTATCTAAAAGGTTATAACTGATTTCAGCCCATTCCTCGTTTATAGAACAGCATGTCAAATCTATTTTCAGAAAGCATATTTCATGATTAGCTCATTTGAATGGAACAGCATATCTGATCAACTGAAATTCCTTCCCGGTGCAAAATCAAAAAAAAAATTAAATGTGGATGTAACATTTACTATTTATAAGTGTTCTGGAGAATATCTCTGCTTTGTGCCTCCTGGGATAGGCTCCCGACAAACCCCTCCACCATGAACTGGATAATGGATGGATCTCGAATGCAATAAACTTTTTCACCGACAATTCCCTTGAGATTTATAGACAAGTTAAACCTCTTTTCAGACTGCGTACGTAGAGAGCCCCCTTTGTCATAAGCATGGATATTCTCCCAAATGCAATGATCCTATCTTTTCACAATGGAGAAACAGGGCCTTCATTATGACAAATACCCAGTCAGTTCAGTCCACGCTCTCCATGTTTGGGTGGGTTTCTCCAGATGCTCCATTTCATGCAGTTGTCTAAAGGTTTGCACTTCAGATAAATCATTGACTAAAGCTGATGAGTTCCGTGATTGTGTCAATGTAGAAGTTAATGCCCTCTGATGGATGTTCTCCCTGGAAGGCCCCTTGCCTGTTTCACGGGACCGGTTCCAGATTGCAGCAAAATCAATAGCAGAAGTGCTTCACAGGAGTGAGTGGGTGAATTCCAAAACTGTTGGGTATGAATTCATCCATCCATCCATCCATCCATCCAACCATCTTTTGCCTAACCACCATGTTAAGGGGGGCCTGGAACCCATCCCAGGCAGCATCTAATCATAAAATGAGGTTTCTTCTTTCCCCAAGTAAACCTGCCAAAATATTAGCATCCTCCTAAAATTCTTCCTTCCGATGACCGTACTCGAATAACAGTGTTAGTGTTCCCATTACTGAGATAATAATACTGAGATAATAATCTTTTTGTGTGGACCCCAATTCCACCCCATAAGAAATCAAAATACTATTTTAATATGTGATCTTTTCCCTTCTCTGTGTCACATGATTCGCTTTCCTGATCTTAACAAATTCAGATCAGAACATCGTCATCAATATGAAGAACTGTCAGTATAGTATATAGTCATATACATAGACAGCAATTATCAATCAGTATTCCCAAGTGCCTAAGTTATACTGTGTGCCTATTGTATGTTATTTGTTATAAATTGGATCATCCTTTACTGTACTTAGGTTTTCCAGTTTTCACTGAAAGCTGATACAAATTTTGCTTCAATTAATAATAAAATAAAAATATATATACTTCCTACTTCCTTTCCAATACCACTACAGATTATAAAAGTACAGCGACAGCCCAGCTATGCCTCATTAATATAACAACTAAGGAAGCACATTGTAACTGGCTTCACAGTTCAGACATTGATCTTTGATGCCTTAGGCTGCAAAAACGTTAAACACAATCAGCTCAGGGTCAGCAACCATAACATTACTTCCCTTCAGACACAACCTTGTGCTTGAGAATGGGGCTTTTTTTATCTTGCCGCTTGTATGTCTCTAAAAACCTTTGCATTGTTTTGTTTAAAAGATAAGGGTGTGAGTTCCTATTTAGATCCAAAGGAATGGGTACAGAGGTTAGTATTTATCTCTCACCACAAGTGGCAAGAGGAAGCCAGCACCGCTCATAAAGAGATCTTATCTGAGGGGGAAGTTGAAGTCCATCCCTCCTGTTCACTTTGTTTCACAGCCGCACTGTCAATTCTGAAAGCAATCTTATAGTTTTTGATGTCCTTGCTGGAAATGTTTGCCTGCCTGTTTGTCTCTTATAGTGAGTTTTTATTTAATGTACCTTCAAATCAAAAACCTTGAAAATTTAAAAAAGCCTGTAATAGCTTGATTTTCATCTGAATTTAACTGCCTCTTTAGTCAAATCATTTTATGTAAAACATTCACTTCAACTGTCTCATTAAAATTATTCAAAATATACCCAGGTGATGAAAAGACACATTTACCTAGTCATGCCATCCAGAATTTCTGCATTCCCAGTATCTACACTTATGCTAGTAAAAAAAATATATATATCTGCAGTTTCAGTCCTATCTGTGCAGTTTCCACATCAGAAACACTCTAGAATGGACTTGTACTTATGTACTTATGAATGTACTTATGAAACTGAAAAAGTGGTACATCCATATCATACATATTATACTATTTTGTAGAAATACCTCATGCATCAAAGGAACACAAGAAAATATTTGCTATACTGAGCTTACTACTAGAATGTCGTAGGTTAAATACTACTATTTTAAAAAAGTGCATAATAATATTGCTTATAGCCCAGTAGTCCGGTTAACTATCAAGCGTAAAATCTGCATTATATTCATTCTCAAAACACAGTATCTTAAGCATTAATAGCAACAACAACTCTACTAAATAATATACTAATATTATTTATATGTTATTAATTTTTGCTTTCATCATTGTATTGGAAGCTGCATGTGTGAGTGCGTGGTGTGTGAGTGTGTCCTGCGATGGCTTGGCACCCCATCCTGGATTGTTCCCTGCCTTACGCCCGTAGCTTGCAGGAAAGGCTCCGGACATCCCCACACCACCATGAATAAGCGGTTACAGAAAATGGATTGGTGGATGGATGTAGGTATGGATGGATGGATTGTAGCGAAAAGTATCTTTTTACATATAACTAGAGCACAGTTTGGTGATTTGTTAAGGGTCCAGAGCAATGAATCTGAACAGCAAGTTTCTAAATCATGTCCTGCCTCTATCTTTCTCTGTCTCTCTCATTCATTTTCTCCCCAAGCTGTCCCCTAGTCAGAATGTGCCCAGCGCCTGCCTGCTGCCTCCATTTCAATCAGTACTTTTATGGAGCTCGGGAGACCTGCCGGGCTGCCTGCCATAATCTCTTATAAGGTCACCCCAGACTTTCCCATTTCTTTGAGGCGGAATCCAGAACTGGGAAAATCTCTGCAGTGGCCTCAGAAAGGAACATTGTAGATATACATTCATTGTTAGTATTTGGTTTTTTTCATCAATCTGAGTATTACAAATCGAGTCCCTGAAGAGGGTATATGATTTTTAGTTTGTTACACAGTTATAACCTTTTAGGTGGGGTAATCATGCCCTGCTTACCTGTAAACATTCCTCATCTGAGAAACAAACAATCACTGGCAGAAAGTAGTGATTCACAGTGAATCACTGGAAGTCACCTGCAGAAAGCAGGTTAGCAGCTTTCTTATAGGTGTGTTAGAGAGGGTAAAGGAAAACAGATTCTCTTTTATACACAAATCAATATAGATGCTCAGTTAAATGCATTTTTAACATTTGTGTTATTAAGTACCATGTCTCATAAGGTTTAGAGTGTTAAAGTAAGTACTAAAATCTGCACCTGGAAAGAAATCTAATTTGAACCTATTATATCTGTAAAAAACAATTTAGAGACAAAGACGTTTCTTCTGGTGAAATGTTTGCTGGTTTCAGTGCAAAGTGTGTGACACAGTGACTCACCCAGAGCACTTCACTGGTTATGTAATAAATCCCGATTGAGTGAAGAACGGGTACAATTTGCAAGTGTTTTTGAAAAATAAAAAGGAGAAGGTCTGTTTTCGGCCTCTAGAACCTGTACAATGAGGTGGGGGCAGTGGTGGGTAGTTCAAGTCCAGAGATTAAAAGTCTGGACCAAGATTTTGTTTCAACCAATCAGTTGAGCACTCTGCGACTGTAAGACTTTATACTCAGATAGTTGGTTGAAACAAAATCTTTGCCTGGTTTTTTAATCTCTGGCCCACCTCTGGGTGGGGGGTGATGTGGATGTCCTTAAATGTGGCAAAGTCAGACGATGAGTCCCTGCATTAACTTCACAGTGACTCGCTGATAGTCTAAAAACTGGGTTTTTGTTTTCTCTTACCCCGGAACAGGCATCTTGATCCTTAAACCTGAACCTATGCTCTGTTGTAGTGTTTCTCACGACCTGATGCCAGTTTTGTTTCCCAGAGTGTTTCCCTTGTAACACAGACAGAATGGCCTTGTTTTGTTTTTGTCCCACCCACAGCTTTGTTCAGCCCTTCTTCAGTTCCATACCCAAATAAAGTCTCCATTTCTCCATCCCAGGTTGACTGTGACCCTGTACTGGATAAACAGTACGAAAGCTGGGTAGATGTTTTTGCATGTGCCTGTGAGTGTCTGTGTGTTTTTGTGTAGGAGCTTCAGAGATTCAGATAAAACATCTCTTCTCCCTTGAACTTGGCAGGTTTGGTTACATTCAAGGACAGCTACAATGTCACCGAGATTTATACCCAAATAAAATTTGATCCAGAAAAAAACTCCTTCCTATTGCATAAAATAAATATCTGGCTAACGTTTTACTGAGAAAAATAATCACATTAAAGTGTAAAAGAAAGATATTTACGTCAAATTACAGAAATCTCCCCCCTTTGTCGATTGCATATAATAAATATTTAGTCTGGCATTCCTGTCATTTCACAAAGTCTGTGAAGGCACTGAGGCTTGTTGAAGCATGGATTCAGTCACTGAGAGATTGGCTCTCATGATAAAGTCACTACTGGGGCTGAATTCAAATGATCTCTAAGAAACAAAATATTTCAGTAGAGAGAAAAACATCAGTCAAAGGCTGCAGCCTAAATGTCTGCTAGTAAAAAACTGCTGGAAAAAAATCATACAATGACTAAATGTTATATGCAATATATAACTATTGTTTTACTTTTGGCTATTTTGGGATTTTATAAAATAATCTGTGTGACATGCAATGGCATGCTCTTTTCTAATATGTGTGTCATGAACATCATTGTAACTCTGATTCATTTCTTTCACTCACTGTGACCTGAACATTTTTTTGTGTTTTGACAACTGTACCCTTGTTTCACAAAGGATATAAAGACACATCTTATTTTATGCAATAACATAAATTACATTATCTATGTAATATGATGAACAAATAGTAAAGAAATTGTGTCACTTGAGAAGAATTTTTTAAAAATAAATCAGAGGCAGCCTGGCAGCATGAAAGCTTAAAGTCGTGACTTAAATGACTCCATAGACAGCTGGGCATAGAATGCATTACAGAGAGTAATACTATACCACAGTAGTGCCAAAGACACCAGACAAATAACTATGGGGATTTTCTCCTGATTAGTCTTTTTATTCAATAACCGATGTCCTATCCAGCAGGCAAGCTTTATCTAATGAATGCTTGATAACCCAGGGCAACACACTACATACAGCCTCTGCAGGAAATTGTAATGGTTTCCAGGTTTAACTTGGATTTACAATATTTACATGTCACAGTATATTTATTAGCAGCTGCATTTTACATTTATTAAAAAGGATGTATTTTTTATTTTCGGAGAAAGCCCTGGAGCAATTGGGGGTTAAGGGCCCAATAGTGAAATTACTCAGCTGACCCTGGGACTCGAACTGGCGACCTTACGATCAGAGGTACACCAACCAGAACCACTGAGCCATACACAGTGGAGAAAGGGATCATCTATAAAGTGCAATTCTTATACACTGTCTATATTTCATGTTTTGTGAGACACCGTCAAGAGCAGTAGAATCATTGAATGACTCTCTCCAGTCTTCTTCCGGAAAATGGTAACTTATGTATATTTGTAAAATGCGTATCAACCAGTTTCTCAGAAAAAGTTGATAATTCAAACAACATACAGTGCAGTGACTTTTAATACAAAAAGAAGTTGTCAAAGACCGCTATGCTTGATAGATATTACTGAGGGTTGCCTTAGACGGTGAATCCATGGTCAGCCTGGTGTTGTCACGTCCTGCCCGTCCGATCCTCTGGTGTGCCACGCCCCCCCGTTAACCTCGTGTTAATCCTTCCGTTTCTCAGCTGTTCCTCGTTCATGTCATTAGACCGGTGTATTTAAGTCCGCGTTTAAGTTTGTTTCCCCAGTCCGGTCAGTGACATCGTTACGCTGTTTTGCGGTGTTCCGCTACAGAAACTGGTTCTGCAAAACAGTAATGAGAATAAACTGGTGACTGATTTTAACTGCCACTGTTCTACACTGGATTAGACATCCAGTGCATTCATTTATAGTACATACATTTATATTACATTCCAAGCTTGGGCTGACACTGCCAGTGCCCACAATGCCACATGAAGAACTGTAAATACAAAAAATCTCTGGAATTGCTGCTACAAGAGTAAGTGCTTCAAAGAAGGGCCCGAAACCAAGGCCATTCAAGCTCTGAAAAAACAAAAAATGGGACTGCCAAATCTGAACTTAAATCATTGCAATTGTACAGCAAATACACGATGTTAAAAAAATATATACTGTTATGCATTTACATTCTGAAAAGATACATTTTGGCTATAATAACCTAAGTATGTTACTTGAGATGACATTTTAAGTGTGGCATTTGCTGTCCTTTGTGAGGGAAAGTCTTACCAACTAGGTTTGCGGGGGGGGGGGGGGGGGGGGGGGGGGG
>JAODKL010000034.1:7865948-7889999 GCA_026780765.1 Petrocephalus schoutedeni
CTGTATTTGTGCAGAGGGCTGAGCCCCCCCTATGGGTCAAATCCTAGAATTGCCCGTCTTACTCAGTTACCCCCATCCCTTTCCCTGGACAGAGATGCCTATTTGTTGAAAAAAAACGTTTTACATTTAAGCCACTAAATAAATTTACACCTGTGTGCTTTGCAAGTTCAACTTTCAAAATACAAAAATTTTCAGGTTCAACATCTGTAAATACATCCTCCGTGTTATCTGCAAGAGCTTTCATTTATTCCAGCCAATTACAAATTTTATAGCAAAAGCTTTGATTTAGTTTGTATTTGAATGAATAAACTTTCACATTTTATTTCATATTAAAAACCTCGTAAGATTAAGAGATTATCAAAACATCAAAGAAAAACTTTATATTACTTAACTGTATATTATGTTGAAAGAAAAATATATGCGATTAATTTCCCTTCTTCCACTGCATACTTTCTCTCCATCAATAAGTACTGTATTATTTATTTAACATTAAATCTAAAATTTATATGGGTTCTGTAAACAATAATTGCGAAGGTCCCTGACATACAGCTGCATTATTGTGCTTAACTTGACCTAGCTGGAGGTATTTTTTGTCAATCTTCTTTCATTTACACAAGGTCCTAATGAAAAGTAATCTCTTTTAGGCCTGCAGAAATCCATATAAATAATCTGATTAAGATCCTACCTCTGGCAAGCACTCCATGTCTCTCGGTAACGCGGAATATGGATTTGCAAACTTCTTTTCCTAACTAAAAGAACGATAGATTCTATAGTCACAATTGTTGTGGGTGTTTGTTATTCAAATAACAAAATCTATGTGTTTTCTTAAACCAAATTAATGAAAGCATATTATGACATTTAATGAGGCAGGAATGTTTTAGCTCCTTGTGAGGTACTTTATTGATTTATTTGGATAGCATTCATGTTCTGCTCTCCATGCAGGTGTGAAAGTGAGAAGACACAGTGAATGGTGTTGGTGTGAATGGGTGGTGCTCATGACAAGCAGATGGTGCCAGAGAGGCAACAGGTTATTGGAAAGCAAACAAACATAGCAGAATACGTTATTGTGGCCTGCGATATGATCATACAGGCTACATTTATAAAAATACCGAAGTTTCCAATAATGGTGTCTATTGGGCATTCCAGTTTCCTGTCACAGAAATCCTAGTGAATATAGTAAGCCAATTAAAACCCTTTGCTTTGTTGCAAATTATAGTACAGCTAGCAAAAGAGGCATGCGATATAATTATAATGTGCAAACGCAAAACACTTCATTTAAAACTCTAGGCTCTAGGTCCTACTGGAGAGAACCTGTCAAAAAGATAAACTGTGTGCATAATGGCGTTAGTGGAAATTAGTGTCCCAAAGAGTGCAAAGCATTCTTCTATACAACTTTACTTAATTGAGAAAACAGAATAGATGGATAGCGTATTGCAATGCATTCTCAGAGACTCAAATATTGCTAGCATCAGCAATATTTTACTTAATGCGCCTTTCACTAATAGGAACTTACAGTGTAAAAATAATTTTTACAGTAACTAATTAGTAAGACACTGATGCTATACTTAATCCAACAACATAATCTGGTGATGTTCAATTGAGCTGAAGATTTATGAATGCATTGTTGGTAGTTTCACAGGCACAAGGCAGACTTAAGAATTCAGGAGTTTCAAAACAGGGGATGTTAACACTAGAGAACAGACATGCCCCTAGCTGTACACACATGCAGTACCGGCTCTTCTGCATAGAAGACTTTTTTTTTTTAACCTTTTTGGCAGGTTAGTCTCTGCATACCCAGTACTGATGGGACTGGCCCTGCAGACTGTGAGCTGTGTAGAGGAGACAGCTGTGTTGTCAATTGACAGATTTAGCTGGAGAAACCAAGAAAGTCTGTCGATATCGCATTGCAGACTGGAGTGGAGATGACGCTGGTTCAGTGGGCAACACGGCTGCCTCATACCTCCAGGGTCAAATACAACCCCCGCCCTATGTGTGTGGAGTTTGCATATCCTTCCTTTATTACAGGGGCTTCCTCCTGGGTCTCCAGTTTCCTCAGAGAGTTTAGGTAATTAGTGTCTCTACGTTGCCCACAGTGTGAGATAGTATGAGTGTGTTTATCTCTAGGGATGAATGGATATCATGCATGAAAGCAGGGTCAAGTAAGCAACAGCAAACAGAACCCAGGACACTAAGTTACACCATTCCACAACCGATCCATATGCAACCAGGAAAGCTACCAAAAGCTAGAAAACCTGA
The DNA here is from genome assembly GCA_026780765.1 of Petrocephalus schoutedeni. NCBI lineage: Eukaryota > Metazoa > Chordata > Actinopteri > Osteoglossiformes > Mormyridae > Petrocephalus > Petrocephalus schoutedeni. The sequence continues at coordinate 7,868,205 of JAODKL010000034.1, forward strand.
CAAAGAGACCAGCCCAACAAGCCCAAGTCAGCGAACATGACTAAACCCAAGACTGAGCAGACATTCATTGAGCAGAGCAGAGTGACTTTAATTAAAAGGGTTGCCAGATTGATGGATTAGCTTTAGATGTGATTTTTGAGTGGAAGCATCATGGGAAGTGGGTATGATAATGGAGGACAACCATGAATGTGTCAGGTAATGAGTACTGGAACCTGAACTGGATCTGAGATGTGGAAATAGAGATGTTTTAGGAGATTGTTGTAGAAGCTGTCAGAAACACAGGGTACAAACCATTGTTTTGCTACCCAAGGTACAAGCATTAATACCTCAATGGCACAAAATATTCCTCAGAGTACATTTCTGTAACTTAAAAGGTACATTTACCTACAGCTAGGGAACAACTGGCAGACCCTTGAGGGTACAGCCCCAGTGACTAGTAATTGGACCCTCAGAGGTACAAATTGGTACTTTTTTCCTGACATTTTCTGTTTGTCAGGTTGTTCATTGTTGGCTATTTCTTTAGTTTGGTTTGAAGAGTCTGTACCTAACTGCTTTCCCTGCTGCCAAACTGTAGAATGCAAACAATATCCTGTCAGAACCAGTGGGCCATGAAATTGCATTAATTTCACTGAGCAAACTCAGCACTGTGGCAGCGATGTATTAAAAACACAGAATTCAGTCTGACTCAGATCTAAGAGAAAAGCAACAATTTGACATCTACACAGCTGTGTCCTTCCTGTACAATATGGTAGGTAGTTTTTTTTGATGATATGTAACATTTTTGCAATAAAAAACTTCCTATTATATACCTATTTATTGTTCTTTTAGCATATTATCAATTTCATCCAGTTCTTCTGCTATCTATGCAGTTATTGTATGAATCCAGACGTTACGTAAGTTTTACACCAGCACATTTGTAATTTCCATATGTTCTCTTAGATGAAATCTTCATCATTGTGATCCTGACATTTAAAACCATTTCAATACAAGGACAATTCTTTATTTTAATGGCGTATTTCTTATTCAGAGCAGTGCTAAGTAATTGCCTTAGCTGTAAATGAAATGCCATTAAATGAAACGGAAAAGCCAAATCATCGTGTGGTTTTGGCAGCTGAGTATGTACTCAGTGGGTAGTATCTATAGGGCTCAGGGTTCAAATGCTGCCCCTCACTCTCTGTATTCGGTCTGTGTGCTTGTGTGGGCTTCGTCCCATGTATTCTAAAAATACATGGTTATGGGTATCAGTATCTCATGCTGAGCGGAGTCCAGGATCTGCCTTGCCCTTTCTAGTAGTGGCTGCTAGTTTGCCAACATCTAGGACTGGATCGGCTGTATGGAAGATTATGGCACATTAATTGCAAACGATTAATTTATTTGTTTGTTTTTTTTTTATTAACATGCTCAGCACACTGCTATGTTGAGAATTTTTCACGCAATCACGATGCAAATCTACTGCACATTGCCTTTTATTATTATGGGGGCAGTGCATCATAATCAGAAGCAAATGGTGAAAGTGTCTGGAAGACGTTTGTACATGTCTCTCTGCATTTCGCTCTCCATTTCTTCATTCCCCAGAACAGGCAACTGCTCCACTCCCAGAAGATGGGGTGGGGAAAAAGAATTGAAGCCTTACTCTCATTTGTACTGATTCTGTTTCCCCTGCCATGTGGCAAATCGACATTATTTTATCATGACCAGAAACTCCAGGTGACTGTTTTGAATTAAATAAACTGCAAAGTGAAACAAAAATATTCTTAGTTTAAGGATCATCATTTTACTTCTTTTATTTTACTGCTGTAAATAAATGAAGCCACATTGTGCTTTCAGTGTAGTCTATTATTCATGAGTGAAAGGTTCATGTGAGTCCTGGGAGCAGAATTGAATTCAGCCCCCCAACTTGCATGTAATTTAACACTCTGTCAGCATTGAGGGGGCCATGTGGCCACCCATCTCCCCAGAAAGATACTCATCACATTCACTGCATTAAAACCCGAGGTATCAGCTGTTAAGTCTTACATTAATATTTCAGTTTTAAAATGCAAACATCCAAATATTAATACAATTTGACTATTAGTCATTCAGTAAAGTAATATTAGTGTCCCTGAGTGTTACACAGTGGATTTCCAGCTGAGTTTGAATGACAGTGACACATTGCTTATGGCATTTTCCACCCATCCACACCTCCATCTATTCCCCAGGAAGCTTTTCCAGCTCTCGGCCAAGGGAGGCCTGGAGTCTATCTCCAGCAGCACAGGGAACACCCTTAACCGAATGCCAGTTAAATATAATCATTTGTTTTCTTAGAATCGCTGGAGCTATGCTACGCATTTTCCTCATGCCTGCAGGCAAATCTTCTAAGCAACTCCTGCACAGCATGTGTAGCCAGGAAACCAACGCCTGTCCCATCAGAAGATTGTTGGTCCAATCTAACATCGATTAATAACAAACATGAAATGGCTTATTTTTCTCTGTAGCCTCGTGCATGAGGACATTATAATCTTTAGCTAAGAATACTCAATTTTTTTTGTATGTCACAAAGTCTACTCTCGGTCTTTTTAATTACACATAGTTTTTCACTAGACTATGATAAATACATTTAAATGTTTTGTATGCAAATCAAGAATATCTCAAAAAAAGGCCACCATGTACCTTATTTCAGATATCAGTTTAAATTGTCACAGATATTATAGAGGACATTGATGACTTTTGCAATGCTTTTTTATGTTTTGAGATTATTTCTTAGTTGTCATAGTAACAGTGACCTGCCTCTAATGACTTTTGTAACAGTCTGGGTCTGGCCATGAGAAAAGTAAATGCATTTCACAATATTTAAAATAACTTCAGAAACTTTGTGTCAGAAACTTTTTGTTGTCTCCTATAGGTCTGGCTCTATATATTACTGGTTAAAATGTGTTTTAATGGCCATTAATGTGGAATTTATACTACTAGAGCAGATTTCTTTACCATGTTTATTGACAATACCGTTGTCATGCGCGTAGGCATATTACTTGATGTCAGAAGTATGAACAGCTCCCTGTCCGTGTGCACGAACACACAGGCTGCAGGCCGAGAAGTATGAACCGGCCATCACTGACTCACTAAAAGCTTTTGTGAAGGCTATGACCTGTGAACAACAGTGTTGAACAATTGTGAATCACATGATTTTAAGCCATTTTTTTATAAGCCTTTTTTTTTGCCAGGATGGGTGTCATGGTGGTTCAGTAGGCCTATAGCCTCCAGGGTTGTGGGTTTGGTTCCCACTCCAGCAGTGTCAGTGGAATTTAAGGCGGCGAGGCATGGTAAAAGAATATTCCATGAAGCGGCTCTCCAGAACAGGCGTTATATTAAAACAACTGGAACAAAAAGACAAAAGTGGCCAGGAGGGGTCTAATCATGGGCAAGTAGAATACAAGAACCGAATCAGGGAGTAACACAGCACATCTACCTAAGCCAGAGCAGCCACAGGGTTAACCGCCCACAGCACAGGCACTAACACAATGACCGGCTGAAGGCTACAGCAAAGGAAAACACTTAAATACATACATGCTGAGGATTAACGAGAGACAGGTGTGGGCACTAACAGACACACGTGCCGGCAGTCAACAGAGAGAGGATCAAACACCAGAGGAGACTAAGACAACATACTGCAACCAGAACAGGAAGGAAAACAAGGAACCATATAAAAAAAAACACCAATACATAATTAACACAAAAATAAACCATAATGAACCATAATGTTGCAAAAGTAAAAATGAACCCACTGGATGACACAACTGCCCATTTAACCCATTAAGCCAGATAGCAGCCTGCGTAAGAGGGATACACATTAGGAGCTACGGACACGGGATGGTCAGCAACTTGCTAGACAAACAGGGACCAGACTTAAGACGGAGATTGATCCTGACAAATGTAGTTGTTCTTCCTGTGTTTAGGCTAGTTTTCTCTGCGCATTCTTGTTTCTTTTTGTAGTCAAAAAAAAAAAATCTATACTTGGCGGTTTAAGCGAATTGTTTTGTTTAAAGTGTCCGTGTCTGTGTGAGTGTATGCTCTGTGGTGGACTGGCATTCTGTCCAGGGTGTCTGTTGTTTACTAGGATAGACTGTGGCCCTGCACTGGAAAAGAAGCTGGACAGATGAATGACTGTTATAATAAGCAATTAACATTTGAAAATGTAGCTAAATGTACTCACAGACAGTTACGTTTTGTATTAAATACAATTCAATTAAATTCAATTCAATTATTAAATACAACTTCAATTTCAAGTCAACAACTGCATGCCATACAGAATTTATATAATTCAGCAGAATGAGTATATCAAAAATATGTCTGGTTCTCTAACTGGCCAATAAAACCATTGTGTCTTCTACCATTTATTTATTAAATGCTTTCAGTAAAACTGGTAGTCAACTTTAGATAATAATGTCTTTGGTTGTTTACTTGACTTTTTGTGCATTGCCCATAAAGTTGTTTTCACAGGGGGATGAAGGACTTTGTTGAAATATGCCCCCATTTGAATTCTATTACCTCATTATACCCTCCATAAATCCTGCAGGTATTGATATCAAATTACTGTAATCAGGATTTCAATAACTAACTGGTGTTGGGGGTGGTTATGTGATGGCACTATACAGATAGTTATTTTGTCAGCATCAAAGTAATAAAAAGTAACGATAAACATTGCAAATATTTTTTTACCTAATATAATATTTTACAATTATTACAAAAAATCCTCAATGCCTTATTCACTAGCTTCTCTGTAAATTATCTGTCTGTTAATCCTTTTCCATTTCTTAAAGTCAGTTTTTATTTATTTTTTTCCCCCAAACAAGGTCTTTTCTTAGAAGATTGTGGATATCATGAAAGTAGCAGTGTAATATACAGACCAATGATGATGTCAGCTTGTTATTGACTTTCCAAGTCTGAATGACTGAGCAAAGGATAGGGGGTGGGGTGGAATTAATCTATTGCAGGCACTGACCTGCCAGGCAAAAATGAGTCCACAAGTCAGTGTGGGGGAAGGGTGGGATCCTACAGTTTCCGCTGCTGGCAAAGATAATCTTTTTAATGGCCAAAGATTTACTACAGGTTTAGCGATGAAATTTTCTCCCGATTTATTATAGAAAATGACGCTCTGCCTTTTATGGCAAAGATGAAATGATTATTCAAATGATTTTTAGTGTATAATATTCATCTGGGAAATTAACACAATACAAGAAGCTGAACTTGCTCAGATATGAAAACTGAGAAATTTAATGTTAAAAAAATGCATTTTGCAAAACAGGTCATGCTAGATAAGCCTTTAAGACAACGCCAGGACCAAAGCAAACTCAGACGACAGACAATAGGTTTTCTTCTGTCTTTTTTTACTACACGGCCTAGTGACTCCATCGTTGTGGTTTCAGTTCCTGTCCCTTCTTCCGCGTGTTGCTCTTTGAGTTTGACTGCTCTTCATGTCTGGGTGCATTTCCTCCTACGGTTTTTAAATAAATCATACCTGTGAATGTTTACCATGTGATGGCCAGGAATTCTCTCCCGGGTGTTCCCTGTCCTTGTGTTGTCAAAAATAAGGTTCAGGCTTCCCATGACGCTGTACTGAATAAGTAGCAGAAAAGTACAAATCCAGACCACGTTCAGTACTCTGTGAATATGACTCTTTATGCACAAATAGCTGGTTTGAGTGAAATCTTGGTCTGGATTGGTACCATCTGGACCTGAACTTTCCACCCCTGCCCATAGTACTTGGCTGTGTGAGTATGCACCCCACCATGGCCTGGCAGCTGATACAAGGTATCCCCTGCCTTCTGCCCTGCACTTCCTGGGATCGGCTCCAGGCTCACCACGACAATGCAGTGGATATAAATGGTCATGGGAATGGATAGAACGAAAATGGAGGGATGAATGAACGGATATCCTACACAAGCATATATCACCGAGGTAGAGGAGGTTGTTTTCATTCATGTAATTACATTGCTTTGCTCGTTTGCATACGGTATTCATTATTTAACTATCACCATTTCAATGAGGAATACATAGGTCACAGTACTACTTATTTTTCTCATTTTAAAAATTCTTTCTTATTTCTTATTTTTCTTATTATTTTATTTAAAAAAAATAAGCAAAATAGCATTTGCCCACATATTGAATTTAATTTAATTTCATGAATAGGGAGGTATGCAGTGGCTTAGAGTGAAGTATTATTTCTCAGGGACGTGAGAAAGGTGTCCGCAGATTAAAATGGCTTAGTCAGTTATCAGGACCTTGAGAGGCAGAGATCCTTTGAAGGCGACAGATGAATGCGAATCAGGAGCAAAAATAAAGGAAAATTCACTTTTTTGTGGTTGACAGTGGTTAGCACTGCTGCCTCACACCTCTGGGACCATGGTGTGAGTCTCTGCCAGGGGTCTGCATGTTCTCCCCGTGCTGTTGTGGGGTTCCCTCCAGGTACTCTGGGACCATGGTGTGAGTCTCTGCCATGCCTCCATGTGTGTGGGGTCTGCATGTTCTCCCCGCGCTGTTGTGGGGTTCCCTCCAGGTACTCTGGGACCATGGTGTGAGTCTCTGCCATGCCTCCATGTGTGTGGAGTCTGCATGTTCTCCCCATGCTGTTGTGGGGTTCCCTCCAGGTACTCTGGGACCATGGTGTGAGTCTCTGCCGTGCCTCCATGTGTGTGGGGTCTGCATGTTCTCCCCGTGCTGTTGTGGGGTTCCCTCCAGGTACTCTTTTGTGGTGGTGATAAATTCCCTATGTCAGCATTTATAACAGCCACAAAAGTTGGACCAAACCTTTATAAATGTTTGTGTCAAGTTTTGCCGGCTGTCATGAAGGGCTTATGTTGGTGTCATGTAGCTGTCATAGAGCACCCTAAAGTAAAGTGTTACCAAGTCTTGATAATGTATCCCATAGCCTGGGGCCAGGCAGTCCTATAGGCAACGTAGGCGGCCGCATAGGGTGTTAGTGTCTGAGGGGGCGCCTACTGGCCAGCCAATTTGACTTGTCGGAGGGGAGCTGGTGGCGGTGCTCGCCTAGGGGTCCACATCAGCTAGGAGTGGCAGTGCAGTGGACTGGTGTAGTTTTGGAAATTCACTCTTCAGTTTTGGATAGCCAGATGCGTACGCAAAAGAACGTGCTTCTTTAAATTAATGTGCATCAATGTGCAAGTGGCTGGAAACAAGGAAATCAATAATGGAAATATTATTACTCACAGGCGTCTTAAGTTTCAAAACCACGATTTGAGATCACCTAAAATCAGACTCAAGGAAGGGTGCAAGAGAAAAAAATTAATTTGTGGAGAATGAACAAAAAAGCTGTTTATGCTCCTCAAATGAACAATACTTTGTTAACAATACTGACTGGCAACCACAAACTATAGAGCAGCAGAGTGGAATGAGGCTTCCGTTCCCATTTTCTTTGGCTGCCACATCCTTAGGATAAGGCAGCTTCATGCTGTTCTACTTTATCAGCATTCTTCAACCCGCAATCCCAGTTTTTCGTTTTTTGTTAAGCTCAGATTCAGGACAGATCACTCACTTTGGCTTTGTATCGCTTTCTCCTTTCCTCGCATTCAATACCTTGGCCACTGTGATATGCGCTGGTGTCTATAAAATGCCAGATAAGGTTCACAGGCCATTTTATCTGGCCTGGCTGGGTGAGGCGGGGCATTGCCTCTTGGATCTTCCTTTTGCCCCTCCTAGATGTCTTCATCCAATCACAAAAATGTGGTTTTTCTATCCACACTATAAAAACTATGAAATACTTAGAACTATAACTGACCTTTTCCCTTGCATGTATCAGATTAGATTGCCCTTCATTGTACCAGTCCTGGTATCTGGCACTTATAGCCTTTCCAGTGTTACTAGACACCAGGGGAAAAAGATGTGCTGTATCAGTATTAAAGTGAGTGAAGTAATTAATTGTCATTGTTGACACACCACAGCACATAGTGTACAATAACAAAATGTGGCATTTCACCCATATGTGAAATCATGATATAGCAGTGGGTAGCTAATTCAGCACCCAGGGAATAATGCTCGGGGCTTGAGTACCTTAGTGGTTCCTTGTGGGTCGGGGAATCAAACCAGCAATGTTTCGATCACAAGTGCACTTCCCCAACCATTAGGCCACCATACATACAGTACCTCAGATTATTGTCTGATATTTTTTACATTTTCCTTTTGAATAGTACTTAAACATATGTAAGTAAACATACATAGGTATCATCTTGCAGATGTGTTAGTACTAAGAGTTAGATGTGAAAATGTACAAATATAAAGGATTTCTCTCCAATTATTTTCCCCAATTACAACTGTAATATGTATCCATGCGTCTTGCAATTATTTATCCTGGCTTGTGGTAGGAGCAAGGGCGTAACTTTGGTTTGAACATTGGGGGGGTTGAGGTCCTCACCCATTTAGGGGGAGACATGATTATTGGGGGGGTTGTATTAGCCAATTTTGATTATTTTAATTATTTGATTATTATGACCCCCCCACCGTGATTTACGCCCATGGGTAGGAGAATAGAAACAATGTAGTGACATAATTAGCAATTTATTTACCTTGTTTGGGTTTTGTTTTTATTAAAGATAATATGGTTATGTTTACTAATGTTTAGTAATTCAAAGTACAATCAGTGGAACGGCATAAATTCTTATTAGAAATAAAATGCATTCCGTGCATTCGAATTGAGGTGTCTCGGATAAAAGCGGAAATTTCTTTTTGATATAAACTGGACAGCGCTGACAGAATGAGGTTAGGTAACAGTTGGGGTGATACACGGAGATTATGCACTGTACACAATGTTCTCTGTACAGCCCGTACGCACCTGCAGAAGCAGAAGTTGCCTGCGCTCGCGCCATTTCCGCCTGGAAGGTCACTTTTTTTTTCAGCGCTGGAGTGTCTGAAGCCTTTGGCTGCTACTGAACCGTTTGGCTCTTTCTCTGCTAGCTAACAGCTATACAATGTTCCTCAATCTTTCTCCATTATTCGCCTCTCTTTTTTTCCTAGGACCCGTCACATGCTTATGATTGTATAAACACAGCGCGCGTCTTTTTTTTTTCTTCTCCCCCTCTCTCCTTGGCTTGGAATTTAACGAGCGGCCGGACTTACGCGGCGTTATTTTCTTGTCACAGTCAGAGAGAATAAATCCGAGGAGGAAATTCCACACGAGAAGAAGCGACGCGGCGCCCCGCTTTACTCGGATTGCGAAGTAAGGGCCTTTTTCCATCGACTAAGACGACAATTCGCTGATGAGGAATGCTAATATACACTGGTAATTCGGGCCCGTAGCGGTGTGTTAGTGTGCACTTATAGCTGACGGGCTGTTGACAATGTATAACAGTGTGAGGAGTGTGGCGGTTGGGGGATGGGCAGCGCGCGGGAGCGCGCCCGCGTGTGTGTGTGTGTGCGTGTGAGAGTGTGTGTGCGCGCGCATAACCTAGCCCTGCAGCTTCCGAAAAATAAGTATATGGCCGTTTAATGGCAGATGGGTAAATATTATGAAGTGTCCGATAGCCCAGCACTAGGGATAGAGCCCCCCCCCCCTCGCCTCCATACACGCCGCGTTTAAACTGGTTGAACCCTGAAAGCATGCACGGCGTGCCCCGGTCGTGGGAAACGTGGGACGCGGGGCCGAGAATCCAGCCGCTCGACGTAAAGCGTGACTGCTTAGCTGTGCATTTAGTCACCCTGACTAGTGTGGAGAGTTTGGCGGGGACGTTCCCCGGGTTTAATGCAACAGAAACTCGGAAATATGACAGCAATGTGGCAGCGGCCGAACTCATGCTTGTGGGGGAGGGGAGCTCAGAGGCGAAGCCCGGAGATCCTGAACTCATTGACAGACTGGCACGTCTGTGCGCCTTTCTCACTTTGCCACGGTGGCCTGTTATTATTAATAATAATGTTAATAACGTCAACAGTGATAATAATAATGATGATGATGATGATGATAATACAGAATGCAGCGAGGCAGGAGTTTTTATTATCCACCTTATTTTAATCCACGTTAATAGCTGTTCCGTCGTTACACATATTTGCGGAAGTTTTTTATGAAGCTTGTTGGGTTTGTTTTTTTTTTGTTTGTCTGTAATGATGGGTGTTTTTTTTAGTAAAACATTCTGTTGTTTTTTATGAAAATTATAGAAAATAAATGGCAGTGTTGATTTTATTATAGAGAAGAGTAATTTTGTTTGTGCTATGAAGGAATAACATTATAAAATGTAAAGAGAGATTAAAATATGCCTAGAAAAAGTTGACCAATTTGCCTGGTTAAGGGTTAAATACGTGTCCAGTATTTGCGTGGTGTGAATCTGCAATATTGCAATACAATGTTGCATGAACAGCACTGTATTTAAAACTGAACATTTGATGTCATTGAAACTGTTTTACTATTTAAGATGGAAATATATGAAGATTGTAGTAAATAGGCCTATAGCTGATAAAAAATACTATTGCCTCTTGAGTGAGTTCATTGTTGGAGGGAAAATCTTAATTTTAAATAATTGATTTGACTAAAGTCTACACTGACAATACATGTTGAATTCTTGTAAATTACTGATGGGAAAACATAGGGTAGGGTAGGATAGGGTAGTAAGTGGAAGAGGAGAAGGCGGATTTGACTATGACGGCTATGATTGTTCTATTCTGAAAAGCACCCCAGTAACACAAAAACCATTTCTTGCACTCCATGTTTATATACAGTGTTGGTTTGTATTGTATTGGCAGGGTTTCAATACTAGCGTAGTTCACAATATGGGTCTGGAAGGTCATGGTATGAAAATTGAATATTACAGTTATAGTGACCTTAATTATCACAGTTATCACTATTATCACGGTATTGTTGAAATGTACTGAAAATATTCAAAAAGTACTGATAAACAAACTGAAATTAAATCACTAAGTTTTATACTGAAAACTGCGAATACAATTAGCAGCACAATGCACCTTTTGTTTGCATAAACATTTGTATCGTGGCATAGCTAATGCCCTATGTAAACCTATGGAAAAACATATCAAATGTGCATTGACATCCCTGGAGTGATGTCAGTGCCTTACTACTGCCATGTTTTCACTGGCACAAAACAAACCCATGCTGCACCTGCGTACCAGCATCTGGGAGACTTCTGCTAAGATTGGTTGATGTTGGACGGTATTTATCTTGAGGTTTTCCAAGTGCGGTAATCAACTATGGTGTTCTTGTTAATTAAAAATTGAAATGGTAATACTAACCGTTAGGAATTTTACCATGGTTTACAGTGAAACCAGTAACCATTTTATCCCTCGATCTACAGGCCATAATATTTTCTGTAGTTGAGGTTTGTAATTATTATAATCTTCATGGCTGTATGAATGACCAAATTAGAATTTATTAAATATTAATGAGGAAATGTGACTGTAGGGTCAGTTTGGAGTGTTTCTTTTACAATAGAAGTATAGTTGGTCATCACCTTTAAGAACAGGTGTCTCAGAACTCCAGGGTTAGAGGGTTGAATTTCAATTATTCACAGGTTTCATCTAGCCGCTCTGGTTTTCTCTGGGAGTTCAAATACATGTAGTTATGCTAAGTTGTCGGTGCTGTGTGAATGTGTGTGAGTCTATCTAGAGTGTACTCCTCCTATTTGCCCTGTGTTTACTGAGATAAGCTCCTGTCCCCTTGCCAACCCTGTTTGTCCTACCCACCTGTTCAAAAAGTTAGTTTCTTAACTCTGTTTATTTTCACTTTATCAAGTTTATCTAAACAATGCCTTTCCAAGAGATGCTGTCATCAGTGTCTGGCCATTTCTGTGGGTTTTGGTCTGTCATTTTTTTGTATATTTTGTTTTTATATTTGAAGCAATGTTTTTGTTTTAGCTGTTTTTTTAGTTCATTTTGGTTCATTAAGCCACATTCTTTATGGAGAACAGCTTATCCTTGCAACAACAAAGGAAAACGACTTATTATTAAGGTAAATGAAATGTTAATTCTAAGTAACTGCGAACTCATTAAGTCAGGCGATTTATAGCTATCTGAAAATTGTTGCATTAATATAATTAACAAAGCAGTTGTTACATATTTATTTCCTTGATTTATATTTATTTGGAAATTGTTTGTGCTTTCCTGAAAACTGAAATTACATTCAGAATAATTATTTGGGTAACACGGCTGCATGTTCTTACATTTTGTTTGCTAACACATTCTTGCTTTGTGGGTGATTTCTGTAAGAATTGCAAAATTTTTCTATGCATCTCCTTGGTTGGCATTGCTAAAATGCAGTCAATCCAAAACACCTGTGCAGCTTCAGTAAATGTCTCTGTATCCTGTTAGATGACTATCTATAAAAAAAATTGTATATTTGGCAGGGGTCTAAATAGTTGGGCACGAGGTGATTTGATTTAATGCGTTGGAAATCCTTTTTTTTTTTTCGATGAAATTACCTTGATAAATCAACTTCACTTTACATTGATAATTTAATTTTTTAAATTTACAAATATGACAATAGGAACTTTACACACTATTGATGGAATACATTGAAAGTAGAATTTCAGAACATTCTGATAACCATAATATTTTTTTGTCTTTATTTTTGTCACAATTCTGATAATTGTTACATCATTTTTTTTATTCTGTGGAAAATGATAGAGCAATCTGCTGGCCTGATTTAAAATTGAATTATAAATATATTGTGCCATTTATCAAATATCTTATTTACTATCAATATATGCAGATCCAATTTTATGTGGCTGCTATCTGTATATGAATAGTTATTGATTGAATATAGTTCTTATCATGAGAGGGCCATAGAAACTAACTTGGTGTTAAACTTTCAAATGCCGACCTATTGCAATGAGCATGTTTTGTTTACTGTAGTCAAAAGACCTAGACTGATTTTACAAGAGAATTTTTGTAATGAAACAGAAGTCTTGTTAAAACACAGGCAACTAATATCCTAAGATTCCATGTGCCACCTAACTGCTTATCATAGTCAGGGTTGCTGGGTGGCCTAGATCCTATCCCATGCCTCACAGGACACAAGGTTGGGGTGTGAGTCCAGTCCAGTGCAGGGCACATACATTCACATACCCACACTAAACAGTGCAATTAGCAAATTGCAAAGGCTGCGATTTAGGATATGCATTATACAGCATGTCTGACCCGGGGTTTAAAGCTGTCGTAAGAATAGTTTTACAAATTCATGCCGTCTTCCTTGTGTGACAGTGCCATGCTCCTCGCGTGCCAGTCATGCTCACTAGGGCTGAACGATTTATTGATTTGAATTCAAAATCGCGATTTTAATCAATGCAATCAGTAGGGGTGTAACAATACATCGATGTAATGATTAAATGGCAAACAATCCAATGCATCGATGTGACCACATAAATATCGTTAGCGTTTTTTGTCGCCTGTTCTAGTATTTGTTTTCTCGATCCACTCCGATGTACACATGATCTGCACTTTTACGTCGTAGGTGGCACACTATAAAAAAAAAAAAAATATGGATAATGTCCTGGCAGAAAATGACCAGTACATTATCTGTTTCTTTGTACGGATTTTTTTTGTTAAATTTAGCGGGTGAACTCCCCCCAACAATGCAATGTGAAATGCAAATGAAAGGGTAAAACACCTGTGAAACTTTTATACGGAGAATTCCTTCATATTAACACGGTACATTGGGCCCTATTTTTACGGACTTTTCTTACAGTGCATCATGCGGCCCCGTATCAATATGATCATTAGACTTGAGATTGTTAGCGTCTTGTACCAAATTCCCCAGGAGTGACATTAAGTGTGTTTTGCAGACATACACCTCTAAACGTCTGCCTCTACTGCTAGAATTTGCTTTCTGCGTGTGTGTCATGCTGAATGTGTGACATTCGCCACTTGCGTTTGCTCCTAAACAGAACAGCCAGGATAGGAAATGCTGGAAACCCATCCCGACCGGAGTCCATCCCTTCGAGGTGGCACAGTAACCTGAAAGTGTTTGAGTGTGGCTTATGTCAGATTAGGAGAGCTGAAATTAACCGGCGACTAAAACATGAACTAGAAAAAGTTACGATCATGGAAAAGCTTTTCAAAGATAACAGCGTCAAAGTGAGACAGTTTCTTCTCTTTGCAGACCTGGCTAAGACTTACTTGTGCTAGGTAGCGCTAGGTGCTAGGTACCTTGAAGAGCGTGTGTCTAGTATGTAGCGTCCTTTCTCCTGAACACGTTGACCAATTAATTTTTCTTCGAAAAAAAACTCTCAAAGAAGACTACTGACAGAAGTCATGTTAATATTCCTCATTCTACATGTCTGTCCATGCAATGTTTTTTATGTGACTTTACTGTACTTTTAAAGCAATGATATATATTTGTGGAACAGTATACAAATTCGTTTGAAAGAACATTATGAAACATGTAATGTTTCGTTTGTCTTGGAGTGTGTTGTTTTTGTGGCAGCATGTGCCAGTTAATATATAATATAGGTGTGAGTGCGTTAACTTACAACTGGATCCATGAAATGATCCACATATACAAATACGAGTACTGGTACATAGGAATTCTTTAACAGATCTAATTTTACTTTCCTTTGAGACATACACATGTATAGGTGAGAATGAAGCCTGGGGCCCATGTGTCTTGTATATGAAACACTGAAAGTATAGCTCATTTCTATTGTGTCAGCTGTAATAAATGCATTTTTTAAACTTAAACTTTAAAGTTTTTTTTGAACTTGTGAGCCAGTAGGGACACCACTTTCTTGTGATAGTTGTAAAGGAAGTATGTGTTTGTTGGTGTGAAATGGGAAATCTTACATCACTGTGTTTCTGCCTGCTCTAACATCTATGTTGGTGCAGCTGGTGCAGTGTCTTTTTTTTTTTTGCTGCTGCTGCTGCTGTAAGAACAAATATTTTAATTCAAGTCTTGTTTCAGAGTAGTGCTTTTATTACATTTTTTATTTGACAGTCTTGGGCCCTCCAGCTGGTCTTTTATGATATCCTGTATCAATGAATGAATGTGATGACTTGGGGTACCTTTTGGAGAAGCGCATAAAGGTCTTACGTGGCCTAACTAGCTCAGAGATGGCAGTCCTAGATAACTGAGCAAGTAATTATCCCATCTTTCCATAGGTTAGAGGTTGTTTCATGCCTGATTTATTTTGAGTACTTAAAATCCTGAAAGCGGAGCTCAGGAATGAATGTGATAATGCAGCAGATAGCTTTGACTGTAGCCAGTACCTTAACCTGCTCATGAGGTTTGAAACCTATGGTATGAAAAGTTCTACGTTTTACATAAATTCTATAAAGGACTTCCACAATATAGTTGATGTTTTACAGTGGGTTGACATTCTCCTCTTCATCTGGCTAGTTAATACATTTATTTTTATTTAATTAATGTTATTTACACAGCTCAATACTTGAGGTTAGGAGTCCAGGAGCATAGCACCTCCTTGGACCTAAATGACCATATTCAGATTACATTCACTCTACTTTTCGTCTTGGCTAATGATCAATTAAATGTAAAAGCAAACTGACAGTACACTGTACTGCAATGTTTAAAATGGTCCATCTCTTGTAAGTCATTCATAATGACTAGTAAGATTTGTACTGGATCAATATTTTGACTGGCTTTTCAAGCAATATTGTCTGTTTTGTTGCCTGGTATGCTAGTTACTTGTCTAATAGTTATGTAAATAACATAATTGTTTCTGCCTGCATATCAGCAAAATACAGATAGGCTATGTAAGTGGAATATTATTTGACTTACATTACCTATTATGTGTTCTCAAAACAGAATTGTATCAGTGTTTTTAAAAACTGATGCGTTGTAAAGTAATAATTTTGTGTCTGTAAATCTCTTAAGTGATAAATTACATGCAGAGATTTCTTAAAATTTCTTAAAGTGCAGTACCAAGGTTAGAATGCTGTACAGTTTTGATATTTGGGAAATTTTATATAGCGAAATTTTTTTTTCCATGAATTTGGCAAAGGAGGCCAACTATTTCATACCACATGTACATGGAAAGGGAAAAATGCTATTTGCTTGATTGTACTGTCTAAATAGTTGTTACTGTTTGTCTATTGTTTCATAAATGTTTCTTTTCAGTCTCTATCATGTGATTTAACTTTCAGATTCCTTGCATATGTAACACTTATTAAGGGCAGAAATTACTACTGGCCAGTGTGAGAGGTTGAAATGTGTTGCTCATCAGAAGATCAGTCATGCTCAGACTTGTCAATATGTCTGAATTAATGACAGGGCAGGTTTTCGTTGTGCCACATGACTGGGATTTGACCTCTTTCAGAACAATGTGTGCATGCATTAAGACTGAAATGGATCTTGTGAAGTCATTTTCATGTCTGTTTCTGTTTTCATTAAAGACCTGAAAAATGAATAAATAAAAAATTATATTGAAATTCCTTTTGACTGGAAAAAGCTTGCAAGGTTTCTTTAAGCAGAAGGCTAGCCGCTGTGGCAAATTAAGCAGAATTGTTCCAAGAAAGTGGTCATGCGTTTTTGTTGAATTGTGATTTTTTTGCCTATACTGAATCCCAATTCACCATTTTTGTAAAAAGTACCGCACTTGATGTCCATCATAAACAATCCATCTTATTTAAGAAATGCTTAAAAAAGGTCTGCTTTAATAGCAGTCTGCACCACAGCTTTCCTTTAATGATTTATTTTAACATACCACCAATCTTTGTTTTTACTAGCCTTTAATACACATATTCATGTTCACTGGGGTAATGAGTTTTTATATGTGTAATTAAATTTGTTGTGTTAAATGTTTTTGCATTGTTTCCCCAACCGTGTACCTGGACCTTACACTTATCGCAGTTAGTGCATTTTGGGTCCGCTTTGCTAACATTGGAGAATTTCCAAATTATGGACATTTTAGCATGTCTGTAAGTGCGTGCGCGGCTGGGATTTGGGTGTGCACTTGACTGTGCGTATGATGTATCGCGCATGCGCAAGATGGGTTTGAAATCGGAAATCACCGATCAGGCTGAAAATCGGCTGATTCCGATCGCTGGCCGATCGATCGGTGCATCCCTAGTTTATTATTTATACATTTCTTTTTGCCATGTCATGGTAATGGATTGTTTTTCTCTTTTCTTTCTTTGGAAAGTACCTTGCAGTGTTCTCCTTTGAACTGTGAACTTCACACAGTTTCAATGAATGCTTATCAAGTTGGTGCTGTTGAAAGCAGCTCTGCTACTGGTTCTACCTCCCGAAACACTGGCAAATATTTTTCTAAAACAAAAAAGGAGTTAAAATCAACTATAGCCAAATAGATCTTTTTCTACTAGGCAATTTCAAGTTGTGTTGTCATGAGTGCCAGTCACTTGCTTTTACTCAGTGTCATCTTCATTGAAATCAAGATATTTCCATGCTGTGGAAGATGAATGTCTTAGCAGCCAACTCTTGTTCAGTTTTCTCCTTCTCACAAACTTCTATAAAATTTCTCACTAACATGCCACACTGTCTATGAATGAGTCCAACTGCAAGAATAAAAATGTTTGATTGGCTCAGAGAGCACATTGAGTTCACACAAAAATATTACATTTCGATTGATTTTGTGACTCACTAGATAATATTGAAAAGCTACAATCATTAAATTTTGCAAAGTTCTGTTGACAGAATAGAAATTTCCTGGCGGACTTTCACAATGCTTGTGATGTCACAATTGCATGTATGTTGATGATATAATTTTACATTGTGTATGCCCCGTGATAATAGTGTTAACCTTCTTGGAATCATTTTAGTTAATTTCAAGGTCAATTGAAAATCATTAGATTCCTCCCAAATTCAAAGCTTGCCTCTATCATTGATTAGATAAACCAGTATAACACTTTGAACTTCAAAATTAGTGGCCAACCAAAATGAGCTAGATATATCAGCATTACCTTGAAAAAGATGCCGAAATTGCAAATGATTGGACTGTTCATAGTGTGGGCTGTTAAAAATATAATTAGTTTTTAATTTGTCAAAATGAATATCTAAATATAGTAGGCTATAGTAGGTTTGACGATATTATGAGTAATGGACGAAAAGTGTCAGTCATCACGAGACGATTATTACTATTATTATTATCATTTCTACTTTATTGATTCCCATGGGGAAAGTCTCTTTTCACCTCCCCCAGTCTTGATCTCCATGAGCATAAGCTTGGCCGTAAAGGGCAGCTCTTTAGCTCTCCACTTGCGGCGCCCAGGGAGCTGGGGGTAAAGGGCCTTGTTCAGGGGCCCACAGCTGTGCTGAGGCCTGATTTGAACTGCTGACCTTCCAATTACAGGCACAGAGGTTTAACCCACTGAGCCAAAAAAATTAAATATGTCCTCTGCATTTAACCCATGTGACATTGTGACCTAGCATTGGGCAGCTAATTCAGTGCCCGGGGAGCAGTGCTTTGGGGCAGTACCTTGCCCAGGGTACCTCAGTGGTACTTGCGGGTCGGGGACTCGAACTAGTAACCTATCGATTACAGTCTCATCCCTAAGCAGTACACTACCACTGCCCACATTTTAGTGCAACCGACAATTTAGGGATCACGGTTTGATATGCTCACAATATATTCATCAAAATAAGACTGAAAAACTAAGATCTCACAATTTTTATTCATTCCTTTTTAGGCATGTATATTTACAAAAGGGGTATGCAAACCATTTTTTTTCTTGCAGTTTCTCCCCTTATTTTGCAGATTCCAGTGCAAAATGCAAAAATAAAATCTCAAACCAAAACTGAAATTATACCAGTAAGTTTAACATTAATAAATTACTTTGTGCCACGGTGCATTGTCACACCCCTACAATGTGTGTTGTCATATTTTTGAATCGCGAAATGCTATAGTGCATTATTACACCCCTACCTATTATTAGTAAGAAAATGGCCCAACGTTTGCAGTGAGAAGTAAAGTAGCAGGCTTTCTATTTGTTTACCATTTTTTCAATTTATCTTAATGGCATCTTTACTGATACTCTGTCATGCTGTAATGTACTGATAGTTGCCCTTTTAGTCAAAATATTAGGACATGCATTGATTAATATTGAATTTTTTAAAAGCACCAGACACTCAGGTAGCACTCAAGTAGTTTGATACTTTGCATATTAAGTTCTCTACGTACCAGCAAGAATTTTGCTACCTAATTTATTTGTTGGATAATTATGTTTTTTGGCTCAATGGTCATGCATTTTCAGTGTTTGTAATCCCATTTGTTCCACTGTCAGAAGCACCCGTTATAAATATGAGAAAAAAATGCATGTTGCAGCTGTGCCCCTGGATTTTTCAGAGCTGAGGTAAACAAGCTGGCAGATGTCTGCACTTCATTTAATTCATGCTGAGCAAAGGCAGTGTACAAAACAGATTTTCTGAGAATTTCATACACCTGGATGTGCATAGAGCTATTGTCATATCTAGAGTTTTATAATTAGTGACCGGTTATTTACCACTTTTCTGAGAGTTCTGCAGTGGTTTCCACCCGTACCAGTTCTCTTTAAAGTTAATGAGTGTGAGAAAGTCTCTGTTTGAGACTTTGACTCGGATCACGTGACTCGGATCCTATTTTTAGGGTTAGATTGGGATGAGCCAGGATAGTAGTGGCAAAATAAGTGGGTCATGGGATGGAGCCATTGAGACTGAGTCATTTGAACAGGCATGATTACAGGTTTTGGGAATGGTTTCAAAATGGGGTCTGAATTACTGTAGATGAAACAAAGCATATTGGTGTGAAGGAGGGGCAGGTGGACCAAACCTATTTGAATCTTGGTCACACAATTCTCCCTCCCAAAACATGTGGTACAACATAGATAATACAGTAGCTCGGTAGGTAGCATTATGTCTTACACCAGTAGCATTGGGGTCATGTAGGTTTTCTCCAGGTGCTCTTGTTTCCATCGAAGTCTGAAGACATGCACAGGCAAAAGGTGTGCACATACTTCAAACACAATCAACGGAATTAATGTCATTTCAGCAATGTGATGTCATGTGAGCCATAATCACTGTGGACACCCGTTTTGGTGCACCGTTTGTGTAGGGTCCCTGAGGTGAACTACTTTTTTTTTCTTGGGAAGTAATTATGCAGTTGCATCGCCCCACACGCATCTGTAAATAGTGTGAAATGATATGTTTAAATATATATCTATGTAATGTTTACCGTGGAATGCGTGTTTTTGTTAGTGTGTAACTGTGAGTATTGTGTAAATTGTTGAATCACCTGTCAGCTGCTGCTAGTATTAGATCATGGGTCTCAAACTCCAGTCCTAGAGGGCCGGTGCCCTGTATAGTTTAGTTCTTTCCCTATTCCACCACAAACAACTGAGCTGAAGAGCTGTGTGGTAATTAGCACATTAGGGTCTGCTGCATGAAAGTAATTAGGGGTCTGCTGCATGAAAAACATTCTGCCCACTCTAGGGTATTTACATGACATAGACCAAACGAGGTGGCAGCATCATTTTAAGTATGTGATGCATTGTTCGCGGCAACATGTTCAATTTCATTTTGTGTGGATGTCGTTTGAAGTATACAGCCATCTTAGTTGGTGTCTCTATAGTGTTTGTGATTGCTTGGTTGTGTTGCTGTGTGTGTGTATTTTCCCTGGCATGGACTGGCATCATATCCAGGATGGTACCCCGTGATTCTGACCAGGATGTCTGAGTAATGGGCGGATGGATGCACATCATAGACAATAATGTCCATTGACTTATAGTGTCATCACACCCAAACGTCCATCAAGAATTTAAATGTTAAAATTTATAGAGCCTCCCTTCAAGCACTTTCTCATGGTAATTGTAAGGGTTTGGTGGTAAAATATGTGCTAGATGAACTATAAATTCTGATGAATTAACAAGGCAGGTTCCATCTGTTCTCACTCACAAGCTGTTAAGAGCCAGCGCACGCTTGTGGAAGTAGCACACGTTGGCATATGGTGATTTCTCTGGAGTGTGTCTAGGTACTGTCAGGCAATGTGTTTCTTAGGTTCATGATTCACACACAGTCTTGCTTTTATGTTGCACGTTTCGGGAGGATTGGTGATTGATTGGCAGGGTGCACAACAATACAGTATTATCTTTTGCCATGAACTGATATTCTTAACATTGTTTACGTTTTACTTAACGCAATTATATATATCAGTTGAATATTATTTCACAAGTTTGTAAAGGATTAGTGACCTTTATCTTTTTGACATAAAGGATTATGCAGTTATACATTTACAAAAGATTGCTATGCTGGGTACACAATAGGGATGTAACGATGCATTGCAAAAAAACCAACTGGACCAAGATGAAAATGGAATTGATTATGGTTGGATAATAGTGAAAGACAGATGGTGCAATATCAGGATTCCATTAACCCACCACAGAACAAATTGTCAGAAGTACTGGTATTAATTACCATGACTGACATTGGTGTGATCAAAAATACAGTAATGCATTTTACGCTGAGTGTGTTTTCTCTCTTATCCTTGCTCACTCTACATCATTCACTCTGTTGAATGAACCAAATGTGCCCCGTCTGCTGTATGCTGGAGGTTGATTAGGAGGTTGGTGTAGAAAGAATCTATGTAGAACGTGACGTTTACATGTAGCATCTTTGAAGACACCCGAAGAATCAATGGGGTCCCACTTCAACTACCACCATTGTGTAACACCCACCTGGATGATGTGACGGCAGCCATTCTGTGCCAGTATGCTCACCACACAGTATCTATGGTGGTGAAGGGGCAGGAGAGAAATCACCAGTTAGATATAGGGGATGATTAGGAGGCCAGATTTAAAGGGACCATAGTGGGCAGTTTATCCAGGCCATCGGGGTACCACCCCTACTTTTTCAGAAGATGCTCAGGG
>JAODKL010000034.1:7907812-7923160 GCA_026780765.1 Petrocephalus schoutedeni
GCGTGTGTGTGTGTGTGTGTATACAAGTATAGCATATCCTCAAAAAACCTGCCTAGTGAGGTCATTTTTCTGGTCCTCCCTACTTCAGACTTCATTTTATGAATTGCGATTGTAAAAAATGTAAAAATGTAAGTCTTTTGTTTGGTTACTTATGGTAAAGGTCAGGGCTGGGAAGGAGTTAAGGGTGCCGTGATTGGGATTAGGGTTTTTCCCTTACAAATGAATGGACGGCCCTCACAAAGATGTGATTGTGTGTGTGTGTGAGTGAGCAATCATTTACTGTGCATATTTACATATGTCTATATGATCCCTGACTGGTAAAACCCAGTCTTCATCTGTTTTCCTCCTTTCCCAATGGTAGCTCCTGCATTGGATGTCGACTGGCAGAGCAACAACACATTTGCTTCCTGTAGCACAGACATGTGCATCCATGTGTGTAAGCTTGGCCAGGACAGACCCATTAAGACATTTCAAGGGCATACAGTGAGTATCATCGTATACTTATGGGAGTACTCTGTAATGTGGCAAAGGGCAGTATGCATGCCTAATTTTAACCTGCCCTTTTCAGAACGAAGTCAACGCAATCAAATGGGACCCAACTGGCAATCTGCTGGCTTCCTGTTCTGACGATATGACTCTGAAGGTAAAGTTTACATATTGCGGCCCATGCAATATTTCACTTTTTAATCCTTAATTAACCGATCAGTTTCATTATGATGGGTCAAAATGCTAAGCTAAGCTATGCTAAGGAGTATCAATAAGTAATTGGGGGAACTTTTTTATAAGGGGGCTTTTCTCCGATAACTTGCTTTGATTATCTGGCAGATCTGGAGCATGAAACAGGACACGTGTGTTCACGACTTGCAAGCACACAGCAAAGAAATTTACACTATCAAGTGGAGCCCCACTGGTCCTGGAACCAATAACCCTAATGCCAATCTTATGCTTGCCAGGTATAGCAGTATGTGATATATTTTTTATTTCTTTTCCTACAAAATTAAAATTTGTGCAGTGTCTTCAAAGTTGTCTGTTATTGTGAATATAACGATGGCTGTGTATTGATTCCTCGCAGTGCATCCTTCGACTCCACTGTCCGATTATGGGATGTAGAGAGAGGAATCTGCATCCACACATTGACCAAACATCAGGAACCTGTTTACAGTGTTGCCTTCAGCCCAGATGGCAGGTACCTGGCCAGTGGCTCCTTTGACAAGTGCGTCCACATCTGGAACACGCAGGTACTGCTTTGCACATCTCATTGTGGGTTTAATCTTTTAAATGCAGGACAGTTCATAGTACACAGTTTAACATCTAGGATTTCTGCCTAGATCTGATTTTGTACTTCTACTCAAATAAATAAATAAAATGGATAAGTCTGCATTCGTGCCAAGATCAGAAAGTGTCTCTGAAGTCCACA
Source organism: Petrocephalus schoutedeni (assembly GCA_026780765.1). Classification (NCBI taxonomy): domain Eukaryota; kingdom Metazoa; phylum Chordata; class Actinopteri; order Osteoglossiformes; family Mormyridae; genus Petrocephalus; species Petrocephalus schoutedeni. The sequence goes on from JAODKL010000034.1 coordinate 7,909,230, forward strand.
AGTTAAAAGTGTAAACAGTGTTAATGCACTACAGTGTACCTTTGGCTCTCTAAAACCTTTACATTGTGTCACATTCTCTGTTTACAGACAGGTGCTTTGGTTCATAGCTACCGGGGAACAGGAGGTATCTTTGAAGTTTGCTGGAATGCAGCAGGTGACAAAGTGGGAGCAAGTGCATCTGATGGATCTGTAAGTGCTTCAGGGTCTTCATGTTTTTTGGCTTCTTTAATAATGCTCATGAGGGAGGTGAGGATGTCAAGGCACAGGCAGACTGGAAGAGTATTTTGTGGGTGCAGAACTGGGTCTCTAGACCAGGATTTGTTTCAAATTAGAACTGTGTCATTGACCTGGTGTTGCATCACTTTACATAAGGATGAATCTAATTCTTAATTATCTGCAAGTTATTATAAACTATTTTGTGAAGATTTTTAAAATATGTGGTTGTTTCAGTCTTGAAAGAATTGGTAATTTGCAGTTTTTAAATGTGTCAAATATACAAAAAACCAAAAGGACATCTTGAAATGGACAGGAATCCCATGTGAGGATCAGGTATATAGTTTAGAGCAATTTGAAATAAATTATAGGTACAGTGAGGCAACTGGGTACCTGAAACACAGATGAGGTGTGCAAACTGTCTAGTGATTTTCTGCATTACTTATCAGATTTGATTCTTGTATAGTTTTTGTACTGTAACAATAGGAAACAGGAAGAATTATTACCATTTTGATAACTGTGAAACTTAAGTGAAATGGATTTTCAAATTCTTTGTTGCAGGTTTGTGTATTAGATCTACGGAAATAATAGTGCTTGTTGCAAGCCATGGACCGACTATGAATGTGTACATAGCCAAAACGACTGTCCCCGCCACACTTACTGCTACAGTCCCTGAACCATGGCCAGCAACTGCAGCCAAAACAATCGTACCTGAGGGACAGGCTGAGCCCTCTTTCTCTTGAAGGAGGATTCCACCCGCAGATGTGAATCAGTCGGAAAGAAGAAAAATAAAGAGCCCATTTATGGACCAAGATTTGAAGAAGAAAAAAAACAAAACTCTTTTTTTGGTTTGTCAAACCAGAAACCAAGGATTTATACTTTTATGGGTAGATAACTCTCTGTGCACTTCATTCGGCATCAGATGTTTCTGTTCTCCTTTTAAACCTTCATTTTTAAGCGTACAGTTGCATGAATTGGAGGAATCAAATTATCTTCCTCCGTTTCATTTTTACTTGGACAGTTAGCAGTTTAAAATGTCTTTGGCACTGTATGTTTTATGGTTCAGACATTGGGGACTGCTGCATCCCCCCCCCTCTCCTCCCCTCTTTGACCCACTCCTAAATTTCCTTTTTGGCCGTACGGTTTTGCTGTTGACATCTAGGTGCAGCAGATTCTTTTAAGGGGATATTTATTCTGTGGAATATAGAGGAAAATAAAAAAAATGTGGGCACAAGAATTGGGAAGATGCATTATGCATCATTTTGCTTTAAAACCATGATTAGATGGTTTGATAGTGCACTATTGATAAAGCAACGTAAAAGATGTTCATTCATAGAACATTCTGGACAAAGTATGACTGCTGTAAGTGTATTCAGGAAGCTCCATTCATTAGAATGTTTTCTGATTACTTGTTGGTCCACACTGAAATTAGAAACCAGTATTAATCAGTCATTATTGTGTAGCCTACAAATAAAATGTGCATGGCACAATTTGTTATAAATTTAATACTGCAGCTAGGAAGAATCAAATCCATATACTCCACCAGAAGAAAGGGAAGTTACTTTAAGTACTCAAAAAACTCCTATTCCAAATAAAATTTTCAGTTTTTTTTAATATTAGCTGTTGACAGAAACAGAACTGCAGCAACAGCAGTTGTTGGTTTTTTTTTTTTTTGATATTATTAATAAAGCGAGTCTGAGTGTTGGGCACATCACAGAAACGGCAGCTGCAGCACGCATTATGGAACAGACATGACTATAGAAGCAACTAAAAGAAATCATTTACTACTCAACTCATACTGAAGATTTTTTTTTTTTTAAACCACGTGAAACATTTGTTTGGTCTTAATTATCTGATAAGGGATTTCTAGTAGGCTGTGGGAAGGCTAAGTTTTGTCCATTCATAGAATCACCATTAGATCATAAAAGAGCACTGCATTTTTCAGATGTCTGAAAATGGAACATTTTTATTGTGCAAGTGAATCAAGTATTATCCATAGAATTTTGTCTTTAAAATATAGGCTTCAAAATAGCTCTTTATTCAACGTTACTCAAATATCCAGCCATACAAGACAGCAGCAGCAATATTGTTTGTCAACGAAAAAAATATTTGAAAATTGTTAGAATGGGGAAAAAATGACTAAGACGTTTTTTTGTGTCTAATGCAAGTTCATTGCATCACTTTGGGCACTATTACATGGTCTGACAATGGCTTAATCTTTTGTTTTCTGGCTCAAAAAATGTCAAGTTCCCTCCCTCCCCTTTCCATTATTGTCACAGTTACCATAACCCAGAGGCAATTCTTTATATGTGTATACCTCCTGGAGGTTTTGTACTCTTTGCAAACTTTTGTAATTCATATTTCTGAATAGCTGTTACAACAATGTGAATGAACATGAAAATAAGAATTGGACATACCGCAGTATCCTGGACCATTTGTATGGCACGGTTTTATTCGGGTTACACGCTGCACCATTATTGGCCGCATCCATCCTTTATTTCACTGCTAAATTGGATTTATTGGACCCAGATTTTCTTTCTGTTGTATTGGTCTGACTGTTGTAATTTGAATCAGATCTGAAAAAAGTCCAGATTAAAATATATTTTGATATGATTGCTTTGGTCTTTTTTTTAAATTCTATTTTAATGTGCATGTATTGCTACTGTTTAAAGTACTGTTAAAGTTATCCAATGAGTGTAGTTTTCTACATTAGTTTTTTCGTTTAGTTTTTTGGGTGGCGGAATTGACAAATTGAGGCCACATTTGTCTTTCGTTATAACACCTTATCTAAACTTTTTTTTTCTAGAATTACTTTAGCAGCCCTTGTTCATCAAAATGAAGTTATCAGCACAGGTTTTGGACCCCAATCAAAAAAGTTGGCGAGTTACCGTCATTGTAACCTTAAATTTAGAAATTAATTGTACAGTCTCTTAGCTAAACATATCCATGGCTATTCTGCTACAGAGGTAGGGTACAAGGTGTTTATTTTTCTCTTCTGTAACCTGAATTGTTAGCTTGTGCTGTGAAACAGACCAGATGTATCCCCTCGTACATCCAAATGCACAAGATATATGCTAATATAGCAATACTGATTTTCAAATTGCTTTTTTTTTGGATATTACTTGATATATGTTCTGCTTATTATTTCAGGCGCTCTGAAAATTTGGACTATGAATCCTTTGTTGCTGCTGGGGTGCTTTTACTTATCATAGTGAATGTGTTACATGTACGTACTTGTTAGAATTTGTTAAGCACCATTAGTGCTGCACAAAATCTACGCATCTCCATAAATCTCCGAGGTGAGGTGAGTTGGATGTGAGTAAGGGGTACTGTGGGATATTCTACAAAGCAGGATTTCTTCATGAAGATAACCCTAATGTAAGGATTGTCCAATAGGAATGTCACCCGCCACTCCTCCTATTGGACAGTTTTTACGTTTGCTATTAGTTATCCAGCAAACTGGGAAATTCTGCCTTGTGGACTACCTCCCTGCTCTCTGTTACTCTAGAAATGTTTCTAGTGACATCATATCCTGTTTTGTGCCTGGTAGTGTGCTTTCAAAACAATAAAACCACCTTATTCTAGGCCCTTGCACCTGCAACTGGAATGCAGTTTTACATGGAACCACAACTCACAAAGACACTTTTACACCCTTTCCAGCTGATAAGGTGGATGCTCTTGCTCCCCAGGGCACTACGGAATGTGCCATGCTTACATTCTGCACGAAGTTGGAGTAATAAAAGTTTTATTCGTGCCATAAATTTAAATGATTGTTCTGCGTGGGCTGGCTAATAAATGGTAGAGGCAGTATCTATCTCCCACGTCATTGAAGAAATACCCTTTTAACTTGTGTTATGACCCCTTGCATGTCGAGGGGGATTAAACAATGCACATGTACTGTTATACAATCTGGCTCAATCACACACAAATCCAAACAAAACGTAAGAGTGACTGGAAGTTATGTAACATATGGTGGATCAGTAGTGTATATTGTGTGTTCTCCCCAAGGGCTTTCACTAGGCATTCTGGTTTTCTTCCTAAATCGGCCAGAATGTATGATTATGTGTGTACCTTGTGATGGACTGGCATCTCCCCCCTGGGGCAGTGTTTCGCAACCTGGTCCTCTGGGACTGCCAGACAGTACACTTTTTTCTTTTTTTGCTCCATCCCAGCTCCTTGCCAGACAGTCCAAAAACATGGACTGTCTGAGCGTCCCTGAAGACCGGGTAGAGAAAGGATGATGTCCTCTCCATGTGCCCTCTGGCTCCAACCCCCCATTCCACTGCAACCATGGGCAAGATCAGTGGCTGGAAGATGGACTGATACTATATATTGCTATAAAGGACGGGAGGATAAGTGAATGGAAATCATGTGTGAAATATACAGGACGCCACATTTCAAGTCGCTAATAAATGTGAACCACTGAAAATATTATTTTTAGTGATATTTATATGTTGGAGTGCCTTAACTGCCATGCCCTAAAAATGATGTATAATGTTTTTGATGCTCATTGCTTTGATCGCTGCTCACAATGCGGTGAGCTGCATCAGAGCCGTAGCTCTCCAGAGGGATAGAGAAAGTCATCACAGCCCTGTACAGAATGAGTCAGCAGTGCAGTAAAGTTCCTGCTTAATGTGAAGGTAAGTGTGAGTCAAAGTGACAAAGGGGAATGGGGACGTTAGGCTTGGCACGTGTACTGCTGAATTTGTCACAGAAGCACGTATTGAAAAATGTCTACAGAATCTGAATCTGTTATTCGACAACAAGATGGAGTAGCAGAAACAAAACGTATATGAATTTTTTTAAAACCTGTCAGGTCCTCAAGTACTCATTAATACGGATTTTTATAGTTCAACATCAGACAAGGCCTGGGAATAAGTAAACAAAAACAAAAAGCAGGCCTTTACCTTGTAAAATATGTATTAGCGTGCAGGGAAGCACTTTTGTGTTTTGTGTCACATGAAATGACAGCGTTATACTCGAAGGTATGAAAGGTTATGAGATTCTGCTACATGAATGATCTGAGTGTACCTCTGATCAATGATCTACCAAAAACAAAACCATTGTTTACGTACGGGAAAATGACATAAAATTTATGCAACAGAAAATATTAAATTACACTTATTTAAATCGTTATGCAAAGCTCCATGTAGTGCACAACATTACAGCCAACATAGCGTCCACAAAGTTAGGTAATATATATGACATGAACCCTGTAATGGCAATGTCTGTTTGTACATGAAATTAAAACATTGCATTTACATTAAATTCACCCAGTACTCCTAGAAAATTATGTAAACAAAGTATAGGCATTGGATTAATTAAAATTCTGGCTTGTTCAGTCAAGTTGCAATACAAGGAAAATGTCTCTTAAAGTGCAATGACTAATACTGACCACTGGATGGTAGCCAAGATCTTCTGAAAAAGATATGTAATGCCTTTCAGTTTTAAAAGTGTTCTTGCATGTTGATGCATCCTTATAATGGATATGATTCTGTTGAATCTGCACTCTGACTAAATCTGTTCTTTACACCAAGGAAGCCAAGGGAAGATTGCATTTCCTAATTTAAATAGTGGATGCTGTGTGGAACCGGTTATTGTTAGAGTAATAACTTCAAAAAGCTGAAGTTGTACAGTAAAGTTCCTTGACAGGAACAGAAATTTGTGGTATTTTGTAATGAAACAAAAGTTAATAAAATTAGTCATAGAGACTGACTAAGAATGTTGTGGCGTGTGTATATGTATTGTACATTTTAGTGTATTTGAAAGCTACACTAACAAGCATTGATAGAAAGTTCATATGAAAATTTGCATGCAATTATTATATTAAAGGCCTTTATTTGCAGCTACTGTACAGTAGTTTTGCAATTACCATTTGAGTGCCCTGTTGTCTTAACCTTGGATTTCTCTGCGTTATCACAGGAATCAAGTAGTGCTGGGGACATTCTTAAATCCGCATCTTAACTTCTATGTATGGGGCTGCAATGTGGGAGGAATAAGTGCAGGATATTAAACCGTAATCTGTATGGCACATTGCCTCTAGGGCAAGCATTGAGACACTGCCATGAGCCAGAAAATTTGTGATCTAATTTAGAGGCAGTGAGGCGTTCAGCCTTCTCTCTCTGGACTCCTGGCAGTCCACTGCATTCCCTTTGTTCTCTGGGGGGATCAGTTTTTGCCACATTTCAAATGCATTTTTATCTGTACCATCTGGGTCACATGTGACATGTTGTGCAACAACTGCTTTGTGTTTTATTGCATTTCTATTTATGTCCACTATGATTCTTTCCAGAGTATTATTAGGTGCCATCCAGCCATTGTCAGTTCTTGGCGATCCTGTCAACAGCATCCCACCAGAATGTTCCACCTTCTCTCTGGGTCTTCAGGTTCTTATTTTTCTGCCAGTGGTTTTATTTTATTGTTAAAGGAGTTTTTAGCCAAAGTTTCAAAAAGTCCTTACTTAAGTTTTTGTTTGTTTGGTTCTCTATTAAGTTTTAGCCCAAGTGTAAGATGTTAGATTTTTCTAATTAGAATGGGTACAAATATCAGTCGACACTCTGTCATTTCATCGTAAGCCCAGCTGGATGCATTTCTCCTGAAGGAAGAAGCTACATTTTCTGCTTTCCTTTCCATCATTGTTTGGGTTTTTGTTGGGATTATCTCGTTGCAATGGTGACCATTCACAAAAACCCAACTAAAATATAGTAAGAATAACTGCATGGATTGAAAATATACCACTGTGTCCCCTGCAATAACAATTCCGAAGTCGATGAATGTCATAGTGCCAAATATCTCTTTTATGAAAATCAGAAGCCTCTGTGGAACAACTTTGGAAAAAAAACAGTTCTTAAAGAAGTCACTGACAGAGTGTGTGCTTTTTGGTACACCTATTGAATGTACAACGGGGGTTCCCAATTCCGGTCCTGGTGGGCCAGTCTGCAACACAGTTTGAAAATTTCCCTGCTCAAACACGCCTTATTCAGCTCACCAGCCAGTTACCAGTTTCAGTATGTTTGCTTGAGCAGGGAAATCTGCAAAGTGTGTTGCAGACTAGCCCTCCGGGACCGGAATTAGGGAACTGTTGTACAACACATCGTTCAAGCTTGTACCAATGGCTAGTTTTTTATTTGTTCCAAATATAAATTTTGTCAGTTGCCAATATTTCAACTTAAAACCCAACACATTGGATACAAAAAGGCACATTGAAAATTATTCTAGACCAGCACAGTGTAACATTTAATATGGGGTTGCTTTAATGCTAGCAGTTCAATCTACACTTGTTAGCCAGTGTCCTACCTGTCTTAGGCTAATGAACTGGAACAGTAACCAGTCCAGTAAAGGTGAAGATAGTTCATAAAAAGTCTACAATCTATATCTTTCTCAATTTGTTTCTCCATTAGATTTTATTTTGCCAATCAGAGTAGTGGTGCAGCTTGCCGTCTGCTATTTTCTTATTAGTACATAATCCCAGCTCACTGACCCAGCTCATTCCCAGTCTGTAGCTAGCATTATGGCTCCTATTGGCACCTCAATCAACTTGCATTATCGATTACGAAAGCTTAAGTGTTACTTGTTTCAGTTTTATGTCACTTAAGGACAGTCAGGAAAAGAAGTTCCCGTTTCCTGTGAGGCAACCTGTTCTTTTTCACATTTACTATTAAAAGACCCCCCAGATTCTTTCTAGATTCAAATCTTAAAGCAACACAGAGCCTAGGGTGTACATTAATCTTTTGCTCATAATAATGTTTCATGTTATTTCACTGCTGCAAATCACCCAACATACATCTTTGTAAATGTGGTAATTCCTAATTGATGACCAAATATGATAACAATGCTGAGGCTATGTAAGATGACCTGTCTAACATTCATTCGGGACTCAATGTACCATAGTTTGTTTCCATCTGTTAAGGTCAATTTTCAATGAAACAATGTTGTTTGTTGTTAAACCTGCTCTATTAATTTGCCCATTCCTTCACAATGTCACAAACAGCATGGTCCTCTGCAGTTGCATAATTACATTATTATATTTCATTGCAACAACTAAACTCAGAACAGGTCAATACAAAACGTATTACTCAGATTTCTTAAGTATTGTTTTTTATATTATTACAGTGATGCTATAGACTTTCATACTTTCATTAGATAAATTATGTAATTTGATTTACTTCATCTAGCATACTGCCAATCCAAACTAAAGCAAGGCAAATGAATATATTCATTATACTTGGGAAAATTACTAGGTTGCTAGGTAACTGAAATATATTTTCCTGTTATTATATATCCATTTTCCTGTTATGTTGGCTACTGCGGTTAGAAGAGGTCCCAGGGACTTTGACACAGTAGACGCTGTTGAAAGCTCATTTGGGAGGACCTTAAGTAACTAAAACTGCCTCACCAGTGGAGTTTTTCTGAGGAATGAGGCTGAAGCACTGTTGGTGGACAAACCTCAGGCAGGCTGTATATGAGTGTGAGATGCAAGGCAAAGGAAACAATGAATACGGGTTACACCGTGGCTGAGCTACAGCACATAAAATGCTAATTATGCGTAAAAATGTGCCTGCGTGTAAAGTTATGCAAGGAGCTGAACAACTGAGTGGTGGGGAGTGATGCTCATTGTCAAACGAGACATGTCACGTGGTTTTCAAAAATCTAGACAACCTAGGGTCTCTCTTGTAGTGCAGAGTGCATTTCCCTGTCAGGGATAAACTCTGCTCAACTTGTTAGTAGTAAATACCAATAAATACAAAGTCGTTCTGAGTTCTCTTAAAGTACATGAGAAAGCTTAACATGAATGCCAGAGCACTACGAAACATTCTCATGCATACAGAGCGTAATTCATCTGAAATGTATTACTTTCAATTGCAATAAAAAGGATTTAGCGTCGTTTGCCAGTAGAAGGCAAAAGGACATTGCTGCATACAACTAAACAAAACTCTGCCAGAGGCATCATGGGAAGTATACACACTTTATAGACAAAAGTATCGCAACATACCTCTTATCTATTGAATTCAGGTGTATAAAATCAAGCACCTAGCCATGCAGTCAGGTTTACAAACATTAGTAAAAGAATGCGTCTTTTCTGAAGAGCTCATTGAATTCAAGTGCGGTACTGTCATAGGATTTCACCTTTGCAATAAGTCAGTTTGTGAAATGTATATGTAAATGTTAGATATTTCATGGTGAACTGTATGTGATATTACTGGAAAGTGGAAGTGCTTAGGACCAACGGAAACTCTGTGGCAAAGTGGCAAACCATGTAAAGTAACAGAGTGGGTTTGCCGAATGCTGAGGTGCATAAAAGTCGCCAACGCTCTGTTGACTCAGTAACTGCAGAGTTCCTAAATTCTTATGGCATTAACCCCAGCACAAAAGCTGTGTCCTGGGTTTGGTGGATGCTAGAACGATTCCTGCTGACTCCCTTAGTTCCAGTGAAGGGAACTCTTAATGCTTCAGTGTAAGAAATTTTGGACAATTCTATGCTTTGTGGTAACAGGTTGGGGATGGCCCCTTCCTGTTCCAACATGACTGTGTAAGTAAGGTCTATAAAGACATGGTTAGGTGAGTTTGGTGTGGAAGAACTTGGCTGACTCACACTGAGCCCTGACCAAAATCCTATCAAATGCTTTCAAGATGAACTAAAATGGAAATTGCGAGCAAGGCCATCGCGTCCAACATCAGTGCCTGACATGACAAACGCTCATCTAGATAAATGGGCAAAAATTCCAACAGACAAACTCCAAAAGCTTGTGGAAAAGCTTTCCAGAAGAGCGGCAGCCTTTATAGCGGCAAAGGAGGGGACCATCTCCATATTGATGCCTATGGATTTAGATTGGGATGTCATAAAATTTGCTGTGGGTGTAATGGCCAGGCATCCCAGTACTTTTGTCCATATTGTGTATGTGCTTTAGTGTATACAACATTTCAAATGATAACTATCAATAAGTATTAAGATAACAAAACATAAATCGATTTTTTTCTAAAAGTGAGTAAATAATATTCACTTTGTAAGGCATAAAAAATTTACTTGCATGACACACAAATACTGTCACAATGTGTGTGCAAGAAAGTGCTGTAAACAGGTCCAAGTGGATTAGTGTGATCAGCGCATTGCACATCTAGCACGGACCTCACACTATAAGGCATCTGTGTTCCTGTGGCTCACAGGCTTTCCTTTATGTGATCCTGACTATACCAAATGTGCAGATGGCATGGAAAGCTACATTCCAGAAGCAAACCATGGCACAAATTGCTATTTGTATTCTGTGCGCATCTGCTTGTTTCCTGGCTTTTAAATGTCTAGTGAACCAACGTGCCTTGGGGACTGATTGCTGTGACTCACTTTTGGGTGCCAATAGTGGTGAATATATTTAAGAAGTGATTCACCTGAAACCTGATGATAGCTGCCCTGTTCTCCATTAGGGTTTATAACTGCATTGACATTATACTTTATCCAAAAAGGTTCCCTGAAAACAATTTACCTAGCAAAGACTCGAAGCTTAAACCGGCATCAGCACAACCACTTATCCTGTCAGACTAAAAGATGTATTCAAGCACCAGGTCTTGCAGTGCATTTCCAAATGCTTAAAAAGGTATTCCAGAAATATGGCAGCAAACCCATAAACAATACTAAAAACATTGTCTTTCCGTTTACAATCTGCATAGAATTATTACGTCTAAAGGTAACCCTTTCCTAAATGGTCCCTTAATAGATATCATGCACATAAACTAAATTTCCGATGAAATTTAACATTACAAAGACATAACATTGAAGATGTTTTCATTTATGGAGCATATTTACAATTTACATAACAAAATTGGTTGGTGTTCTTATTATTCACAGAAGTGATTGGGAGCAAGAGAATTAGGAACACTTAGGATTACAATGTGTTTCAAATGAGACGATAAGCATATGCAAAAAAAATCATCTCTTTATCAGATCCTTTTATTCAAGTTAATAGTAACGGGGACGTAGATAATGGAAAATTATTGAGAAATTCAGTGTGAGCAAAACAATAGTGATTAGCAAAGATTTATTAATTTTAAACACATGAATGTAATGTAATTAAATTAATTTGGATCAGCTATGTTTATATTTAAATCTCTCAATTTGAAGGTTACTTTAATGAACAAAATAATTTTTCAGTGTATGTAACATTTTTTTTACATGCTATATTCTCTATTTACAGGTGATTTTACCCAAAACAACATACAGGTACAATCACACAGCCGGCTAGGAGCCGACTAGGCACTAGTGGGATAGGGCTGTACTTCCAATGAGTGGCAGGTAACAAGTGTAAGTTAGCAAGGAGCAAGAGTCATACGATATGTTACAAAAATAGCAGCAACAAATTAAAAGCACAATTAAAACAAGAGTATTGAAGATACACAAAAGACTGACGGTCCAGAATTCATTCACAATAAAGCTCATTTGTTTATTTGTTTATTTAAAAGACTGAATTCTATCAAGAGTCTGGAAGTGGATGAACTGGTGTATGAGGTAAGAGCTTAGCATGTAACTATGATTTTGCATATGTCATCAAAGTACATACTTCTTATGGATGTTAAGGCACATTGTTGTTTAACATCTAACTTTCGTGTTGTTTCCACAGAAGTGGCCTGGTACAATCGGGCAGAAAAAGAGGCTTTCAGGGACACAGGGAGTTGATAAGATCCTCTGTGGCCTAAGAATCCTGCAACAATACTAAACCAGGGAATAGTAATAATAATAACGACACTTTTATAAATAGAGATTCTCTTCCTGCCTACCCTAATTTGCTCTCAATGACACACAGACTCACATGTAGATGAGAGCAAGCTTGGCAGTAAAGAGCAGCCACCTGTGGTGGCACCCATGGAGCTGGGGGTTAACAGCCACACTCATGGGCCCATGGACATGGAACTATTGTACTGAAGCCAGGCTTGAACCGGCAACCTTCCGATCACAGGCACAGAGGCTTAGCCTACAGAGTCACATGCTGCCCCAGACTATGCTGACTATGAAGACTTCCAGTTCTTCCTGGTAGATCAATAAACACCCAAAAGCACTCAAATGTTTGTTACTCTCCAACAATAAGAATAAAAATATGTATTGTGTTAAGGGTTTCAGGGTTCTGTTGGATAGGAAAGCTGTATTTGCCAGCTCATCTTGCTCCCATCAACGTGGAAATGGTTCCCTGTGGATACAGGCACAGTGTTACACATGGTGCCTGTTGTCATCACAAACATGCAGGGTTTTTTCCCCCCAGTACAGTATTGTGAATCCTGTGGAGGAAAAACTGAGATTACACCTAAGGGTTCACCTGATAGAAAATGACGGACGTGGCAGACCACAGCCTATAACCCAAGGTTATCTCACTATACTGTTCGCACTAAAGGGTAAAGTTCTGAGCCACTTGTACACATGAGCAGTGTACACTGCTGAAGCCAGGCTTGAACTGGCAACCTTCTGATCACAGGCACCTGTACACCTCAGTTTGCTACAGTGTTGTTTTCTCATATCTCTGGGGAAGTGTGTATGAGCTCAGATTTTGAGAAATATACTCCAGTGTGAAAAAGGCAATACTGTACAAGGTCACTATCAGAGAAGTCCAGGCCTGAATGTAAATAGGCAAAGTTGAGTTAGTGACATGAGGGGAGTCGGCTCACGGGTATTTGTGATCAGAATGCAAGCTTAATTTTTTTTGCTTAATTTCCCAGTGTGGACGTCCTCCTTCAGAAAAGTGATATGACACTTGGCATATCACTATCAAAGATTGGAGATTTACTGAGGAAATCTTTTTAATAATTATACCATAATGAAATATAACATGCATCATACCTGAAATAATTTTCTTGGCTAAATAAATTAGTCAAGAGCTCAATAATTACTACACGAAATGTCTGTGAAATCTTTATTTTTGGTGGTACTTTTTTTTGGTATTGTGTGTGTATATATAGTTGTATGTAACTGGACTTGGTTACATATAGGAATACTCACTATTAGTTTATGCATTATTTTTAATTTGGTTCAAACCCAATTGTGATTGCATTACTAAAAATTCCAGCACTGCTCCACAACCATGTTGGGCACTAAGTAAACCTACCGAAACGAACAGAACCATAAAAGTTAATGAGTCAGTAAAGAATGGGACCAAACCTGCTGTTCCAGAAACCATGCGCCGGTTTTGGACAGCTCTGCTGTGATCTGCATGCCGCTTTAATGCAGACTTGGATCACACCAGAACGCTGACCATCTGGGATTCTATTTCACTGAAATTAAAGGGGCCGTGTCAATGAGATGAATGGTCTTGGATTTATGGCATTAATGTGGACTGGATTCTTTCACTGAGCTCTAATCTCAGTCTAATAAGCTAATACACAGAATTATATTTTCATAATTAAAAGTTCGGTATGACTGTGAGGTGTACGACACATTTTCGTATCACCAGAACATTCTCACTTGGCCACTGGAAAACATGTTCATAAGACAAGCACTATAGGAATATTTTTCTGGCACATGCCTTCATTACAGCCAGCATACCGTCACCAGAAGCCCGTGATTCTGCCCATTCTGGATCTGTGCCTGTTGAAAGTGACAACCAAAATAATGAATGCAAATCAAAGCAATTATCAGTGTATTACCAATTTACAAGAATTCATAAGTAGGATTTGTGTGCATGTCTGTATAAATATATATAATTATGTCTATATATTTTTTTTTCTGATTTTATATATATATA
>JAODKL010000034.1:7932137-7943576 GCA_026780765.1 Petrocephalus schoutedeni
GCCTGTGTTGTCAAACTGATGGAGACGTTTTCTTAATTTGTTGTGTTTTTTTTCTGTTTGCATGTGTTTTCTGAAGTAGCAGCGCGTTGAGCTCTCTCGGCCACTGTAGGTTATATTACTATGTAAGATGAATGAATGTGGGTGGCTGAGTGGTTAACACTTTTTAACCCAGACCTCCAAGGTTATATCTTGCCTATGTCCTGGGTATTTGGACTTTGCATGTTCTCAAATACTGTGGATGTTCACATAACCCAAAGCAATGCAGTCGGCTCAATTGCCTATGAAGTGTGTGTGTATGTGTGTGTGTGTGTGGATGTGCCCAGAAACAAACTGGCATCCTATCCAGGATGTAGCCCTTGATTTGCTCCAAGTGACCTTTGCCAGGATAAATTGTTAGAAATTGGATGGAACCGAATAGTCCAGAACCTTGGTTGTAAGCAGTTTAGACCTATAAATTGAGATTACAGAGGAACAGCACATAAAAGCCAGGAAAATAAACAGAGGCTATATTACTAGAACTACAGTGTTTTAAAGTTATAAAGCAATGTCATATCACAACTCAGAGTGTATGTGTGTATGGCTTTAAGACAACATGGGTTGAATTTGACTTTTTTGTGCACATAAATGTTTTATCAGCTCTAAGTTACAGATATTAGGGAGGGGAGCTGAGAACGTTTGCAAAATGTATTAATGCTATTATAAAACTACTCAACAGGTATTTAATATTCCTTTTGTATTATTACATTTTATACTACTATGCTGTTCACAAATTGAAAATCAATTTGAAATGTTACCTATGGAAAAATTATTCAGTGATTAGCACGCAAACACGATATATGGTATTTATGAAACATAAATGTTTTTCTTTCACAATTTTTAAGCCAACCCTCAAGTTAATGTTTCTTTTTTAACCCCTATCCCGTGTTTGGGGTCAATCTGACCCCAGAGCATCATTAAACGGTAGGCAAATTTCACATGGGGAAATTATCGCGGGAAAAGGGTTAAATATTTGGACTTTTGTACTAAAGCCAAGAAATACAGCCGACATGATATTCTGTGTGACTTCTCATGACTCCGAAGCAAATGAATTTCTCCAGACTTTAATTATTTCTTCCCTAGAACACTCCTGGAGCCTTCCTCCTAGTTGCCCTGGATTGTGTGAAGTGTTCCGCATCCAACCCACAATTTTCAAAATGTTCCACAGCTTTGAGGAGAAATTGGATGCTCCACATTTTCTGCAAGCTCTGCTACCCATGTGGCTTCAGACTTGTAGTTTTATCTAATTTGCACGACACATGCGTAGAGCTGGGTGTCGGTGTACTCAGCCAACTGGGGCCGTCTCTGGCTCTGCCCCAAGACGGCTGCTTTGTCTGAGGGATTAGTTTCAGGAAGTGGAACGAGGAAGGAAAATTTGGCCCAAGGCACATCGCCCTACTGTACCTGCCAGCACCACGTCTGTTCACCTGCAGCTTACACAGCTCACAATAATCAGCCACTGAGAAAAACAATTTGGCATTTGGATGTATTGTGATGATTCAGGTAAAAGAGGTGTGTGTGTGTGTGTGTGTGTGTGATTATTACATTGTAGGGACCAGATGTCATTTGTTCGGTCTTTGTGGAAAGTCTTGTATTTAGTTTGGTTACTTATGGTTAAGGTTGAGGGCTGGGGTTTAGGGTGCTATAGCTGGGATTAGAGAGTTCCCATTATGCTGCAAATACATGGACTGTGTCTGTGTGTACTTATATATGTACAGTACTGTGCAAAAGTCTTAGGCAGTCAAAGGAAATGTTTAAAGCTATTTTTCTGGGTAGTAACTGTATATTCGCTCAGAACAAAACCAGAATTTAACACTATAACATACACAAATGAAGAATAACACAACACAATGTACTCCAATCTTCTTACTGATGCCTTGTTGGATGGCTAGATGAACATCACTTTGGTTCCCAAACCTCTCCTCAGGGGCACCTCAGCCATTCCATGTATTCATTAAATTTCACTGCCATGTCACTTAATTGATTGATTAAAATAGTCTGAAAAGTCAATGAAATAGTGTTTACCTACACAAGGTGTGCTAGTGGTTGAGTCAAAAAAGCATTGGTGTACTAGATGGCTATTGAAAATACTGGGGTGAATAAAGCTAAATTTTTTAAATGACTAAGGTAACACACTTTGACAGGCACAACTTCATAGTTTTACATCAACATGAAGATCATTTAAAAGTCATTTTCTTTGGCTGCCTAAGACTTTTGCACAGTACTATATATATATATATATATATATATATATATAGTAAGAATATTTCCTACAGTGCTGTTCCAGCATTCCATCTTCATTCTTGTTGTGACGTCGTTAATATGCTCTGTAAACATTCAACGGTACCTAGGTTTTTTATTATGCCAAAGCCATTTATAAAAAATGTTTCTACTGCTTGGAATCTCTGAGAATTAATGCATTAATCTGCATTTTAAAATCTTAAAAAGTGCATTCAGAATTGCATTTGCTTACACAATGATAGCTGAAGGGCATTTTGGAAAGCGCTTTAGCCTGCAGGTGACACTGTTGCTCTGTTAGAGCCGGGCTTCAACATGAGTGTTTTGCTTTTAATTAATTATAACAGCGGACACCTGACGCACATCTCTTCAGAAACCAAATTATGCAAGACAAGGAAACCCAAAAATGTCTTCAAAATGTGCAATTCAGACATAACAATACTGTCACACAAAGGCAAAGTGATAGTAAACACACATGCAGTATACATGTGCATATTCTATAATAAATAATAGTGTCATACTTATTCAAGGCTTATCAGATAAAAATAAATAAGGGAATTCTGTGAAGGTTTGCTGTCTACTCGTCCATCCTGCCACTTGGTTCTTTTCTCTGGGTACCCTTTGCGTGCAACTATGATTCTAACCCACTGACAGAATCAAGGTTCTCGTAACATCTGGATTTATGCTACTTATCACCTTCAGGGATGCATGTTTTTAGAATACATATTTTAAATACAAAGTTGTATTTTGCTATTTGTATTTGACTTACTTCATAAAAATCGTTATGTAATTTGTAACAAAATGCGCTGATGTTCGGTATTTTTGAATATAGTGGGCATGATGACATCATGTGTGCAAAACATCTGTTTTTTCAATAATACATCAAGTATAACAAATACCGAAAATATCTGCTGAGCTGCTGCAAACCAAAGCTTCAGAGACAGACAATAGTTTTGTTGACAATTATCAATATAGCTTCTTTCATGCTGTGAGTCCCTTTAAAGGAGGCCCTGTATACCTGAACTTACATAATTGGGGGAAAAAATGCACATATTCTATCAAGAAATCGCTGGATGTTTTGTGGTAAAAGTCAGGGGACAAGCTGGAGTGATTTACAAGTGGAATGGTTTTCAAGTTATTTAAAAAGGTCATGCATGAATAGATGCTATTAATAATCCCAAAGAGGACACAAGATGCAGTAGCAAAAAATACATATTTCTAGCAGAACCCTCGTGGCTTATTTTAATTTCTGCGAGTCCATATGCATTTTTCTGTGTAAAGCCAATGTCATGACACGACACATTCCTGCAGCCTGTGACACTTCAACATTATCTGCCAAATACACCCAAGTGAATAACAACCTGCCAATCATATACAGAACTACCTCAGTTTTTTTTTAACGATGACTTGTGCTTCATCTGGAAAAGGAGTCATTGAATAAGGAGCCATTAAAAACAACAAAGCACCTTTACCGCTCAGATGAGTTTACCGAGTAATTAATGGCTAGAACAAGTGGTCATTCATCTGTTACTGATGTCAGGAGAGGAGACAAATGCCCCGCGTCTTACGACTAATGGTGGATGTGTTTTGACAGACGGCGATGCATTTAACCATATTGTTTAATGAGCATTTTCATTCTTTCTTTACAAAGCCGTCACCTGCCGCTCAAGCAAACTGCAAAAACTGGTTTGCCTTTTTGTGGCTCATAAGAAATTTACAAACGAGAAGAGGCCATTCAGCCCATCAAGCTTGTTTGGGGAGAATTCCACTAATAGCCCAGAGATGTTCAAATCTTATCTAGCTCTGATTTAAAGGAACCCAAGGTTTTAGCTTGTACTACACTAACAGGAAGACTATTCCATACTAATGCTGTGTAAAATGCGTTCTCAAATCTAGTTTAAAACGTTCTCCCAATTTACACCTTTATCCTCAAGTTCTTTTATTTGAGCTAATATTGAAGTAGCTATTTAACTGAACTGCATCCAGACCTATTAGAATCTTATATACTTGGATCATGCCCACTTTAGTCTCCGATGTCATATAAGTATAAGCTTTGAAACTGACTAACAGCTTCATGGGTAAAACATATTGCGACTCCAGTTTGAAAGTGCCAGCTACCTCTCAGAGATGACTTAGTTTTTTAATGAGAGGCGGTATCTGCAGGGAGTGAATCTGGTACTTGTATTTTTTTGCCAGTCTGCAGAAAGCTTCTGGCTATGAGGTTTAGGGGGTCACTGTCCTGCTTTTAAGGAATAAGTCAAAGAAGCCTGTGTATTCATGACTCCAGGGAGATTCTGGTGTAGATAAATGTATAGAACAGGGAGAAGGCCTTTGTGAAGATGACACAGGAATTTGAGATTCCATCTTCTAGGGATTTCTTAAGTCACTTCTGAGGAACAATTTCCAGCACTGGCCAGAACCTGGGTGATGGAATAGAAATGGTTAAATGACTAAACTGATTTCAGGAGGTTCTTTTTTAAATATATACTTTTATATCCACTCATCTTCCGTAAAGAGAATGTCAATTCACAACAGAAATAATGTGAAACAGAAACAGCAGCTTACACCACAGAAGAAGTTAACTTGGCATCCTCATGTTCATAGCTACATACAAAACAGTCTGTTGTTTTCATGTATATTGCAAGAAAGTACTGTTCCATGAACAAATATTTGTATGACAAAATATTGAATTGCACGTTTTACTCATCATCACAGACAAATGAACATGATAAAATGCCTGTCGTGTCTGATAGTATCGGTACCTTGCCAGTCCACGGGCTTGCTTACGTTTCTGCCTGTCTGGCACCTGTCTAGCCCCTCCCACTTGCCCTCTGCCTAAGCCTCTTCATCCATCCATCTGCCTGCCTGCCTGCCTTCCTGCTCCATAATGTACCTGCTTACCTGTGCCGTCTTGCCACCTGCTTGAATTTACCTTGCAGTAAATTACGCAAATTTGCACTGTCTGTTGCTGGCCAGATAAGGATCTGAGTCCGGTTCTTCTAAAGGGTTATTCTTCTCTCAGAGGGAGATTTCCTCGCAACATTTTGGCTCAGTTCTACTCTAATGCTGGTGTAAAGTGCTTTTGTGAAAATTCTTCTTATACAAAATGAATTATATTCAGTTAACAGAAATCCTGAACCTCTGCCCAAACTGTAATGGCATCACAAACCTTAACTGTAGCTTAGACCGAAATAGTAACCCTAAACCCTAGTAAAGAGTAAGCTCTAACCCCAAACTTATCTTAGCCTAAGCCCTAACCCTATTGCCAACCCTAGCCCTGAGCCAAACCTTAATGGTAACCTCAGTGCCTATCTCTAGCCCATATATTAATATAAACTCTCTAACCCTAAAAGCAACCATACCCCAAAACCAAAGTGAACCCAATCCTTTTGTTTATGAAGAGACTTTCTTTAGGTCTTAGCCTATAAATCCCATGGTTGCCAACTCTCATGCATGTGGCACGACACTCACGCTTTCAGACTCTCACGCTCACTCATGAAATCTTATGGCAAATCTATATTATTCCATTATGAACCTAAAACTACCTACACTACTGCTCAAAAGTTCTCTCTTGGAAATTTGCTTGCTTTCCATGGAGACACACATTAGTCTGAAATTAGTCTGAATAGGAAATACAGCAAATGAACAGGACATGCAGACATTGTCAGAGTTTAGAAATGATTATTTTAATGGAAAAACTTTGCTTTCATCAGAAAAACCACCTTTTGCAGCAGTTATAGCCTGGCAGACCACAGGCATTCTAGCTAGTCAATTGTTTTTCAAGGTAATCAGATGAAATTTCACCCCATGCTTCCTGGAGCATCTCCCACAAGATGGATTGGCTTGATGGAGTCTTCCACCATACCATACGGTCAAGCTGCTCCCACAGCAGCTCGATAGGGTTCAGACTGTACTGGCCACTCCATTGCAGTCAGAATTCTGGCTGACTGCTTACTCTTTAAATATTGCTGACACAATAACAGAGCCAGCTGACCAAAGTTAGTAACCTTGAAGTTAGTAACCTTGAAGTTAGTAACCTTGAAGCCCAGCACTCAAAAAAATAAATAAATAAATAGATGGGTCATTGGAAAGAACCAGCATGTACCTGCAGTGCACTAATACTCAAGGCTACATGTGACAGATAAGACACAGGGGAGATATCCATTTTTTGAGATGTGCCCTTGCCAAACATCCCAGGGAGTGAAAAAATACACAGACATAGAATAACTGAACCATGCAGTTATTTATAAAATAAATCAGTCTTGGCTATGCACCAGAATTTTACGATGGGTTCAAGATACTTCAAATTCCAGAACGACCTACATATGCAAAATACACAATAAAGAAGGGAATCAATTAGTGCAAAGCAATAAAGACATGCAGCATCTAATTCTTAGGTAATGACACCCAAAGACACGTGTGTTAGGAAAGATGTTCACCCCCCATGTTTTTTTGCAGTAAACGCTTAAGGATGACTTGTTATCCATTCACAAAAATTTGTTAAAATACTAACATAAATATAAATGTGATAAGACAATGATATTGCGCAAATAACATATCAATTTTCATTGTAGTTATATAGCCTATTTTCACATTTCATTGTCCCAAAGCCTCCATGAGCAAGCCAGAGGTATGGATCTCTCAAATATGTTTTATTATTTACTTAATATTGTTGTTGCTTGTGTAATACACTGTGAGCAAAGGGTGTTTCATTAACACTTTATTTAAAAACAAATCCATCCATCTTCCATAACTGCTTACCCTGTATAGGGTTGCAAATCAGCCTGGAACCTACCCAAGAAAGCAGAAGGCATGAGGTAGGGGACACAACGCATGGCTTTGCCAGTCCATCACAGGGCACACACATACACACTGGGTTATTTAGGGACACCAATATGCTAACAGCATGTTTCTGGACTATGAATTGGACCTGGAGTACTGAGAGTCGACCCACGCAAACGTGAGGAGAACCCACAAACCAAAGCTGAAGTGAGAGTCACAAACCCAACACTAAGGGCTGTAGCCATGCCGCTGTCCGCTAAACCACACGCAATATTCATTCAAAAAAATCTACACCAGAATGTTTGATTCATTGCACAATAATGAAAAACATTTTGTGAAAAATGGGGCATGTGATATATGTGTTGCATTGCAACAAATTATCATCCTGTCACATCAGGTCTAAGAATATAGAAATTATTGATTCCTTATATAGGGATGGCTAGGGAATATGAATTCAATTGGAGCGTGAGGCTAAAAGGTATCCCAGCATCTACTGTGATTAAGCTTTTCAGTACTCTTTATCTGTGTTTACTAGAAATTACCGAGGTATGTAACATGGCACACATAGTCAGGAAAAGAACAAGACTGAAATAATTACTTAGCCACAGCCCTGTGTACAGTTACAGATGATTACATGAAACAGCAGTACCCACTATATTTTGAATGAGGATAGAAAAATAACAGCATTGTAATTCTCTCCAGAATACGGGGGGAGGGGACTACGGTCATTTACACGGTTTGTAATGACAAGGTTTGTGAAAGCTGTCCGCTGAACAAAGGCGATCGCTGACAGATGCCTCTTAGAAAAATGTTTGAGTGCTGAAATCATGCCACAGAAGGCGGGCAGGGCTTTCCACAGCAAAGGTCAGCAAATTGTTTGGAGAATTTTACTGAGTGGTGTGCTCTACAGACAATTATAGGGCCGATGTATTCTAATAATCACATCCCCGTCACGTAAAACTCACAAAGTGCTGCAGCACTTGTTTGGAAAACACAGCTATCAGAATCAGCTCCGGTGTCACTTTTCAAACGTCTCGCAGACATTGTTAACAGATTATGAAACTTGATAAACTGACCAGGTCATGGTATACATTAGGCAAAGGGCTCTAGTCTGACTCCGGTGACAAGTCTTGCGTTATACCAGCTGACTGCAGTAGCTGGTCAGTTGTAGCCATTTTAGTCTGTGTTTTTCTGTGTGCGATCAGCACTACCCTGTTCTGCCAGAAACTACATTGGGCAAACTGGATAAAAAATTGGAAACCATTATCCATGCATTAATTTAAAACCACCTGCCTTTGCAATGAAACAAGCCCAGAATATTGTGGAACGCCATGGCTCCTGGTTGACTATGTTAGCCTTCCTCTGAAACAAGAAGTTTTAAAGATGCAGACTTTGAACAATCTGTAAATATATACAGTATGTGCAACCACTGTACACCAGGCAGCTACTGGAAGCTCTGAATTATCAATTAAATCCAATTCAGTTTGCCAGGAGAACATATGCATTTGAAAACTGAGGTAAGTCCGTTAAAAACTATAATAATGACTGAAAAAACTCAGAACATTGTATTAAAAACACACACACAAAGCAGTCCTATGAAAGCCATGCTACAAAATTAAGATTAATTTCACTAACAAAGGGGGGGGGGGGATTACAAAATACGAGCTGGATATATACATTCTTCAGAATCTTGTAGTGCATTGTGTTTATGTTAAACTGTCAAGCTAATTGTGTCACCTTCACCGTGAGCAACAATCGGGCTGTGAAGGTCAGTGAAGAAGCTTCTGCAGAGGAAAGAGTCAACAAGGGTATAGAGCATGCCAGCTTGGTCAGAGAGAGACTGAGCATATGCAGACATTTGTATTTACATACTCAGCAGATGCTTTTGTTCAAAGCCATGTACAAGCGAAGCAAATAGCGCAACACTTATGTTGTCAAGGTGTCAACTAGGCTCAATTGAAGCTCGGCTGAGTTTCCAAAGTATGCCCAGGTACAAGTGTAAGCAGTTTTGGAACAGGAGCTACCCAAACAGCTGTATAACTACAAAACAACTGTTAAATTAGCGTTATTTTTTCCTCAAATTCCAGTAAATTTTTTCACAGATTCTGTTTTTTCCAATAAATCTGTCTCGGATTTAAAATTTTAAGTCAGCTGCCGAACCAAAAAAAAAATTATCCTTTAAGGAGACAAAAGTCTTGTTGTTTTCAGATTATGACACGTCGCACTCCGTCGCTATCGCCTGTGCCCACTGCTGTCCGCTCATGTCTTTGGGTCGGCAGCTTACAAAAACTTAGTTCTGGGTGCTTTACCTTTTTGCCAGTGCATCCCATTACACAGCGGCTTTTAGACATAATGATATTCGGATCATTTGCAGGCAGGTCAGTTAAAATAAAAAAAAAATAAAAATTTCAGCATATAAAATTTAAGTATACAATGTGGGTCAGATATCATTTTGTCTTTAGTAATATTAGCAGTTCAAGTAGCGGTCAGGTTGAATAAAAGCATTGTTGAGTTCAGCTCGCTCATAAATGGACCTGCGCATCACTGGTTCCAACAACACAATGAAGAGACAAAAGGCTGCCCTGAGTTACTGCAGCGGAAACGAGCCTTATGGTGAGTACTTCCTAATGAAAAGCATCTGACTATCCCTACTGTGAGGCTATTTTACACTATCTGTACAAATACAAAATGTAAAAAAAAAAAAAATCATAGAAAATGATAGACAAAATGTCGACACAATAGGCACAAATTTAGCATGATTCTATGTTTATGAGTAAATACTGTTTTCATGCCTTCATTCTGTCTGCGTTTTCTGTCTCACGTAAATCATTGGCCCCATACATTAATCGGCGAGTGTTTCCTGTATCCCTCTGTAGCTGAAGTAGTTCTTAAACTTGCTTGTAAATTTACGAGTGTTCTGACCCACTGTTTATTTTCTACGTTGGCCTTTATTTCTGCTGTCCTGTCACGGAGATGCAGAGAATGCCTAAAACAGAATGCAAAAACTCATTGTTGCTCTTTGTTTTAGACAATGTAATAATGATGTTGATGATGATATAATAGGAGGTTAATGTTGCGATATAAAACTATAATGTAGGCTTGTTGTTGTAACACCTGTTAACATAAACAGCATACACTGAACACCCCCCACCCACAAATTTTGGTAATTTTGAGCACCTGGCCAAAAAGGCAGTGCCTGATTTAATTGAGATTCAGATTTGAAGTGTCATATGTAGGGCAAATAATTTAAGTTTCATTTTGTGTACCATGGTGGAAGAGCATTTCAAGTAACCCTATCACAATCATATTCATGGAAAAGGAATTTGAGGGCTCACATAAACCAAATGCATAGTTAGAATAGGCTAAAACAATTATAATTTTTTTTTTCTTTCAATCATGCAAATATACTCTTCACTCACTAATGCGTATATATGCATCTAACATGTAGAAAGTTAATCTGTTATATAATAATTTATGTATTACTTGATTAAATGACATTCCTGTGTTGTGTGATTACACTGAATTTCTTTGAATTGAAGTGAAATATATTCTTCTTCCTGTCATTCCAATTCAAATTCCAATTTAATATCTTATCAGGTATGGCTAATTCAATTCAAATACTAATTCCAATTCATGAATGGAATGGAGCATAATTCATAAATTCTGAACAACCCTGGTAGGCAACATAATGAGCTAACCAATCACACTTTTGAACAAACACTTTCATTTTCATATAATGTGCTCAGTCACATTATTTGAATTGGGAAGGTGGACCATCCCTCACGACCAGCAGTGGCAGAGAATTGTGCAACCATGCAGAACCATCTGGAGTGACACTGCCATGGTAGAGGGATCTCTAAGCGGCATACACACTGCAGATAGGACAGACCCAATGCAGTAAGAGTCTTACTGCCTCAAGTCCTCACTCCTGAGGAGTACAAGCATCTGCAAAGTATCCAAGCTTCTCAGACGAAACAACTACAGGCCTCACAAGAAACATTGAGCTGTTACTAGCAAAGCTGATATTGTCAACAAATACTGAAAATAAAACAGTAACAAAAACTAAAATGGTAACAAAAGCATTTCGTTAATCAAAATGAGCGAATTAAAGCACAAGTGAGACACCAAAACTAAACTGAACTTAAAACTACCAGAAGTGAATCTAGCCTTTCATAAGCATCTTAAATTGACAAAATGGCCTATAATTACCTTGCAAGATTAAACTGAGCTTTGATTAAATGTGGTCATGCACAGAGTAGAACCATTTCAAGCACAATGCAAGCTCTACTAAGAGCAAGTGTGGATATGAACTAGAGGTCGACCGATGTATCGGCCGGCCGATATATCGGGCCGATATTTGGCATTTTTTAATGTATCGGCATC
>JAODKL010000034.1:7946759-7958911 GCA_026780765.1 Petrocephalus schoutedeni
GTATTCAAATCCAAAGTGTTCCCGCATCAGTGAGCTTACTTTACTGTTCTTGCCGACTAAACGCTGCTGCCGCTCCTGTCCTCCTCCCGCCGCCTTTACTCTCGCTGACTTTTTAAATAGACCACCCCCAGAATACACGTTGGGCAGGGGCGGAAGTGCGCGTGCGCGCGTCATTCGGAACGCACGACGAAATTCGCAGAGCGTAATATGGCAAAATGAATTTAATAATCGTTTTTGTTGATCGTTTGGAGCCGAAATCGAAATAAAAATCCGATTAATTGCACAGCCTTAACAAAATTACTTGCCTATAGATTCACAATAACAATCGATGTGGGATATTCAGTAGTCTGTGAATACCATCCATTCTATAGTACCCTTGGTGTAATGAAATTCATTAGATTAGTATGGAAATATCAAGCAGAAATCCTACGGGCCACTGTTAAAAAGAAAGACTGCTGTATAATATAATATATTAGTGTTCATTGATTCAAAACACTGAAATTTATGTGTGCAACAACAATCAATGTAAAAGTTTGTAAAATATATGAATGTACCTTTTTTAGATCAGAGTATGTTGACCTGTTCTTTGTGGAGTTATTTTGGATTTATTTAAGGAAGTTTGTCAGGGATCAAAGCCTATTTTCTATAATATACCTCATTTAAGTAAATTGTTGACAAATTTTAATGTCACAAAATGGTACAATAGCTAGCCATCCTGTTTTTACATATCCTTAAAATTTCAAATATCATATAATTTAAAAAGTAATTTTAAGAAGTAAATTTAATGAGGAACTTGTATGTGTTTGTAAAATTGTAATGTTACCATTAATATTTGTCTTCTTCATGCATTGATGTTCTGATTGTTACTTATTGCTTATATTTTATATCTAAAATATATATATATATATATAATAATAATCTACTGGTGTATTGAAAATATCTGACAAGCAGAATCACTTGTTTTCCATTTTCCTTGACATGCATGCACAATCCAAGAACTTCAAAGATGTTAGTCATTTGATTATGGGCTGAGAATTACACATTTGTATAAATGATGAAAAATTTACTGTGTCCCATAGCTTTGGAATGGAAACCTCTAAAAAAAATACTTAAACAAGCAGCTACAGGTAATTCTGACTAATGCCCCCCTTCTCACACAAATGGGATGCAACCAGCTGCTGACATGCAAATGCGGCCAACAATGTGCATTAGGAGGCTCATAGTAGCCCTGATTTCACAGTGGGGGACCATAGGGGTGTGCAGTCTTTTTTTAGAGGTGTGAGTGAAATGGACAAAAAGTGTCTGACAGAAAAAAGTAACGTCACAATGTTGTAACGAGACTTTGATTAAAAGGTTAGAGCCACTCCATTTTTACTTAATTACATTCTTAACTATTTATTTGGTACTAGGCATGTAAACAGTTAAAATACCTAAACATGGAACTCTGCAATGCTTTTACTGCTATTATTTTATTATTAAATTACTGAATTTAAATGAATTCACAATCTGGTGCTTTCATAAGGTTAAATGCGGCTTCATAGCTGTAAGCTGCAGTCACAGGTGATGACAAATAGGTGGTCGTATCTTTACGAATGGTGCTATGGGAGGTTTCTCCCGGATCAAACCTCTCATTTAATCAGCTCCAGCATAATTGCTTTTGCTCTCATGGGTAACAAAGTGCTGATTGCCAGCTCAATAGCTTCTTTACAGATGATTAGGTACAGTGGAGGGTTGTTGAAAATTTAACAACTTTAACAAATCAAAAACAAACACAAGGCATGAAGCCAGGCCCCTCTAATGTATATGCCAGTCTTTCTTTCATATTCCAGACGTCTGATTTTGTTGCAAGTTATTTGTCACATACCGTACAGAACCATACACTGTACTGTACATGTGTGTAGTGAAATGTTTTTTTTTTTTACCACCAACTACCAGGATTGTGTTCTAAAGAAAAGACCTATTACAAAGAAAGATAATTTAAAAACTAATAAAAATGAATGAAGTAAAATACAAATATAAATATCTGTATTCAAATATGGCTGTGCTCATCATAAGTGGCATTTCATGACAAATGTCAGGTGACTCATTGGAGAATTTCAAACCCTTACCTGATTTGTCATAATAATGTGGATTTGATGCAGGGAAAAACAATTACTGACTGAAGATGCTACTCAGGTCCGATAACCTGCTGATTTCTTCGGTCCCGTACTCTGCCATGTTTTCTGCAATTTAATTTTTTTACCAAGATGCCTTTCTTATTTGGATTAAAAATGCTCCATCTATCTTTACTGTGTATGCATTAGTTTAACAAAATTTCACCTCTCAAAATAGAAAATGGCATGTAATATTCAAAGCACACTTGTACCAAATAATCCAATAGCATATTTATTTTATACATATTTATCATAATAAAAAAACAAGATAGAGCCCTCTAGACTGCCAGTAACCCTTTCAGTTCTTATTCAGCCAGATATATAACTGGGGAATTAATCAACCAAACGGTGGAGCGGTAACAGCACAGCTATGAGACAATCAGTAAAGAGAAGATATATTTCTAATGGAACCTTCCTGGAACTCGCAGCAGCATTATTTGAGGTCTGGTGCCTGATCCATTATCTAGCGGGCCGCTCCACGGTCCCGCTTACTGTGCTGGTAGCCACGGCACTAATGGAGGCAGCTGCTTCTGTCTCTCAAATCGACTGGAACCAATAGCGCCTGACTATTCAGCTCCGCCATGTGACGGAGTGGTCACACTTTAACTGAAGACTGGACAATTTAGTGTGACTAGATCTCAGTGGAGCAGATCATGCTGAAGTGGTATTTTCCTGTAAGTTACTATTCAGTATTACATTTATTTATAAACGAATATTAATTCTATGGGTCATTTTTATCAAATTTGCATAAATCAAATAAATTATATATTATAAATTTTCCAGGGGTGGTGCAGTGGTTAGCACTGTTGCCTCACACCTCTGGGACCAAGGTTTGAGTCTCTGCGAGGGCTCCATGTGTGTGGAGTTTGCCATCCATCAGAGGGGGTAACTTCCATAGCAGAGGCCCAGCCTCTCGGCCGTCCATCGGAGGGGATAACCTCCATAGCAGAGGCCCAGCCTCTCGGCCGTCCATCAGAGAGGGTAGTCTCCTTAACAGCAGCCCAGCCTCTCAGCCATCCATCGGAGGGGATAACCTCCATAGCAGAGGCCCAGCCTCTCAGCCATCCATCAGAGAGGGTAGTCTCCTTAACAGCAGCCCAGCCTCTCAGCCATCCATCGGAGGGGATAACCTCCATATCAGAGGCCCAATAACTGGACAGCTAAGGCATAAAAGCTGTGCAGAGCAGACAAAGCTGCAGAGTATGAACCTGGCCTTTAAAGCAGCATGCAGCAGTATGCACACCAACAGGTCTCGTTTGCTCTTTATCCCAAGTCTCCGGAGACATAGGCTGGCTGCCTGAAGCCCGTGTAGCGCCAAAGCTGAGGAAACCAATTAAAAGAACGGAGGGGAGAGAGATTCCCCTGCCACCCCTGCTCACACCTGTGTTCATCGTGTGTGGGCGTATCCGAGCACCACAATCAGAGGATCTACTCAAGCTGAGCAGTATTCCCCATCCAATTAACACACGGCTGAGAATATGTGACCCCTTTGCATCATTTACATACCATACCATTATAGAACATTGACCGAGAGCACGGTGCTAATTAGCTTATTGTAGCCCGACCTGTGGTGACTCCTTATGACAACTGTGATTCTGTACAAAAACAACCACTTACACTTAAACAACCATGCAAAATCAGATTCCCCTGCCCCCCCCCAAAGAAAAAGATCCTCATTTAATTTTTTTATGAAAAAAAGGAAATGTTGTGACAATTTTGGGAAAAAACTAAAAGAAATTAATGATGAAACAGGAAATATAGGAATGGAAACATTAAAATGACAAGTGTCAGCTTATTGAACTTAATCGTTGACTTAATCGTTCAGCTTATTGAACTTAATCATTTTTGAATATACTAATGCTTCCAAGTCTAGTTTTAAAATCACAATAAGCATTTTGCAACAAGGTTGCTGAACATCAATACAAGGAAAAACCAAATATCAGAAATGTAAAAAATACAGAATATTATAAGAAATGACAGGAATTTATTGGGACCACAGGCAATACAGTAACTCAAGGCAATTATCTGAAATGTCTTCGAGGTAAAGTTTAAATTAAAAGTAGATGAATAAAAATACAGCAGAAAACCATTTATTTTCTCAGTGATACTATTTGTCTTTCCTAAGGTATAAAATATGATGCACGACATTATGACTTAATCTTGGTTCATTAGGCATTGTGCCATTATGCCACAACAATATTTGCTACCATGTATTACACTGAGTAGTATTCTCACCTTTAACTCATGTTAAATCAAATTAAATAACCTTGAAGTAATAAGTGCAAGATACAAAAGTAACTACACAACTACTCATGCTAATTCTCGTTCTACTTTAAGAAAATTCACTTAGCAGAAAAAATTAAGTGGGGAGATATGGCACTTCCTTGCCAGAAATGTCTGCGTAATCTCCTAATTAAATCTCTGCATTTTTTAAATTTTACGTGTCAATGCGGAGCACCGTCCAAATAAACAAGCCACCAAATAAAGCCAACTACTAAGACTAGCAATGCATTATGGCTTCCTCATAAACAGAACTACATTTTAGCAATATTAATTCATTTACTCTGTGTTGCTGGAATAGCAGCAAATCCAATTTTTCATTTAAATGATATTTAATGTGAATGTCACTTTGGTGATTCATTGGGCCAATAGAAGGTGGCAATTGTAGATTTTGATGGATCCACGATGCCAGAACAGGTTATTCATGGATAATAAGGGTAATTAGCCTGAAAATAAATGTGTCTGACAGAGAGCTATTAAAAAGCTTATCTATTTAAATAGTAAATAACAGCTAGACCATTTCTCATGAGAGCATGCGACACGAACAGGTTGTCATTATTTATGATTGAGATATGAAATACAGTTTATTCATTCTCCTTTCTTATGCAAAAGAATGAAAGTGAGGATTATATTCTCATCTCATGAATGACATGAATCTGTCAGATGCCCGTCAATAAGCCATTCTAGATTTAGACACAGCTTGACAGTTTCCTTTTTGCATGTCTAAGCGAGAAAGGCTTTTGTAAGTGGCCAGGTTTATTTATAAGCAGTGTACTCTGCTTCAGTGTTTGTTGATATTTTATTAATGGCGCCATGCGGTCGGCGTCCATGAGGCCTCTCCCTTGTGAGCCTTTTGGGGGATTTTATCCTTTGGTAGAAAGCATATAAAAACACAGGGGGGGGGGGGGGAGGCAATTTTTAGGAATCGATCTGTTCGGAATGGATAGGGCAGCTGGAGCAGGCCATCGGGGGGTGAAAGCTGACAGCGTACCGTTTTCTAACAGGGATCAGTGGGAAGGAACCCCCATAATTCCACACACGTTACCCCATCCCACCCCAGTGGGGCCAAACACTTCCCGAGTGTTATTTTTATTATTGTCGTAATAATAATAATAATAATAAGCTGAAGAATTTGCCAACAAAGCACAGGCAACGCCAGACGGACACGAGCAGTGCGGCACAGATGGATAAGGCTCACTGGTGTTGCGTTCTGCCTTTTCATTCTGATGACTGTAGCTCATCTTCCAGTTCACATCCCTTTATTTCATTTGGTGCCCATGGCCAAGGCCAGGGAAGTTTCACCATGACTGTCCCACCACCCTTAATTACACTGCAATCTCCTTCTACCTGTTTTCTTTTGTCACATTCAGTTGCATATTCCATTTAAGGTGCATGTGAGATTATTATACATTTACCAGTCCCCAAACTGCTTTATTGTATCTACCTTTTAATCTTCCTTGTCAAGCTGGATCAGGCTGGGTACCAGTTTCATTATGTTGCCAGCTTTATAGTCAGCTATTTGAAGCCATTTACCACCATTAAGCAAATTGCACATTTCCTATTAACTCTTACCATGTAGATATATTCTAAGAATGTCACATTAACATGATTACATTAACAACACTTATCATACCTTGAGTTACTGTATTGCCTTTAAAATGCCTGTCTTGTGACATTTATTTTCCATAATATTCCCATAATGGGGAAGAGATCAGGTCTTGTTTCAAAGGGTTTAATAAGTTTCACTATCTAAAAATTCACCAATATTCCAGTCAACAGGAGGCAAGTAACCAAGCAGATAATTTAATTGAAGGGTTTAAATGATCTTTTCAGTAGTTTTTCACTTATTACTTATTTTGAATCTGGTGAAGATTTACAGTGAGGGATGATTCACCATTGAGTGGTCCTTTCTGTGCTGGTAGTCAAACAGTGAAAAAACAGCCAGCACATTGCTACTTCAGTGTAAAATTCCGACTTGCCTACCCAACAACAAACAAACAATCAAAAATACAATCACATAAAATTAAAATCAGACAAATACATCAATCTACCAATCAATCAAGTCTCCCTTTGCCTCTACAACCTTCAGCAATCGTTGTTTCATAATGAGTATGCAGCTAAAATTTGTAACTCTGTGCGGCACAAATAAATTCAATTACTGCAAACCCATCAGTTGTTGTCAATGACTACATTAAGCATTTGCTTCTGAATTGCCTACATTTGTTAAAGACACTAATGATGTATTACAGTCCTTAGAATCATTGACTGCTCCTGAATCAGCTGTACTGTGTACTTTAACCGTGAAATCCTATTTACGAAAACCTTAAAGGGGGCTAGAGGACTGGTAAAACCTGATTTGAACACTTTCCTTGGGAGCATTAGAGTGACAGCGCACTGCACCACTAGGTAAAATATTGTACTGAAACAAAAAAATGATGGCATGTAAATAGACAAATGCACATTTATTAGCTTATGGTAATTAGGTAATAGGTGCTTAAACTGTTCTCTATTATGCTGAAGAGTTAGGGGTTCTTTGAGTTGATTAATTGGGCTTTTTTTGGATGGGTCTAGAACAAATTGTGTTTCCCCCAAAGTAAATACTGGAAATAGTGGTTTTAAAGAACTAATTACACCGGTATCTCTCATTGGTCAATAGTGCATGTGTGAGATCCGCAGTGGATTGGCATCCCATCCAGGGTGTATCCCTGCCTTGTGCTTACTGGGGATGGATCCCAAGATGGATCAGCACACATTTTTAACTGCAGGCAAAAGCAGAAATGAGAAGTACAATGGTATGTAAATCTTTGCTCCAGATTAAGGTAACAAAATAGACTATTTTACATTGGTTCTTTCATCTACAGTTTCTGCTCCTGTAATAAATCAACCTTATGAGTGAAGCTTTGTCCTTGTCTAATTGTCTCATACCACTAATCTTTCATAGCTCATGTTTTTTTTTTTTTTTTTTTTAAATATCTCTGGCAACAATAATCTTCTGGCACAAAAATCTTCTGGCATTCTGCTTACGCACTAAAAATATGGTGTATACTTCAGGAAGGATACTTTGTTTCAATTTAATGATATGGACATTTGCACAGTTTAATTGTTCATTGGGATAATATTTTCTACACCTATAGCAACCTTACTTTCGTGAATCCCCAATGGGACACTGTGTCCTCAAACAGAAGCCGGGAATCAGAGAGATTGATTTTATATTGCTCCGATAATACATACAAATGGCTGTCCTGAAGCTCTTACTCCAGTCGAGGTTAAGATTTAGCAGTTTTCTATATGAGCAAGGCTAAAGTGCAATAACACTTTATCAATAGAATGGAGCGCATACAAGCTCCACATATAGCAAGACAGAACAATATATTCCGAGACTGCCTGTGGATGTCCCTGCTGAATTTGCTACCAAACATTATACATTTATTCTTCTTTATGGCTTAAATGCCTCTAGAGTACGGCCAGTAATATTGCATCCAACGAAAAATGCCAGTTTAGCACATATGCTGTATAATGTTTACGTACTATTTACATTAACTCATTTATCGGCTAGTTTTATCCAGAGTAACTCACCGTAGAGAGAAGGGTTACAATTTATGAGTGCTCTCTGTGACACATACTGTAACCCACAACCTTTGCGTTGTTAGTACAATGCCGCACAAGAGCTATTTATGATTTATTATACAATATGATGTGCTATTTATAGAAACCGGGTTCAAATGAGGCCAACTTCTTATTGTACAGTAACATGACTAGTATAATTTGTAAAATGCAATACCAGTGTAAAATGATTTATTTTTTTCAGAATTAATAAAGATGAAGTGATTAGATATTTATCAATTCCCGTTATATGTATATAGCATTTTCTAAGTCTGCAACATTGGACAGAAAGAATGAAACACCTAAAAGACCTAAAAGAGGATATATTTCTTAAAGGATTTTAGAACTGAAAGTCAATCTTTATATTGTAAGAAATACACAGTTCTCCTAGTGTGAAATTTTAATGTTTATTAGTTTCATTGATTTGCATATTCATGAGGACCAATGCAATATCATGCTGTGAATTAAAATTCTTTCCTTGATATATTGCCTAGGTTTACATGTTCTCCCAGTGTTTCCAGCAATTTACAGAAAAGCAGTTAGTTGTTCTGCGAAAAAGGTTTCATCCGCAAAACAACCCTAGACTGGAAATAGATGCCATATTGCCTCCAGAATGGATATAATTACCATGCTTGCATTTCCATAATTTTTTCCTCCTATGTAAAAATCATTAATCCCATATAACTAAACTATTTATAGTTTTTCAAGCGATTAAAAATAAGCAGCACTTTCAAGAGCTTTTTGCAATTGTCTAACATGAACCTTGATATCTGGATATTTCAGGATACATAACCACAGGACTGTGAGCTCCACATCTGAACCAAGGAGGAACATGCAACCCTGTAACAAGGAAGGCGCAGTACTAAGAAACATATGTATATGCAGGCTGTGGTGAGTGCTAAGGAGTCTAGGAGACTTAAGGAGCACATGGGAGTTTCAGGAGAGGCAATCTCCATAGAATCTATTACCAGAAAGAGGCCATTTGAACAAGTTCACATCTTTGGGCCAGCTGAAGCACACATGGCAAAGAAGGTATCATTGATCTAACACTATCAATCTTCTCAACAAAAGATCAAGAGCGCCATGCTTTCATCTACTGAAAATTCAATGATAGGGTTTCCAAATGGATTAATAATATGATCTATCATGATAAGCAGAAATGTAGACAACAAAATATAATGCATTAAGTTGTCAGCTGACAACATATTATGCCATTGACTCATAACTAAAGTCATGATATATAATGCCTATCCAGCCACAAGGTTATAATTATACTATAAATCTAACCCAACCAAGTGAGATACAGCAGCCGGGGACGGACAGAGTGGATCGAGTCTACAGGATTATTGCTCATTCCAGTTGTATTCTGCTGCCAGTTCCATGTTCTGGCAGGAAGCAGCACATGTCTGAGCACCTAATGAAGAGGTTAATAGTAGGTTCAGCCCAAATGTGTCAGCCCTACCCAGCCTCACCTTGTTAGAACTGCAGTAAAACACAGTACATAGAACCAGCTCAGCTCAAGAGCACAGAACCTGGTGACCATATGCTCGGCTGATAACGGGCTTGGTTTAGTGGCAGCCATGTCAGGTCTGTACAATTACTTAACACCGTACACAATTATGCGCAAAATTAGACCAAAAAACTGCCAAATATTTAAACTCAGTAGTCAACCTTCAAAATGTTATTTTTACTTTTACTTACTTTTACTTAAAAAAATTTAGCCATAATACACAAGAACTATAGCACATATAATTCTCTGTAAACACAAATAAATCTGTATTGTGGTGGTTGTATAATATTTTGTATCAATAATTTATTTATACAAATATGAAGCACGAGGATTCAAATTGCATCCTGATAAAATAAAAGTCCTGCACAAGAACAACGCTTGAAGAGAAGCATTTTAAACTAAGTTGATTAAAACACATTAGATAAGGATCTGCAAATGTCATACGCATGTGTTTCAATAAGACTCGGAAGAACTCAAACTGTTACCCTGAAGTAAAAGAAACGGTCATGTGAGGACTGTGGCGACATTACTAGAGGACAAGAAGCACCCACGTCCCAGGACAATCTGGAAAAATGCTGTGGATTCATGATGAATATATGCTAAAACCTGAATGACATTCCTAAGCCATAACCACAGATACACCATGGAGGAGTATTGAAAGTGAACTTAACATTACTGAATGCCAAACACTTCCCACACTGATATGGAAGTAAATGACTAGAAACTACTTGCTTAAACCAACCATGCAGAAGAACTGTTTATACTGAATAACCGGTACTTTGGTGGCAAAGAATATGATTTATATAATATGCGTGTGCTAAGGATCATTACGGACAATTTTAAAGGTGAAACTGCCTTTATTAATTTAACTGAACATGGTACTTTCAAGGTGGAACAGACAAGAGATTATTACAGTAGCTTCTAGATGAAGCTTAGAGGCTATAGTTCTGAGGTGTGCTGACACCTTCTCCAAAAGTTCAAGACAAGTATTAATAAGGACATCAGGAGATGGCAAGCAGATGCACATTAGTAAGTGCCAAAACTGATGAGAATCTGAAGGTCACTCCAAGGATGAGGTACCATTTCCCGCTCATTTTCTGTGTCCTTACCAGCACGGTGCCCTACTGTAGTGAAGCAATGGGTTAATCATTTTCTTTGAAGGGGCTTGTAGAGAGGCAAGTCCTGGCAGCTGGGCAGAAAAGCAGTATAGGCAAATCGCAGAAAAAATTAGTAACAGTGACAGGTAGAGTTTTCTGTCTCATTAATTCCTTTGGTATTTTACGAAAGATTTGACTCAGTGTCGGTCCTTGATTAGAACTGGAAATTCATTAGTGCATGAGTGTTTTCAGTTGATCACACACCTGGAAGAATTGAGTGGATTGATTTATTCTCCTGTATAAACACCTCTCCACAGAAGCACCTATTTCATTCTTTCAACAAGGTAATCTCTGAAAAATAAAAAGATTTAGAGCATGATAAAAAATCACAGGACATTATTTATTCATTTATTACTAAGCTGTTTTGATTTAGCAAAAAGGTGCACCGCACAGTATGATGTATTCACAACAGCGGACTCGTTGGCATTAGCATTAGCCTCATGCTAATTCCCAGATCTCCTTTAACCATTGTGACTATAGTGTCCTCAAACAGAGTAATTAGAAGCGTCTGCTGTCCGGGTGTTTTATGAATGTGGTGCACTAGAGGCGGATGACATACGACAAGCGAGCCTGAGAGAGTGTGGCTATGGGAAATGATCTGGGCCCAGTGACAAAACCATTGCCCAGATGGGATAACTGACAGCCCACTTTTTTCTGTGACAGACCAGCTCTTGTGGGTTGGTTTTGACACAGGGCCAAATGGACGCACAGAGCACCGAAAAGGAGACTTACTCCCATCACCAACAGTGGATCGAAAGGAATAAAATACATTAAGAGAGCATTATATGTGACAAAACTAATTTCGTCCATTTACGATAGTTACCCAGCAGAACTGCACCTTACAAGAAATGGATACATAAGAAATTGAGCGTGCCTGTGTTGCTGCTTTAGACTCAGCAGCAACTTGTAAAGCAAAAATGAACACAACATTAAAATGTTGTTACATCTGTCATTCTGGCAAAGGGTGACACAGCCTACCACAGAAAATAATAATGATAATGTGATAGAAATTACACAAAGCTCACAGTGGTCTGCACAGAATTACCCAAATAATTCTTTTAAAAAGTAAATATTTGTAGCATGGCTCAAGAGAAATGTTACCAGATGAAAACATACTAAAGGCTAGTTTAGAGTTAAAATTAAACGACAAGTTGCAATTCCCTACTCAATTATGAGTTTCAACACAAAAGATCAAAATAAATGCTTTGAGCTTTTAGTTTTAAAAATTTACAAATTAAAGGGATGGAAAAACTACACACGCCCTTTATATTTAGTTAAGTGTGAATGAACTGAACATACATTTTCCTGAACATACATTTTCCTATTCACATGTTACAAACAGTGTAGTTAAACTTAAACTAGGCTTGCGTGATAATAAGATAATATGGTATACTGAGGTATTTCGAAATCTTGTGCCCTCCCTCCCGTCAAAATACTGTATGCTGCTAT
>JAODKL010000034.1:7976707-7996591 GCA_026780765.1 Petrocephalus schoutedeni
TATAGATATATAGATATATATATGTGTCCAGTAACTTATGCTGCAAATGCAAATATGTTCCTTTTAGTACTATTTCTATTATGTGTATTGCATTTTTCTTGGATAAAATTAATATGTGCATTATCAGAAATGATCTACTTGCTACACTAATAGAGTTTTATTGTAATTATTGTAATAATTGTAGCTGTATATCACTGGGAAGCTTAAAGCTTATCTGGCTCAGCACTATTGTGAATTTTTGAAACACATTAAGCTTTTATCGTACTGAGCCATTTTTTTCTGTATACGTACATAGAATATGCATGCAGACTTCAAGAAGTAAGATACTGTATAACAAAAAAATGCTGGAATGTGAGGCTAGGTTGCAATAGCTTCACTCGGCAAAGATAAAAAATTATGATTATACAGCCAGCTTCATACTGAATAGCATTAAACAGCAGCAATCAATTCTGAACTTCTGGTTTACTATTTTTTATCATCTACTATGTGCTAAAGATGATTCACAAAGAAAATGTCCTTAGCTGAGTACATCTTCGGTAATGCTTTACGTTAACTTCATAATCCAGTTTATAAAGCATTCATAGAACATTAAGTGCACCTTGATAATACATTCATGGAACATTCAGCACAGTCATGATCAGCATGGAAGTATACCTTAACATCCTAACATCCCTTAACAGCTTTAATATACTGTACTGTAGCTCTGCTGGGATCCAGCGAGGTATGGTTGACCGCGGTTAGCCGTGTACATAATGTAAATAGTCGTGTAAAGTTAGCGTCTGTTGTGCCATTGTTGTGTGTATCGTAATGTCTCATGTAGTGTTTATTATTATCTGCTGTAAATAGTGGTGTGTGTGTGTGTGCCCACCGTGTATTAGGGGTAAACGGGGTGACTAGCACAGTGGGTATGTGTTATGTGTGTATGGTACGGGTATAGTAAAGCGACCTGATGGTCCCCTTGATCGAAAATTGTGTCAAACAGCATAACCTATCTGCATGCTACAGTGGAGTCCGAATTAGGGATGCAGATGGAGGAGCTTCGCAGGGTGATCGACGAGCTCCTAAGAACCCCCCAAGAGGGCACAGCAACCCTGAGGAGTATTGCCAAGAGTATCGGGACGCCTGCCCTTAATTACACACACGTGAACTTTAATGACATCCAATTCTTCATGCATAGGCTTTAATATGGATTTAGTTCACCCTATGCAGCTATAACAGCTTCAACTCTTTCGGGAAGGCTTTCCACAAGGTTTAGGAGTGTGTTTATGAGAATTTTTGACCATTCTTCCCGCAAAGCATTTGTGAGGTCAGGTACTGATGTTGGACGAAAAGGCCTGGCTCGCAGTCGCTACTCATCCCAAAAGTGTTCTATTGCGTTGAGATCAGGGCTCTGTGCAGAACAGTCAACTTCCTCCCCACCAAACTCACTCATCAATGTCTTTATAGACCTTGCTTTGTGCACTAGTGTACAGTCATGTTGGAACAGCCCAACCCCTGAAAAACAACCCTACACCATAATCCCCACTCCACCAAACTTTACACTTGGCACAATGCAGTCTGCCAAACCCAGACTAGTCCATCAGATTGCCAGAAAGAGAGGCATGATTCGTCACTCCAGAGGACACGTCTCCACTGCTCTAGAGTCCAGTAGCAATGTATCTTACACCACTGCATCTGATGCTTTCCATTACATTTGGTGATGTAAGGCTTGGATGCAGCTGCTTAGCCATAGAAACCCATTCCATGAAGCTCTTTACATACTGTTCCTGAGCTAATCTGAAGGCCACACGAAGCTTGGAGGTCTGTATTGTAGGTACTGATGACTTCTGCACGCTGTGCACCTCAGCATGCGTTGTCCACGCTCTGTGATTTTACATTACAGTTGCTGCTGTTCCCAATTGCTTCCACTTTGTTATAATACCACTAACAGTTGACCGTGGAATATTTAGTAGCAAGGAAATTTCACTAATGGACTTATTGCACAGGTGGCATCCTATCACGGTACCATGCTAAAATTAACTGAGCTTCACAGATGTTTGTAGAAGCAGTCTGCATGCCTAGGTGCTTGCTTTTATACACCTGTGGCCATGGAAGTGATTGGAACACCTGAATTCAATAATTTGGAGGGGTGTCCCAATACTTTTGGCAATACAGTGCACCTATGATGTTACACGATAATAATCAACACCCATGTGACCCATCTCTGGAGCAATAAAAAATAGTATTTACCAAAGCTGTGGTATAATAATGCATATTAACGATGTTAAAGTATGTTATTATGTTAAGATATATTTACACGTATATCTTATATGCTATGTAGGCATAAAAGTATTCACTGGAGCTTTGTCGCTGCTATGCACACAACCTGGGTAAGTAAGGCATGGTTAAAATGTTGGTGTAGAAGCAAAGGATTTTAGGTTTATGGGGCACTACAAGGACAGATGAGATCTGTTCAGCTGGGATGGGATATATCTGAACTGGAGGCAAGCAGTTTGTTAGGAGTAAATGAGGGATAGCTAAAATAGGGCCCATGGAGGATAGGGAGCTTGTGACTGGGCACAAGGTGAAGGTGCTCCAGAGTTCATGGTGATTTGAAGTATAGCTAGAAGTCCATCCCCCAGCAGTTGCTTACATCAAATGCTGGAAATGCTTGAAATAAATGCAAGATATTGAGGCCACAGTGCTGACTGGCACATATTGCTTATAGAACAGGCACATGACTAGAAATTAAAGATGGGTAAAACATGGATGGTTATATCTGGAATTATGACACAGGCCATAATCATAGTGACTGCTTCTTGATGCAATTTGCAATGTCTCCACCAGGGGGCTTCCACTTTTCTCAAATAAGTGCAGAATAGGGACTACAAAGCTTACAATTCCCAGGAATCCCTTCTTATTTAAGAATAAATGTAACTGGAGATGTACAACGGGAATGTGAACAACCCTAGAATGCAAAAAGGTTCCCAAGCAGAGGACTGATGGAATGAAACTGGAATGAAAACGTACCATCAGCCCCCGCCGCCCCCCCCCAAACTGACAAACTTACCGCATAACACATTCTCCCAACGTTCTGCCTCCTGAATGTTTAAATGACAGTGAACTTTGGATAAAAGTCTGAGTACCCCAAGTACTAAATACGCTAGAGGTTTCGCTTTTAAGGAATGTGTCATGGCGTAACAAATTACTTAATTGTAAACATTTTCAGATGACACAAATTAATTGGTACAACAGGCACCAAATGTGCAGCTTTATACAATTATGAGGCTGGCAGACACTCGGAAGACGGCACTGAACAAAGATAAATGCGAAGTGAATAATTTGGAAAGTAGGAATGCAAACTGTAAATACTATAAGGGCTGTAGTGCCAGTGGAAACCCATGTGGAGCATCACCGTAGGCTGCTAATCAAGCAGGAAGTCAGTAAGTAAGTAAATACGATCCATCTTTCAGTGAATCCCAAAGGAAGTTATATTAGAAAAAGCATTCATATGGACCAAAACAAATAATTTGGAAGAACCATTGTCATCCTCACTGAAAACTCAACTAAACCAGATGAATATGTTTCTTTGTAGGGTTATCAAAGAGGTGCAGGTTAGAGGGGCTATACACAAGGGGAAAGGGCAGCAGGGGTTTTAAATTAAGTTCCTACTCATCTAAAAATCTTGCAGTCATTCAGGTCAGGTCAATGCATATACGTATATGCAAATATTGAAATTACTCAGACTGTCTAAATGGCTTGTTTCAATTTCAAGTGGCATAACTCAATAATATTCATGAAATTCAACTGTTTTTTTTTGCTAATGCAAAAATACAGATGTAGCCTCTGGTGGCTGGATGGATGGATAAACTTGAGTAAACTTCACTTACATGAAATGATTTTCACTGACATTTTTTATTTCCAGGAAAAAGTAACACTAACCTACATTTCAACATAGCAATATCATCTTTTCATATATTGCCTGCAATTTAATTAAAAACACTCTTAACACATTCGGTGATATGCCTAGCAAAACTGTACTTATTGCTTGATGTAAGTTATAGAATCTCACATACCAAATAAAATTAATACTACATATACACAAATTGCAGGAGCTTATTTGAATTTTTACACACAATTATGCGTAGAATACCAGTATGTCTGTGTAGGACAGAAGTTGACATGACAAATCACAAAGCACAGCAATCGTAACGTAACCGACACAGAAGGGTAGGAACACAATATACCTCAGCACTGCTTGCATTCAACAATTTTTAACATTTTGTCAGTGTACAGAATAGCTGAATTTATATACTACAATGAACAATTTACAAAAATAGCTCCAGTTGCAATGTGCTAGCAAAATGTATACCTGCATGTGATATCTGTATCATCTCAAACCATAATTCAAATATCACATCCAGGAGAAAAAAATAGATTGACCCTGCATGCAAGAATTTGTTGCTCATCATCAAAGCATCTCATAGAGTAATGCAAATACGAAACACAAACAAAAATTATACTGCCGAAAAATGAGTCTGAAATTGGCACAGGATATTTACACATAGTAAGGGCACTAGAGTTATTTTGTTTGCTCACACATGCATAAAGAAAGCACTTTAATATGACATTACGCAAAACACAGCAAATTGTTTCACAAAAATGTACAATGTGTGCATTGTAACGTTCCGCAGAAGTTCCTTTAGAATACAGACAAACAGCAAAATTGGTACAAAATGTTTAGCCCCGACAATAACTGTGGGGTACATAAATGTCACTATTTTACTTAAATAGCTGCTGGTGTTCAGAATGTTTAATAATACATATATTAACAATCATTTATTTGATCATATACTATATATTACACAAATTCATACTAAACATTTCCACAAATCAAATTTCCAGCACTAGACCCACATATCTGGACATTAATTAATTATATACAATTGGGAACAATGAGTCAACGATTTGTAATGTGATGTTTTAAAATATTTTTATGCTCAGGTTTGGACTCTTTAGGTGATAATTTTGTTCATCATAAACCAATCACAGTAAACATCATATATTAAAAAAAAACAAAATATCAAAAAGTTCCAAATTCTTTGCAGCATATAAATACTTTACAATACAAATAAATTATTTACACTACCATGATCAAATAACATAAATCAGCCTTACTGTGTGATCCAGTTAAGGAAAAACAATGACATGTCAATTGATTTGTAAAATTAAGAGAATTCACAGTTGAATTTCATTCATTTATTTTTTTAATTAGACTACTGAATTATCATGGATTTCAGCATTGCATTGTGATTGCATAAATATGCAATAGTCTAGTGTTGAAAAAACTATGAACACAGAAACTTTAGAAGTTTTAACCATCAAATGTGTATCAAATCCAAGGCCATTTATGTGCCTTAGTGAAAATGTTGTTTAAAGTATTGATTATATTTGCACAACTTTAGAATTTAGAAAATTTAGAAATCTGTTAATAAAGTAACCTAGAAATCCAAAAAACTCTGCTTTTGGCAATATGGATAAAATGTACTGACTACATATGATCAAATAACTGATAACGATCCAAGATTTTTAAAGCAGTTTTTGTTTTAATTAAAGGCACATTCATAATTTAAAGCTTAGTATGGTTTCCCTGAACGCAGTGTTTTAGTGGCCTCTTATAGTACTTTTTAAAAGCTGAAGTCAAGTAAAACCTTTTTCCTTCCGTTACTTTCAATATCACTTAAATGTCCAGCAAGTATTCACACAAGAACAACCCAAGCAACTGAATCATACATTTTCTGACACAAATGTTAAAAATAAAAATGGAAAACAGATGTGCAACACAAGTATAACGGTTCATTTCAAAACTTCTACCTTAATCCTTAAACCTTTGCAGACTCCAGTTCTCCATCGCCATAATTCATTTCTAGCAATGTGCAATTGAACTTATGGAAACATAATATGCCTTTTAACATGTACATACGCAAGTACTGGTTTATGAAAAGCATTCTATAGTTAATCTATATAAAATGACAGGAAAGTAGCTAAAGCAAAATAATGACATAGCTCAAGAAATGCTATGTCCATTATATATTAAACAGCATGCAAGAGGGAGGAGTTACGTGCAGCACAGGTAGCGAGATCTGTGCTTGTTTTCTCTTTCCTTAGATCAATTTTTAGTCCAGCGGGTGAGGCATAAATCAGCATTCATACATACCATTTCAAACATCCCGTTAACCTGTAACGTTACCTGTATTTATGTTCCCGACATACATCAACCTGCTTGTAAAAAAATCACAACATCACACGTGTGATAGTAAGGCACGCTAAGACCTGGGATATGTGCTTTCAAAAAATGCCTGGATTTGAAAGAATATTGTATGTTGTGTTTATTTTGCTCTTAGTAGTTAGAAATCCAAACCATTGTTGGCCTACTAGTGCATATTCATTTATGCTGAATTATTAAACTTTTATCTATAACTGAATGTGTTTAAACATCCTGAACAAAACCACAGCATTCATTACATATCGCTCACGTTAGAAGTGTTTAAATTTTAAACTGTCACAAGTTTCGTATGAGCTCTGGAAAATGTTCTGAAAACTGGTATGTTGTGATGCTCTATAGATTGCATTCAGAGGTGGTAAATGCCAATCTGTTACCTCCTCCAAGGCTTCTGTCAAGTAGATTTACTTAGCTGGTATAATCCATATGTTTGTGTCCTCTGATCCCCTCGCTGTAGGATGAATTTTTTCATTTATTTTTTTCCTGCAGCCTTTGGGCCATCAAGTGCAATTGTTTTGGTATTGCTACTATGACTCTAGCAGGGAAAATGCATTTGTACAAGGACAAATGCAGAGCAGTCAGTGATTTGGGTGAAAACAAGAGGAAGAAAGGAGAGAGATAAAGATCTGTCAATTAACAATTTGTCCTAAGCCCTGAATGTTTTGGATACAGATACATTCACTCATAACAGGAAATACGCTACTTTCTTCGAACTTCATTGTCCCCACTGATCTACTCAAATCTATGTCGAAAGGGCTGCTGTTTAGAACAAGCCTGTCAGTCTTCACAGAGAACCTGGGCACTGCAGAATGTGAGCTCAGGCTTGGGATGTGTCAGCTTGTCCGATTGGGGTCATTCTCAAAGAGGTCAAGCCCACTTCTGATCAGCGTCTCAGCAGAGTTGATGGCATTTAAAATCAGGGACAAGGACTGATTAAACTTGGTGGGACTTCGCCTGTCATCGGCGTTCTTCAGAATGGAGAACTGC
The DNA here is from genome assembly GCA_026780765.1 of Petrocephalus schoutedeni. Lineage (NCBI taxonomy): Eukaryota > Metazoa > Chordata > Actinopteri > Osteoglossiformes > Mormyridae > Petrocephalus > Petrocephalus schoutedeni. The sequence continues at coordinate 7,983,957 of JAODKL010000034.1, forward strand.
ACGGCTCGCGCGTCCAGTCCATACAGGATGTTTCTAGGTGACAGCAGAACAAGTGAAAAAATTAAAAGCCTGTTATCAGATAATAAAGTTTTTATTAAAAAGAACAAATTATAGTTCTATTTTGAGGTTCTACTACTGACATGTTTTTCACATTTGTTTTTCTTTGCCAGGATAATACACATATGAATATACAGTCATTGATTGCTACTATTCTTAATTGTAATACATTTGTAGCAATAAATACGTTCAACAACCTTCTTCAGTTAAACAAGGAATATACAATGATCAATAAATAAAATATTATTCAGTCTCCCATTAATGTAAAAAAAAGACCACACAGTGTGAAGGACCAACTAACAAAAATAACACTTCTAATATTTACCAAGTAATATTTTTGATGAAGGGCATAGCAGCCAATAATGTAATAATTATCAATAATGTTATAACATGTCAATAATGTAATAAATTTCTCCATTTGTAATAAAAGCTGATAATGTAACAACTGGCCAATATTTTAATAATTTACTACATTATCTGCAAAAAGTTATTACGTTATTGGTTCAGAAACCTTATTAAATTACATTGGCCAGTTAGTACATTATTGATTTTTTTACATTAAAAATGGAAAAGGATTACTTTATTGGCAGTTATTACATTATCGGCTGCTGCACCATGCTACATGAAAATTATTATTAGCATTTCTAAATTTATTATTATATATAATGACAATTAGGAGTTGTATTCAATTCAATTCAATTTAAAAAACTTCATTTGTCCCCAAGGGCAATTAAGGGCACACGGGACAGTTTTACAATGAACCTATAGCTAGGGCCATTACTCTGCTCAGACAGACACCCACAGAATGAGGAAGCAATGACAGATTAAGTTCAGAATAAGTGTTCTATGGTAGAAAACTTGGGGAGGATTATTCAACAAAACAGAATTTGAATGTTTGATAGGATTCCTGGTGCAATCACTTTGAAAAATAAGAGGATTTCATGGGAATTTCTCTCAGTGCAATGACATAGTTTTTGAAAATCAGTCGCATGGGAATAAATGGGAATAAATAAAGCAATTACTAATTGATAATCAGCCTATCTTTTCTTTAGTAAGCAGCTATGTCCTTCAAAGTACAGATTGACATTACGATCCCATATATAATTTAAAGCCTGCATTTTGTTAGCATAAAAATGTCTCTTTAACTTTCAGGTCTTTCTAATAAGCAACTGAAAACATGGTTAGGATACCTAATTAGTTACTTTGGGTGAATAATACATTAGAACGAAATCAAAAACACAATTCAGTTGTTGCTTTATTTCACTAGGAGGAGGGTTATATCTATTTTGATATGTTTGAACTTCCACCTGACCATCTGACTAAACTAAATGAATTCAGAGTACAGTGGATTAACTGTATACATAACCAAGTCGCTGAGGCTCTCTGAGGTTTCCACGCATTAAATAATGTTATAGGTTATTGTTATGCAAACTGGTGACACTGACTCTCCTGGTGAAATGCATGCTTGTGCCCTGTCATCATCCTTAGCAGCAACAGATGAGAATATGCCTGAATTCTCTGTCATTCTCCCACTATATTCATGTCCATAACATTCAGAGGAATTGGTAGTTCTTTGGTCTTATGTAAAAGGTGAGTTAGTAACTGTAACTCTCAGGTGCCTCAGTTCTCTATTCTTTTTTTTTTATTATTTTTTATTTTTTCTCTTTTGCAAGTGTGAAAGAATTGCCTATGACATTGAGACTAAGTCAGGGACAATTAAATGAATTATTAAGCTGGACATGGTTGAGTGGGAAGGATCTCAGAAATATAGTTGTACATTTAAATAACATGAATTTAACACTGCGGTACAATTTCGCATGCCAAGGTATCAGGAGCATCCTTTAGTGAAGTGAAAATACTGAACTTTGAAAAATTGCTCCCAGGTTGGGTTACAGTATCTGCAGTAAGGATTGGCAGTCGTGTTCCTAAAGTGCCACGGTCCTGCAAATCTTCAAGGTCACTCTGCTTCAGGGTTGACCAATCTGTCAAGGGCTGTAAGGTGTGCTACTGTCATTTAATCTCAGACTCAATGATCTGACTGAAATCATTACCTGGACTATAAGTCACCTCGCCCAGTGTAAATCAATCACTAATTGAAAAGTAACCTAAAGAGAGGCTAAAGTTTATTTCTAATTTAATTTTTAATGACGCGTATAAATACTTGGTGTACTGGACCTCGGTAATTGGGCAAAGCCTCATTCTACATACACACGCATATTAAATATTATATCTCACAGCACCATAATACGTCAAACATCCATTGCGGTATTTTTAATTACTTAACCTATGGGTGGTGTTTTCTGTAAAAAAAATAAAATAAATAAATCACAATCAAAAAGACAATCACGGAGAGAATTAATCTCCACTTTGCCATTTAGTTTTCAAAGTCTATACTTAACCCAGATTCATAGGGTCTGCTCTACAGTTGGACCCAGATAGAAGGGAACTGGTATCTATGGAAATTGCTTACTTCTAAGCTGCTATATCAAAATCCATCAAATACTTACAGAAAATGGGTGGAATTTTTATTTAAATACCATTTATCCTAAGCAATGTACCAGTTTCTCATTGATGCTGCTTATTAAAGTCAATAAAAGTAATTCATCATCACAAGTTTGCTCGAGGGTACTTGCTCAAAGGTTACTACAACTCAGCACCACCTTACAACTTTCAGGGTACCAGTCCATTTCCTCAACTACATTGCTACCTGCTACTCCATTTCCTTTTTTCAAATCAAAATTCAACACATTTTATGCCTATGAGAGCTACGTGCAAATAAAATGTTTACACACATCCAGCAGGTTCTAAATAAGCATTTCCATATTTTAGTATGAAAAGGTCAGGACTCACATACAAATTCTCACATACAGCTCCTCATTCATATAAGCAAGAGCTTATATTACATATAAGAACTGGCCTGCATGAAGAGCCAGGATGCAACCAAATTTATATTTTTAGGGCTTTCTATTATTTTTGACTCTTTGTACCATTTTGCTTAATTTATACACTGCCTTTTTTCAAATGTTGAAGCCACTGAAGGCTGTCACAGTGCATGTTGATTCTAATCACCTTTGTGAATACTTATCATTCACAAAGCTTCATTATTTGCAGCAGAAGCACTGAAACATAATGAGTTTTACATCTCCTAAGAGGAAAGCCCCCATGTTTCCAAGCAAATCCTGTGTCAACATGACATTTTTGATAAGGATAAAATGCCATAGATGCAAATTACTCTGATCAAAAGTTTGCATGTGAATGTCACGATAATCAGCATGCCCTTTTACACTGCCATTCACACTGACAGTTATAATAAAATCACAACAAGATCTCTCATGTGGTCAGAGTGAGATTGGCCTTAACATCTCTGAGAAAGTCTAAGGTCTATGAAGTGAAGCTAAGGTTTGTCTGTACGGGCAGACCCATTAAAATTTAATACAGGACTCTCAAGTTTCATGAAAAGTTTGTGCAATTACATTAGGGCCGGAGTGTTATATTGGGATGGAAAAGAACTCGGCCGAATATTTTGCTCAGTATGCCAACGCCTTGTCCATTAATTCTATATGACGGGACACCTTGGTGGGAGTTACCCCTAACTTCTCAGCGTGAGAAACACAAGGCGTGGCGTGTGAGTGTGTGATCTGGTGGAAATGTGTGCGTCTCGTGGTCAATGCGTAGGACTCGAGAGCCCGGTTTAATAGAAGACTTCTTCTAAATTATTTTCAACATTCGATATGATTATATAATAAATGGATGTACTAAACTTGGAAACAGGGTTTGTGTTTCATATTTATTGGAATATTTACTATATACACAACTATGCTAATACTGAATTGCAAAAATAATAGCTTTTGTGCATGTTGGGTGTGAGGAATATAACTAACTGCATCGATAACCCATAACTCAGTCTCAAACAACCTGGAAAAATGACAGTTTTCAACTGCCTTCAGGGACAAGTCCAGGACCACGGACAGCTCCCCAATTAACGCTTAGTGCCAAAACATGTCTGAAAATGCTCAAGGCACAATCCCCTTCCTATAGGCTATGTCAGTCTGGATTACCTAAAAAAAAGTAGTGATGAGTAAAATCCTTATGTGAGCACTCAATGTTGTATGGCTTTATCTGATAAATGACAACCACCAGCTTAGCCCATCAGTCCCTGGTTGAGCCTGACCAGGTGCCTGCCAGGTTGTCAGTGTCAGGTTAGCTGAAAGGTAACACAGTTTGAATATTCTGGATCAAGTCAAAACTGAAAACCATGAATTTTAAAAAAGACAAAGAAAAAAATTATAGTGTTAATTCTTGAATGTTGCTAGGTTGTGATGTCCTCCATAAGTTGTAAGATGCAGAAAATAATATCCCATTTCACTAGGTGGAGACGACTGACTACATTTTCATGCAACATGTGCAATACCAGATGAATATAGTTTTAAAATGGATGGAATTATTTATATATATATATATATATATATATATATATATATATAAAGCTAGTGGTATAATGGAGGTGCAGTACTTAAATTCATTCAATTCAACACTTATCAAAGTTATAAAATTACTAGCTAAAGAGAGGCTAAACAGCCACTTCTTGCAATTATACAAATTAAGGATTGGTGCATATGCCCTTAATTACTTCATCATTAATTAGCGTGTGTATTTTCCACTGTGAAATGATTATCACCAGGCAGAAAAAAGAAACGTGTCCCGCACAGTGTTTTTCAATATAACACCATACGATAGGGATATGATGTTACAGAATATAGTTTAGAAGCATCTGCATGTCACGTGTATTTACTGCCCTTACCTATAAAATCCGGGAGGAGGGTGAGCAATAACGAAACTCCTTTCAAGGCCCCTCAGCACGTCATTCAGCATACGCACATGGGAGGGGTCTCGCTCCTTTGGGTCATTTGCTGGACGCATCATTTCCGACTGGAAGAACGCGGAGCTTTCCCTCAGAGAAGCAGCTTTCGCCAGCACCTCATCTGTGCTCAATCTGCCATCTGCACATCCACAAACAGGGGAGGGGGCTGGCATTGTAACAAGCACTGCTTATGATGCTGGCATCATCTGCAAAGAGGACCACACCACTTTGCTCCGTCCTGTTACATGGCAAATGTTTGACAGCGAACACAATGTAAGTTCATTACCATGTTCCCTCATAAAAGACATGCTTACTCCTGTTTAAATGAAATGCTAGAAGAAAACAGAGACCGTCAGTTAAGATCCTGAAGGACCTCAGTTAATAGGTATAAGACCCATGTAAGTCAAAGAGAACTTCTGAGTAAACTAGATTCCAAGCTTTAAACTAGGGAATTCAAATGACCAAAATAAGATATGGACATTACAGCCTGACCCTCTTTAGTTGAAATATTAAAAATGAGCAAAGCGATTTAATATTACATTTGTCTATTGTAATTTTTAGTACCTGATCTGAACCAAAGATGTTTTTTATTGTGCTTTATTTTTCTAGATTCTAGAACCAATTCTTGAACCTATTTAATCAGGCTATAATTACACTGTGCCATTAATTCATCCATCCATTTTCTGTACTAGCTTGTCCTTGCGGGGTCTATCCTGGAAGATATGGGTGCAAGGCAGAGACTAACCCAGCACAGGGCACCAACCACTTGCAGATGTACCATTTATTAATTAAGGAAAATAAAATCCAAGCATTCTACATTCTTAAGATGCTGTTAGATTTCTTTCAAGAAAATTATATTTAAATGATATGAAATTCAATCAATGTGGCCATATTGAGTTTTTTTTAAATGGTTTTAATAAAAAATTAAGACCAAAATTAGAGGAAATGAATGGATATCTCATGTTAACTACTCCCACCCAAAAAACTGAATAGCTAAGAGCTTAAGTTAATTTTATTCTATTTTATTTTATAAATCCCAGCTGTTTATCTGGTTGCACCCAGGTAGCTTGATAATATGGTTATAATAAGAAGGCGTCCATTAAATACATTCTGTTTGTAACTTAATTAAACATGCATTACCACTTCCTATTAAAATGTGACTATGTCTTCAGCTGTTCTTCATGTATGGTCGGAACATTTTGCCCAACATGCCCAGAATTGACAGTTTCATGAAATAACCAGGGAATTACAAACCAGTTTAGCTGTGGTAGCCCACACCCACATTGACCTTAAATTTAATTCTTCCATAAGTTTTTACATAGCAGAAATAGATGCATATGATCTTAATTAGTTTCATTGTTAATATGACAAAACAAAATAACAAAAACTGTGCATTTGGGTCAAGTTAATTAGCCTCTCTGTTTCGAAATTCAGGAATGGGTCATCTCTGTTAATTACTGATGGCATGTTCGTTATCAGAGTGGCATTACAGATCACTTTGTAACTGGATTAATCTCCATTCAAATCCTAAATATAATTACAAGATAAAAAGTTAATCAAAATGTAATGCCAAAAAGTTCAAAATAATCACCTTTATATTTACTGTTCTGCAAAATGGCACTTCTGAGAATATAGGATGGTAATTTTCCTCATCCAGTGCAGCACTGTGCAATATACGAATGCAATAATATGCATAACATGACTAGCCTGCTTTGCCATATGAATCCTTTCACAACCCTCCCTTATAGTCCAACATGGCAACAACCAGCATAAAACATAAATATGCAAGTAAACTAATACTATTATCTGGCCTTACAGTATGTTTTTCTATACTGCAGCCGATTTTGTAATCAATACTGTAGGTCCCTTTGGGCAGGGTTACGGTTAGGAATAGGGTTAGGGCTTAATATCACACTGTTACATATTCTCTATATTCTACACATTGCTGTATGACCATATGAGCATACCCAGTGCATGAAAATCGTCGCAATAAAAGATGAGGGTACTGCAAACTACACAGTTTATATAAACTTGTTTCCATGTTTTCTAGTAACAAATTTAATTCTTAGCTGTCTACGACCTTGGCTGGGTAAGCAGTAACTGAAAATGGAGAGACTGTTCGATTGGATTCTTAGTAATGCCTAAGAATGAAGTAAATACCAAATTGCCCATAGGTGTGCATGTGTGAATGAATGGTGTGTGAGTGTGCCCTGTGATGGGTCGGCATCCTACCCTGGGCTGTTCCCTGCCTTGTGCCCGTGGCCCCTGAGATAGGAGGACCCCCCGCGACCCTGAACAGGACACGCGGTTTCTTAAAATGGATGAATGGATGGATGGATGGAAGTTGCACAGTGGTAACATTCAGAACTCATTGTATGAGCCAACATGAAAAACAACAATGCTCCCGTGTACTAAAATACATTAAAACATGTTACAGAGGAATATGATGACTCTTTAGCATGAAAAATAAATGATTTTTATTGTTATTTGTTGTCTATACTAAGGACAATGTGTTTGGACTCATGATCAAGCTATCTTGCAATGCCATGCAATGTTATGATCCATCTGTAAAAATCTAATTTCTACTCCAATTCAAAAATATTACAATAATGGAGCTAAATCTAGGCCCTAGTAATCCACCATTTACTGCCCTGATTTAAGCCTCAATACATTTGACTATGATAGTAAAATCATGCTGTATTTAACTGAGTCTCTACACAAACATGCGGTCTTTCATTTCTAGGGAGTGAAAACTATAGACAGGTAATTATCCAAAGAATCATGATGAAAAGCAGATTGTACATATTAATTATGTCAGAGGAACCATGACAATTGTGTCTGCCAGAATAGATTAATAATTCCAGTAAAATACGTACATCTTACTAGTGTTTTCATTTTATGGGCAATAGTTACAAGTAATGCATTAAAATTGGTTATTTTTTAAAATGAGGAGTGGCTTTTGACATCTAGATTAAAAAGTATCACCATGGTATTTATACATTTACGGCTGTTCATGAGCTAATGAATCATACCTAAATGGATGTGTGCAATTGGTTTACATTGTAGACTGAAGTTAGCTACAGCATGCGTGAAATGACTATTAATCATACCTGCAACTCAAAAAATGTGACCTGGATACAGTTTTCTACAGTTTACCTATCACAAATGCCAGATGAGTAGCATTAATAAAGATAAAAGATGACGCTTTTGAATGAATATCCAACAATGCATCGTAAGTCTTCATTAGAAAATACCCCCGAGATTTGTTATTCAGATTGCATGACAACCGTACCGTTACAATACCGAAGCAAGCAGCAGGTTTAGCTTTTATGACGAAGGGCAACCTCACTGTGGGACTCACTTTAGATCAATCATATCAGATACGTTCCTAGTTTTACCATTGATCTACAGGATCAAATCCTGCAGATCTCACTCTGAAACCTGAAAGTAGATTTATCAGCTTTTGTCAAGGTCATTTGCACCATACAGACTCGTGAAATCGTGAAAGACCTACACCAGTATGAACACCCAGGTAGGTAGAATATTAGGTACTGGTCATCATCACCACTCATACAAAATACTGGCATTATTGAGTACAATAAGGTTAAAAAGAACCTCTACCTCTCTTCCATGTTCAGTTTTGTTTGACTACGGAGTTGCTGTTAACCTGCAGCATATATATTTTTTATTGCTTTTATATTAGATTAACATACAGTTTTGCATTTAAAAAATGTAGTTAACAAATAGCCAGTGGGAAAGTCATGTATGGAAATCGTTAAAAAAAAGTTTACATTAGTGCCCATTACTAGACTCTGAAATCAAATTAATGTTTAAAGCCCATCATTCTCTGTCAGCAGAGAAGCTCAATGGATGGGCTGATACATAGTTACCCACTAAATGGGCTGAAGGTAGAGTCTCTAGTGCACTAATTACTCCAATAGGAAGAAGAGGAAACAAAGCCTAGGTCTGATATTTTAAATAAATAACATCAAAATCACTCATCTGCAGACTCCTAGCCTTGACGAGTTAATCAATATTTTCATCCAAAAGCAAGATCATAATTTCCTTACTCGATCTTGAATGTACCTGTTAGTAAGCCTTGGAACTAGTTATGCCTGGCTATATAGTAATGCCATAGTAGTTAGGAAACACACTAGATGGCCCTGCAGTTTCTAATCCATACAAATGCAGCTTGTGATTTATATAGACAAAGTTTAGACAAAGAAGGCAACAAGCATGAAATTAGGTTACTAGTTGTTTCAGCCAGGTATTTTGATGCAAACATCTACTGTCCAGGTAGAAGACTTGTATATGCATATATTACTTATAACTTCACATTACTTGTTACTGATAATGATTTAAATCTGGAAGGGGTTAAAAATAAATAAATAAATAAGTAATTAAAATAAAAAAACTTACCTTTCAGCTTATTTTGAACATCTAAGGCGACGTCCAAGGGATAGAATGGAAGAACGGGATCAGACACTAAGTGCAGAATGGTTTCCCCAGTAACCTGTATGGAGCAAAATAAGATCAGTCAGTATCAACACATTAGCCTACATTACCTTAACTCATGCGCCTGAAATTTTTATGGAATACATCTCTTTATAAAATACACTTTACAAGAATCAAGTTTTATGATCCTCCAGTTTAGTACACTTTCCATAAATCTATCCACTTTACATAAATGTACACTTGCATGAATAAAAGTACACTTGCTATACTTTATATATACTTTGTATTAAAATTATATACATTTTGGCCTATAGAATGACAAAAATTCAGAATTTGATCATGTCTAGAGTCATCAACAGTTGAATTGTGGCATTTTAAGGTTTATGGCATTATTGACTAAGTTTTTAGATTCCACTACAGATCTTCATGGATTTTGGGACTGTAAATTGATGACACCATGGTATTTTAACATTATATTCTTCTAGACATCTGCAGAGAACTACAGAAGCCCACCCATATCTGTGTTTACAGTAACTGCGGATTCAGTTTACCAGTTTACCACAAATGTGACAATATGTTTTTTCATTGTTCCTTTGAGGGGTATAAAAGGCATGATATTCATTGCTCTGTCATGACATGATACAAGATACACTATATGATCAAATATGAACAAAAGTACTGAGTACAAAAGTACTCATTGAATTCATTGACAATAACGTTATATATCAGGTCTGCAGATGACATTCTCTCCATTTTGCTCCCTTACAACCTGGAATTTTAATGGATTTTCAATTGATTTTATGTGATGGACCTACAAAAAAATGTATGAAGTTAAAAGGGAAAAAAATAATAGTTCTAAAAAATATTAAACTGAAAAGTGGAGTGTGCATGTTTTGACCGCCTTTGCTTTGAAGCCCCAACCACTACCTTCAAAAGCCACTTAATTAGTTAATAAGATCCACCTGTGAGCAGTCTAAGTGGCAAATGATGTCAGTTTATATACACCTGTTCTGATTGATAGCCCCCAGAGTCAACACCAGTGCAACACCCCTAAGTAAGGGCTACCACCAAGCAAGTGACAGTATGAAGACCAAGGAACTCTCCACACAGGCCAGGGACAAAGTTGTAGAGAAGTACAGATCAGGCTTGGGTTACAAAAAATATCCCAAACCCTGAACATCCCAAGGGGCACCATTAAACCCATTATTAGAAAATGGAAAGATTATGGCATTACAGCAAACCATCCAAGAGAGGGTCGTCCACCAAAACTCACAAACCGGGAAAGGAGGGCATTAATCAAAGCAGCAACCAAGAGGCCACAGATAACCCTGTAGGAGCTGGGCGGCTATACTGCAGAGATGGGAGTAACTGTCCATAGGACCACTATAAGGCACACACTGCACAGAGCTGGGCTTCATGGAAGAGCGCCAAGAAAAAGCCTGCAGACCGTTTGAAATTTGCCAAAAGGCCTATTGGAGACTCCCCAAACATGTGGAAGAATTTGCTGTTTTCAGATGAGACTAAATTAGAACTTTTTGGCCATCAAGGACAACGCCATGTCTGGCGCAAACCTAACACCTCTCATCATGTTGATAATACGAACCCCACAGTGAAGCATAGTGGGGGCGGCATCATGCTGTGGGGATGTTTTTCATCGACAGGGACTGGGAAACTGGTTAGAAATGAAGGAAAGATGGATGGCGCAAAATATAGAGAAATTCTTGAAGGAAACCTCTTTGAGTCTTCCAGAGGTTTGAGAAAGGGATGGAGGTTCACCTTCCAGCAGGACAATGACCCTAAACACACTGCTAAAGCAACACTCCGGTGGTTTAAAGAGAAACAGGTAAATGTCCTAGAATGGTCCAGTCGAAGCCCAGACCTCAATCCAATGGAGAATCTCTGGTAGATTGCTGTACATAAGCGGCGCCCATCCAACTTGAAGGAGCTGGAGCAGTTTTGCCATGAAGAATGGCCAAAAATACCAGTGTCTAGATGTGCCAAGCTTGTGGAGATGTACCCGAAGATTTCTTGTTTGTTTCATAATAAAAAAAATAATTTGCAAATGCAAAGTCATAATTGTGTTGCATAAATTAAAAGAAACAACCCCCCCCAAAATTTTAACTTCCAGGTTGTAAGGGAACGAGAGAGAATGACAACGGGGGTGATTACTTATTCCGCGCTGTATTATCTGTGGTTTCGGCTGTTTGTCATAGGTCCTCACCCGTGGATATGGGGGTACTACAGTATATTGTTTTCTACTGAAGTATATTTGAATGGAAACTAAAACAACTAAGTATTAAATTTTGCAAATGTGGTGTTTACTATTACACTGATTCTCTACCCATTACTCTCTCTCTCTCACACACACCCACACGGCAGATCATCATCTGCGAAGGTCACCCCCGCACCAGTAGCTTATGCTGTACTACAAAAGCCGGCAACACAAACAAAACTTACACCATTGTCTCAGACACTGCATAGGGGTCTAACTTCCCCCCCACAGCATTTGTAATGATATAACACTGCAGTATTCTTAAGTCAAGTTCAGTGATTGTGAAATCAGTCACAGAGGGAAAAGATTAGATCATTGATTTGGGCAGAGTGAGTAAGTGTGCTGCAGAAATATATATCACGTCTGTATAATTCACCACAACAGAAAAGGCCACCACCTCTTTATTTATAAGCCTATTTTAGGGTTTACTCTTCACTGGAAAGATGGCAAGAATGTGCTGTGAAGCTGATATAAACATAAAATACAAGCTCACACCATTATTCTAATTTTTATTTATAAGAAAATGTAGACATACTTGAAAAGTAATCTAATTGAATTTGTTTAAACTTTATTAGTAAAGATAAATAAGGGAATAGAAATTAGAATATTCCTTTACATTTTGTTTTCATGCTAATAAACAATGATGTGAATACATGTTTATCCATCCATCCATCCATTTTCCAACCCGCTTATCCTGTTCAGGGTCGCGGTACATGTTTATCAAAAACAAAATTAAAATTCAGAGGATTTATCTAATTATTAAAGTGTATCTATCCATCCATTTTCCAACCTGCTTTTCCAATCAGGGTCATGGGGGGTCCAGAGCCTCGGGGAACAACCCAGGATGGGGGGCCAGCCCATTGCTGCACACTCTCACAGGCAATTTAGGAACTCCAAATAACCTCAGCATGTTTTTGGACTGTGGGGGGAAACCGGAGCACCCAGAGGAAACCCCACAACGGCACGGGGAGAACATGCAAACTCCACACA
>JAODKL010000034.1:8005123-8029563 GCA_026780765.1 Petrocephalus schoutedeni
ATAGTATAATAATAGTATATAAGTATAATAATTTAGACTAAGACCCCATTATATTTTACCTGTATCTAGGCTGACTAGTCCTAAAGATCATTAAAAACCAACTTGACTAGAATAGGAAGGTGATGGCTGAAATGCTTCCACTGTAACCCTTCATGCCAGGTTAGTCCCCACGTCACCTGGGATCATTATGTGAGCGCTGTCACTCCTGGTCTCCAGCTTTCCCTCCCGCATGCCAACCATTTAGCCTGTCCAAACACAATATAGCAGCTTTGCTTTCAGTCAGCTATTTATATTTCCATCTGACACGTTACAAAGGTTGCCTTGAGTTCCCCTGACAGCCCTTCTCCTTGGCGACATCCATCCTGCTTCACCTCGGCAAGAACTTCGCGAAAATGAGCCTCTTCATCCAATGCAGCTTCATTTAAAAACATCACCCTGCTCGACAACTGGGCCCCTGTCCTCCATTCCTAATGCGTCCCCCTCCGCCGTCTTTCCCCTTTCCTCCTCACTTCATCACACAGAGGTTAATGGGTTTTTTACACGCAGTGGCTCAATTGATCAATGTATCTGTCCTGTTCTATCCCAGAGACGTAACTTCTATAACTTACAGTAATGCGAGCGACCAGTTCATCTTTTCTTTTTTTTTTCTTTATCTTGACTGTTCTAAATACTTATTTGAAATGATTTTCTATGAATGTTTTGCAGTTCAGCTGAAAGTAAGATCACAAAGAACATAATAAAAGGCTTGCCGGACACAAAGGTTTAGAGAACTGTTATGACAGCCTCACCCAAGAGGTTATACCTCTTGTGACTTAAAGCAGTGTTTTCCAATTTGGTCTTCGGGGACCCACAGAGAGTCCATGTTTTTGCTCCCACAGGAGCAAAAAATGTGGACTATCTGGCAGGGAGCTCGGAGGGAGCAAAAACATGGACCAGTAGGAAGCTGGGAGGGAGCAAAAATGTGGACTGGACTGCCTGGCAGGGAGCTCATAGGAAGCAAAACCAAGACCGGATTAGGAAACACTGAATCATAAGTGTAAAAATATGTCACATGGTATTCAAATTATTGTCACCTGGTTGTCTCACAAGAACAGTGAGATAAAAACATATATCACCTAAAATAAATGACCACTGCATCAGATACTTCTACAATATTCACATCCTATCCTGTTGAATAATTATTTTCAGTCTACTTTCCCTTCTGTTGCTTGAAAAAAAAACGTATATCAGTTTTATTTGCAGGATGTGTTAATCAATGTCGTGACTACTAGGGAGAGTGATGAATTACAGCAAAATGACAGCCAACTGAATTTTCCAATCAAGTTGTAAACAAGGTAGAAGAAAAAAATAACAGGTGCACTCTGGGTAATTATTACTATGCAGGAACACTAGCCCTCAATTGGAGGATGAGCTGCGTCACAGATGAAGCGTGTGACAGTGACAGTTTGGTGCCTGTAAAATCAAACCTATCACGCACAGGGAATAGTGTATGTATTCACAGCGAGGGCTGTTTCGCTCATCCAACTGCGGGCAGAGCTGCACCTGAGAACCGAGAATGTATAAAGCAGGGCAGAGACAGAAATCCCTCAGCTCCCTCTTAAAAAGTCCCCACTTCCTGAGAGACTTACACAATAGGCACACCGGTGGGAATTTCATTGTGCAGTGGGCCAGGATAATGAGAGTGACTTGCATGCGTGTGCTGGGGACCATCATTTAACAAGGGTGATGGCTTTCGCAGCCAATGAAATTCATTTGCCACAACTCCCACTTCGTAACCATTTTAAGGCAAATTTTAAGTAAATTGTATAAACTGAAACTACACCCAATAATAATAAGTGCTGTGCATTTAACTTAAAACACTGTACTTCTTTTCTCACCATGAATAATGAGCTCTCTGTGGTTTCTCGTTAAGTGGCGGCAATAATAAAATAGCCCTGCTGGAATGTGCCCTGCTTCATTTTAGCAAACACGCTCAGTGTTGTGGGCTTGTTAAGACTGCATAGCTGTCCAGCTGCTGTTACAGAGCCCTGCTTAACATGAAGATGCACAGCAGAGCAATATCTCCAGTAATTATTCCTGAAGCTAGGACTATGCATATTCTTTTCCAGTTAAATACTGAATATTTCACTGAAAGTTTCAGCAATAATCAACATTCTTAATACCATACATGGCGCATTATTGGAACAAGTGAAGGCCGTGTTATGTGTTACAACACGACTTAACAGAATAAATTATACAACCTATGGGTTTGAATCCACCCGCCACCTTATATTAATAGGATGTGCATGCTTCCCTTGTGTCATATTGGCTTCCTCCTACAGTCTCAGGAAGGCATGCAATAACACTAATTGGCATCTGTAAATGGCCTGTAGTGTGCCTGTCCTGTGATGGATTGGCATCCTATCTAGGATATAACCCAGTCTAGTGCCCTGTGTCCCTGACCAGGACAAGATATATATATTAAAAAATGGATGGATATATGGATGGATGGATGGATGGATGGAAGGATAGTGCTAGTTTAAGATTTCATGCTTATAAAAACTACAGGGGTCCATATCATTTCCACATCTGTCAAAAACACAGAAGGATACTGGGCCCCAGAGCCTATCCCAGGGGCCAGCTCAGATATAAGCCAGACAGGGCACACTCACACATGGTGCCCCGAGGTTACAATTTCACAGAAACAGATATTAATATGATATATGCTTAAATTAAAACTGTATGTCTCAATTCTCATAAAATAAGAGTTTGTAAATAAGTTTAATTGTAAATGAGCTTAATCTATAAATATAACATGGTGCATAGAAACCTACATAATTTAAATAACTGATTATATAATCAGTTGATCTGATTATATAGTCTCTTCTAAGAAGTATATTCTGTTTGGGAGAAAATTCACTACACTGGACACCAGCTCATTAAGGAGACACATGCAGGTAGATGATAAGGTCAATTTAGAGCTAATTCCTCTGGACATTATGCATTTGGACTATGATGGGCAAAAACATATATACAGTATATCCTCTAGCAGGTTTTGTGGATGAGCAAAGCTACATACTGTGGCAGAGCTGTTACACTGCTGCACCCCAATCCAGATGTACCTTATTTAAACAGATAATATTTAAAAAATAATGTTTCATATGGAAATAGGGGATAACACTTTACTTGAAGCTGTCATCTATAATGCATTTTAGATACCTCCATAATGTATTATAATGCTCAATAAAAGAATCAATAGAGCATTCGATCTTCTACTGACAGGTTACTGACTTTATAGTGTTGATTAAAATAATTCATAAACTCCGGGGAAGCTCTCATTTGTGATGTTTTATAGATACATTCATAGTGCATTATAAAGGTCCGAATAAGAATTAAAGATGCTCTGTACTACAATATGAAGGTATTTATAGGGTATTATAGCTTCATAAAGCATTCTTAATGTATAATACACATGACTTTATGACTCTTTATAAGTATTTATAGCCATGTTTATAATGCTTTATGAATGCATTATAATGTGACATGAATGTGGTCATAAATTCTTACAGACATGCCATTCACAGAAAGTGTTACCAGATAGGGCTCCAATAAACACAAATGAATGTACTAAACGATGTGGTTGATCCATTCCAAGATCCATTCCAATGTACTGGATAAATGCGTAGTAGGAGGAGCAAAAGCAAAGAGGGACCATGTGTTTTGTTTTTTAGAGCATGATCTGGCAGCTCTGGCTGAGTTCGGTATTATTTCTCATTCCTTCTGAATCCTTTTGGACCAAGAAGCTGTCCATCCTGTTTTGAGAAATCCCAGGGGATCTAGGTAGCTCAGAAAGACTCGCCCTTTCAAAGTGTCTCAGACAGTATTGTGACTGCTACAGTTTGTGTGTGTCTATGGGTGTGCAAGGTGTGTGTGTTTGTGTTTGTCTTTGACAGAAGGGCACAGAGTTATTTGAAAGAGAACTTTCAAATGTTCCCCTGCTTTTGAGTACAGTGATTTTGTGTTGCTCTGACACCATTTGAAACTTTATAAAATGTCTTTCCAAAAATGTGATTGCGACCAGTGAGCTGATCTGACAAGTCATTTTATCTTTAAAAAACAAACACAAAAACAGCCAAACATGCCAGTTCTATGTACTTATAAACATGCTGTGACTCTTAAAGATGGGGCAGTTTGATGCTGTTTTGGTCCATTGTATACATTCATTTTAAAAAACCATTTGAAAAGCAAATTTATTAGTCTTTAAAAAAGTCTTTTCTTAAAAAAAATCTCTCTACAATAAAGTTCTATAAAGTGCACATGCATTTTACAATAGTGACGAAATTTACTGATTTAGTCACTATTTTAAGATGTGACTTTAGTAATATTAAAAAATACCACTGCACAGTTATTATAAGTTATTATACATTATTAGTTATTCATTATTATCATGAAAAAAATAACAATTTTAAACATTATTTTTTATTGTTCTGTTCATGATTTACACCTTTTAACTCAAATAATTAAGGCCTATTCTATTCCCACAAATACACAAAATGCTTACTGTAGATATGATAATTTTTTTTTACAATTACATTTCTGTCTTCTACTTGTTTGCATGCATGACTATGGGCTACTTGAGAGAAAATCCTTCCTCTGCAGCTATACGAGCTGCTTTTCTAAAGACAAAGAGCAGGTAGCGTGAAAAATGGGCTGTCAGGGCTGAGCCTTTAGCTGCCGCAATCAGTGCGGGGGAGAGACAGGGAGGGGGTGGCACCACCCTTTAATTAAGTGGCCTGTGAGCAGTACGCACCGGCTCACGTCCGATGGGTGACTTTGGCCTAGAGGGCTAGCGGTGTTTGGGAGGGAGGACTGAGGTCGTTGCTGACCAACAGGATTTTCCCCAGAGCCCGACACTAGCAACCAGCTGGCAAATTAAGATTCAGAGGGAATCCACGGGAGAAGGCTGTCAGTGACCTCCCAGCTGTGTCGGAGGGAAAATCACTTTCCTCTGTAAGGGAGGAGGGCGAGGTGGATGAAGAGAACGTCTGCTTTAGCATCACAGAAAGGAAACGGCGAGGAGAATGATACCGAGAAGCTCGAGCACGGTCTGGATTTTATCACAGGCAAAGTTTACAGACCAAGAAAAATAAACGAGGATTAGTTGATTGATTCAAAAAATCTTTTCTGCAGTTATTCAGTTCTTCTGACATGAAAAGATTGTACTTGAACTAGGAACACCGTACACCCCCTCGGTCAACATCAAACCCCTGTCTCCTTGCCAGTATCATACATCTGGCACTCATCTGCCTAATGAGAATTACAAGGACGGCAGGGCTAGCACTGTTGCCTGCAGGGCAGAGAGAAACGCAGAGCTTACAGAAGGTTTGAGACACAGGCTGATGATTTACGTCAACGAGTTCCAAATTCAGGTTCTACGACGCTGCACAGCCTACACTAGCTTTTCTTTCTCGCTCATTCTTCCATCAACTGCGCTCATAATACAGTTATTACTTGTGTCAATCATACGTATACATTTGTTT
Source organism: Petrocephalus schoutedeni (assembly GCA_026780765.1). NCBI lineage: Eukaryota > Metazoa > Chordata > Actinopteri > Osteoglossiformes > Mormyridae > Petrocephalus > Petrocephalus schoutedeni. Next base: position 8,010,643 of record JAODKL010000034.1, read on the forward strand.
GGACGTCTTTATACATATTCAAACCTTTTATTTTTTTAGCACAAAATATTTCACATTCTGCTTGTAGTGTGGGGAAGAAAATGCCGGCACAGACACCGTCTGTGTTAGCTAGGGAGCAGAGAGAAAAAGTCAGAAGTCAGAGTGATTATATTTTTAGAAAACTGACTGAGACTGTGAGGCTGGTGGCATGCGTCTCAGAGGGGGCACAGCCAGGTGACAATGACTGCTACATAGAATTCTACTTATTCCTCGTCTCTTTGACCAATATAAATGCTTTATTCTTCAGCTTTTTCATCTCTGTCACCCCAGTAAACTTGCACTGACCCCAACGCCTTCCTGCTTCCAAGCCCGATTCCCCAGCACACATACCTGGATTTGATTTCCCCCCCGATATTCTGGTTTTCCCTCACTGTTTTTCCACTGTATTGATGTCTTAACTGTCCTGTCCCAGTGACATTAAAAGAGAAAACCGAAGTGCCTATTCCACAGTGACAGGAGTTTGTTTGCTATTCTGTTTCACAAAGGCAGGTATAAAACTATCTAATCTAGTTTTATGACTGCATGCAAAATAAACAAGTGAACTTAATAATATAAAAAGAAATTTACAAGCTATTCACTTAAACAATTAACATATCTGTTAAAATGAGATTCCTGAAATCTTACATACTTAAATAATCGGTAAATACAACACAACTTTCTACAAGAGGCTAAGAAAATGTTTTTGGGAAACATCCGAGGGGAGACCGAAGTGATAACAACAAACACAAGCAGCAACGCGGCTCAAACCCCTAAAAACCCTTATTCCTAGCTATTTCAGGGCCCAAACTTATAGCTGTCTACATAACTTAAGCCTTATCATATACTGAGGTAGACAAATGCTATATCACAGACCCTTGGTTTCCAACATTTTTTATAGTGGGCGCTACTTTGGCATAGAAAACCATCTCGACAAGCTACTGGATTTGCCCAATTGGGGCCCTCGTGTAATTCAGCAGTTGGGGGGGTTGATGATATTCTCTCTGTATATTTTGATCTTGCTGAACAAAGGGGCGAGGATGGGGGAGTGAGATTGTGTTGTGATTGACTACAAATGTCTCAAACATTCACAGCAAAATATAGGACAGAAACGGTTTCTTGAAGTCGCGTTTCATGCACTAACTCTACGTGAATCTGGCATTAATTTTAAAATGAGTACATACAACCAATGATAAATGTGACTACATAAGCAACAGTGAATTAAATATATGGAATTAAATTTAACAATTGTATAGCATTTACTTTAAGAATGTGCTGTGATGATTCAGACAAACTAATCAAAATACTATTAAATGAGTTTAGTGATGCAAGACTGTTGCAGATCATTTCACTTTTCTGAAATAAACACTGACAAATTAACAAGCATCTGTCGTGGTCTTGACACATTTCTTGCCAGATCCTCTTGTAATTAGTAAAAACAAACAGTTAATGGGTGGATTATAGCTAAGCCCATGTAAATATACTGAGTGATTTGGACTGTGAGGAAGCAATTACTTTACCTTAGCAACCGTCTCATATAAGCTGGAGGAAGGATCCAGGAGTTCTACTGATGAATCGTCAGGAAAAAGGGCCTCATGGAGGAAGCTTGTTTTCTGTGATAAACAGAAGGAGAACAAAATAAATCCTAGAGATGCAGAGATTGATTTCCTTCCTAGAGCATTATTGGATTGGGCTTAAAGATTCACAAGAGCTTTAGCCTGTTTAAAGGAGACTTGTTGACAGTCCTTATGTATTCGCTTGTCTTTGCAAGTGATGAAGGATGCTGAGAATGGAGGACCCTTTCATCACAAGAAAAAAAGTTTTTTTTCTTTTATCTAGATTGTGCAATAATTAATTTTCAAGAACAACAATCACAACTACATACGATACTGTGCTGTACCTCGAGTCGACGAACTGCTGCAGCCACGCAATGCTTTCCGGAGCATCACAAAGTAGTGCCTGCGTTTGTTATTACAAACCATTGTATTTAACCCAAATTCTTAATATAGGCTTTATGACTGTCCGGTCATAAGTACGAGTTGTCAGACTCGTATTATCAGATGTTCTTGAGCAAGGGACTGCCTACAATACAGAATCCACTGCAATCACTTTGGTCAAGATATAATTTCACCACTTCTATTTTATATCGAAATGCTACCTAGCACCTATGCCGAATTATTTACAAAGTCTCTTTTCAGTGGTGCCGTGGCACGTCAAATTATAAGAAGTATGATGGCTCCAGACTTAATTTCCCTTTACGGTTCATTTGCAAGTGAAAAATGTTAAACTAATTCTGTGTTATTAAATGTAGCACTTTACCAACTACCAAACCCATCAATGTGTGAAGTGAACCCAGAGCCAAGCCACCGGCATTTCCGGGAACCTTGAAGAGTTTAGCTATTGCAATTCCGGAAGTCACAATACTCTCAGCATCGTATAAATACTTCCAGATCACATTCTTAACCTCTGGGATCCCTTTACACATTCCCGTATTTTAAAAGTAAGAATGAATTAACAGTGATGGGGAAGAGGGGTCACGGGAATTTCACAGACCTCTCAGTATTACTCCCGGTGGTACAAGAGAAAATAGAGTGAGTCACTGCAACCCAATATCACCATGTAGGCAGAGGGGAAGCAGTGTATTATTTATAAAGGACGAAACTGTTCACTGAAAGATAAGGGAGCTCACAGGTCCCTTGCTGTGCAACAAAACAAAACGCAAGACTTCCTACCCTAGGAAATGTACAATTTATCAGTATGCAGCAAGGGACAATTTAATTAATGTCGAATAGGGCAAAAATACAGCTCTTAGGTAGAGTTATAGCAGAAATAAAACATTACAGGATGTCAGCACATGAGGCATTTTATTTGTTCAATTTACCTGGAAGTTTTTGTTTTACTGCAAGGTAAAACATAGATGATAAAAAAACTAGCTACATATTGACATTTAGCTCATAATTCCAGGCACTCATGTCAATAAGGCAGAAATTTCATGTACAGTACACAGGAAGTTTACCTCCGTCTTGTAAGCTTGGCTGTTCCTTACAAAGACAGAGGAGACCAGAAAAGAGAAGCATACTATTATATACGTAAAAAAAACTTTAATTGCAATCAATTTTCTACTGCAGGGCATTTTATTGGAAGAAGCTACCAGGATCTTGACAAGAAACGTCAAATATACTGAACATCTTCCCAGGGTAGACTCTCGCTGTTATACTGGGGAGCAACACTGAACAGTCAAACTGTATTGGGAGAATCAGTGTGTTCTGTGAATTGTTAACGATTTCTGTTATATTTTGATTACTACTGCACACAAAATATGCATACTGAGTGCAGGCCACCTTTCCTAGCGATTTTAGCTACCAGTAAGAATATATCCTAAAGTCCACCTGGGAAGATGGGAAGCTTCTCTCACAGTGTCAACCTGATGGCAGGCCTAGCATTATCCCAGAAGCAGCATACCGATAAACATAAATGCAGTGGAAGAGATTGCAACTGACTTCATATCTCCAAGACAGGCCTGGAAAGACCACACTCAAAATGAATACTTGCTTGCACAGTGCAAGAGTAATCATTGTCTTTCAGCCATCGAGGCAGGAACATACACTGTTTACGTAAGTATAAAAATTGTACTTTGAATGAAGTAATCAGCATTAAGCTGTAGATCAGACCCTCTTCAAATCTGGCTTTGAAGCATAACACACTCTGAGGTGAGTGCTTTGAGCAGCTTAATGCAATATCATTGTGCAGCACCACAGCTAATGGGCCACTGTTGGCAACAAGCACATAAATATTCATTCACAATGAGAAGGGATAATCACTAAAGCACTAAAGCACAGCAGTGAAGAAGGAAAGTGGAAAGTGAAAGAGGAAGGATCAGCTGTTGTTCAATGCACCTAACAGTAATTTTATCAACTGGGGATTCTGAAGAAAGAATTGATGAGATGAGTTCAAGTGACATTAGAATTTCATAATAGAGAGAAAATGAGGATTATCATCAAAGGATTATAAACACATAGCGATTAATATTCCTTTTTTTGACTGACACTTTTGTTCCCTACCGTATCAGGAGAAGTGAGATATCACTAGATATAATAACAGTGCATGAGGCCATTACAATTAAGAAAAAGATTATGAAACTATCAGTGATGTTGTGGCATATGTAAGTCACACTGGAACTGAATTCAATACCTTGAAATTATTGAAAACTTTTGTGCATTCAGTTGAACGTTGAATTGTGAAGAGCCCTTACAAACCTGCATTAGCAATTTACCCTAAATCATTGCATATCAGGCATGTAGACAGGTAGTAAAATTACAGATTTGAACCTCTTGGTTGACAACATCTAGCAAAGGGGACCTCTCAGTAGGGTTGTCAGACATCCCATGACATTTATTTCTGGTTATGGGCCTTTGGTACACTGAAACAAAACACAACACACACAAATTCAAAAAGGTGGTTGAGGAGATCTGCCATAGCCTGGTGCAAAGATTGCTAATGCAGGTTTGTAAGAGTAAATATGACGTCACTCAGTGATGGTGTGTTGGAGAGATTATCAAAAAACTAGTAATGGCTTCTGACAGAATGACATTCCCGCTAATTGCACAGCTGAACTATCCTACACAAGGAAACAAAATGGGATATATATTTTACATTGTACAATCAATCCCATAAATCAATAATTTATATATATATATATATATATATGTATATATAATTACATTTATAATTAATAATTAATTAATAATAATAATAATTTATAATTAATCATTTAAAATTCCTTTCGCAGCCCTCTTGAAGAACATAAACTGTGAAAATGTAAGTACAGTTTATCAAAATGGAGGTATTAGAATGAGAGTTCTGAAAGTGGAATGTTGTCCCATTCTTGATGCTGGCTTTGAACTGTCCGCTGATAACAAGCTGGATGGTCCCACTCCCCTTTAGCCCGGAGGACACGGTGCCCACGGTTTCCTAAAAGATCCGTCAGATGACTGGACAGTTTTCCATTTTGCCTCAGTCCATCTTAAGTGAGTTCAGGCCCAGAGAAGTTGGTGGAGTTTCTGGATCATGTTTAAATATGGTTTCTTCTTTGCATAGTAGAGTTTCGCCCTGCATTTGTGGATGAAACAGTGAACTTTGTTCACAGACAGTGGTTCTGAGAGTTTCTCCAGATTCTCGGAATCTGTTGATGATATTTGGTACTATAGATGATGAAATTCCAGATTTTTTATCAATATTACATTGAGGATCATTATTCTTAAATTGTTGCACTATTTGCCCACACAGTCACAGAGTGGTGAACTTCTCCCCACCTTCACTGCACAGAGACTCTGCCTCTCCGGGAGGCACTTTTTATACCCAGTCATCTCACTGACCTGTTGCCAATTAACCTAATTAGTTATGAGATATTCAACCAGATGTTTTGGTAGCATCACGTAACTTTTCCAGTCTTTTGTTGCCCTGTCCCAACTTTTCTGAAACATGTTGCAGGCATGAAATTCAAAGTGATATATCGGTTATAAAACAAATTTCTCACTTTCAGCATCTGATATGCTGACATTGTAAGTTTATATGATTTGCAAATCATTGCATTCTGTTTTTATTTACATTTTAAGGGATTACTGTATAACAGAGGTGCCCAACTCCAGTCCTGGAGGGCCAGAATCCAACACAGTCTGCAGATTTCCCTGCTCAAACAAGCCTATTAAACCTGGTAATTAGCTGACTAAGATGTGTTTGAGCAGGGAAATCTACAAACTGTGCTGGATTCTGGCCCTCCAGGACTGGAGTTAGGCACCCCTGGATTATAATAAGGGAAATACTAAAATACCCCAGATGGTCTGATTTAGATTTCTATATGGTTCATACAGGATGTTTTTGATAGAAAAATATCACAGTATTTTTTCTTTGTGATCAGGAGGACCATACATGAAAGATTAAATTATATTCACTGGAGGTTGTGTATCATGGTTCCATTTCAAAGAGTATATTTTTGAAAAATAGATGTCCGAACAGGATGACGCGATCACTGACACGACCCCGGTTTCCCTCATAGGTTTTTCATTAGGAAAACTCACTCCATTTCCATCAATATGCTATTACTATGCCTATGCTATGAGCTGGAAGTCTAACTAGTGAGAGAGCTAAATGCAGTGCTCTCTGAAACATTAGCTGCTAATGCACATATCTTTCTGGCTTAGTTTCCTTAAGTTTCACAAACATCTATTTCCCTATTAAAAACACTAAAGAGTTTTATTTCTTCTGCACTTGACGAAGTGGGTTTTGCCTGTTCAAATACGAACACAGAAATACTGGGGAAAACTGGAAAAAAACATGGTTACATGACGAAAAGCACTAAGTACCTTTATGGCATGCCAAAGTACTGGGAGCTACTTTTAGGATAATGCTGAACTGGACTGACTGGCATCCAGCCCATAACACTTTTACTGGAGCAGATGTTCATGTGGAAACTAGACTGCAGAAAAAAACAGCCCTGACACATATCTGATCCAGATTATCTGGCATTTGTGCTGAAACTGGTTTATGTATGATCAGGTCTCAGAATCGTAGGGAATTTTTAAAACCACTATTAGCTACTCTCAAAATATCGTCTGATGAAATCCTTCATGTTAATAAACACGTCAAACCCATCAATCGATACGTAAAGTTCAAATGGCACAGAAAAAATGTAAAAAAAGCAAAAATTCCAATAAAGCAACAGGTGTGGGATAGGATGCAAATTCACTGCATTATTCAAACCCTTCAAACCTGAATAGCAATGCACAAACTGCACTGGACTCATAAAGCACAATGGAGAAATGTTGGAAACACTTTCTATGACGGCCATAGTCATAAAGCCCAATAACTGTTCTTATAATTCATTGTAACACATTAATAAAGTATTATGAACATGGGGGTTACTATTTAGAAAGCTATAGGCATGGGTATTATGCATTATGGTTTCCCCATGAGGCTCTCATCTATAATGCAGTGCAAAGCATCCTTAATGCTTATTCTGGACATTATAATGCATTACAGGTGAGGGCTTCATGATGCACTCTCAATGCATAATACACATGGCTATAATGTTATGCCTTTTGTTAAATACAGCCATGCTTATAAAGCTTTATGAATGCATTATTTTTTGTTATGAATGTATTTATACATTTGTAAAAACATTGGCTTGTTACCAAAATGTTTTAATTGTTATATGCACTCATCAAAACTCTAAGGAACTCCACTATACCAAGTACCTGGTCCCAACCCAAGAAAAGAAGTTTCAGCAATTCTTCAATATACAGTCCGGGTTCGCATATTCTGCTAATGTTAAAAACGAGTAAAGCTGTAAAACCATGTTATGCATTGTGCTTGATGTTTGAAAGAGCGTGAGGTGAAATTACCTGCCATAGCTCTTCGAGAAATGAGGCTTTGTACTTGTGAGACTGGAAGGAACAAAATTACTTTCCAATCTGTATTAGCGCTGCGCCCTATAGAGGTTTTCCCTATGGGAAATGAAACAGCAGGATGCAGGATTCCAGTCTATAGCAGGTCACACACAGACACAATCGCACTAGGGGCAATGTCGAGATGGCAGTTTAAATAACTACATGTCTTTGGACTGTGGAAGGAAACCCCCACTACACGGAGGTAGGGCAGTACACAGTCCCCCGTCCTATTCCCTTCACAGAAGATTGTGCGGCCGCACAAGGCTCAAAATCCATTATCTGTTTTGGGCCTCATCGTCAGCAACAATGAGTAACCAGCAGAGAACAGGTTGTGTTTCTGGTGGAGTGGTGAGCCTCACCCAAGAGACGTGAATCAACCGTGCTAACCAGTGAGCCAGCACGTCTCCCAAGAATAAAACAATCTTTGCATTTTTATTGTGTATTTATATGAAACATGGCTGAACCATAAATCTTTGTAATGTAGCATTAGTAGTCATTGACTATATAATTCCCAGACAATAGGCCCTGATTGATTGCTTGCCGATTACACATTAGACCTTCAATCTTGGAATGAATTGCCTTAGATATTTTCCATTCAATCTTTATTTGGCTGTGGTCACAGGTTTCTTTGAGTTAATGAACTGACCTCACCTGTTAGATGTACACAAAGGTTTTCAAACAAAATTCTACGACTTATTATCGGTCACCTATTTTCATTCTGTTTGCTATAATATAAAGGTAAATCTATATTAAAAACTAGTTTCATAGCATACGTCAAAATGATCGCAAAAAAAAATCAAGCAATCTAAAATACTGCTCTATGATCTCGATATTACAAAATTTTTTTGAAAAAATGTTTTAACATATTTATTTACTTGTTTGTTTATTTATTATTAGTTTCTATTGTTTATGGTACCGCCAATTAGCCTCAGCATGATTTTGGACTGTGGGTGGAAACTGGAGCACCTGGAGGAAACCCCACGACGACTCAGGGAGAACATGCAAACTCCACACACATGGAACCGGGGTGGAGACCTGAATCCTGGTCCCAGAGGTGAGAGGCAACGGTGCTAGCCACTGCACCATCCAGCCATCTTCCAACTGAACATCTAACAGAGGGTTGGGGGCACAAATTCACTTACATAAACACACACTAGAGATTGCAAATAGCCTGACTGAATGGCTTTGGACCAATGGAGAAAATCTATGTGAAATGGAAAGCATGCAAATTCTCTCTCTCTCTCACTCTCTCTCTCACACACACACACGTTTGCATGCATGTTTGTATTCAGATCTTCGTGGGGACCATCCATTCATTCCAAAGGGAAAATCCCTAATCCAACAATGACAACCTTAACCTCTACCCAGCCCTAACCTTAACCATAAGTAACCAAAGAAAATACAAGACTTTTTCACATTCGTTTTTAGTTTTTTTTATTGTAGTTTCAGAATTTCTTTGCATTTCCCCAACCCCCCCCCCCCCCCCCATGCAGAATGGATGTGGGATTCAAAACCCCAGTCATGGGGGTCATGGCCACAATAACAACATCTAACCTTAAACCATGCATCTAATCTTAAACCACATGAAAAACAGTTTTGCATTATTCTACTACAGTATTAATTATGCTTCCTTCATCATGAGCAGAAACCCAATAAAGTACAACTGTAACAAATGAACGTGTTAACTTCCAATGTACCTGTACTCATACTTGTGCAACTTGCAGAAAAGGATCATATTTTTTATTAGAGGAAAAAAAAAGGCCCACATGATTCCAAGAAGCTTTCAAATCAGGTCACTTACATTCCGTAAACCAGATGGCAGGCTACATAAATCTCGGAAAAGAACACTAACCTCTCTGCAGCTGAGAACATCAGCAGACAGGTCCATCTAAATGACACACTTCAGGGACACCTGCACGTACCTCCCACAGCTGTGACAGCTTATTGTTGTTAAATATGATTCATTTAGCATGTTCCGAAACACCACCAAAAGCATTAAGCGAACAAGCAGCTTGCAGGCATGAAAGGCCAGTTATGTCCAGTTAAACAAGATGGGTGACAAATTAATAGGTTCGAGTATACGGCAGTATGCGTGAATCACGTTTATAAAGGTCATCACGTGTGTCGCACTAATTTAGTTACTAGAAACATTAAAACACAATTAAAGAAAAAATGTATGCATCTGCCTTGGTAGATAGCTGACAAATCATCCAACCATGAAAATACAGGTATAAGCGTCTTTACATATACTTGCTGATGCTATATAGTGAAATTTGCATAGTTAGGTGTTTGTTTCAATTTGTCTCTGTGAGAAGAAAAGTGGAATAGCTCAGCGCATTTCCCAGACAAACTGATGTTGACAGAAATCTCAGAGGCTGGTTCGGGACACAAAGCAACGCTCAAGTTTACGGACGTAAAACTTTGCATGAAAACAGGGGTGAGAAAAGCCTTAAGCAGCCGTGTCATTTTGAGTACAAATGCTTGGAGAGGGACAAATCCTCTGAGTTGTTCTCAACAAGGGAGACGTAGCCTCAATACCAAGCAGATTACTGGTGGGATTCTGGCCCAACAACCTGACAGTCTGATGATGTCATTCAAGAGGTCGTGTCTAATGACTGGAAATGGTAGAATACATAATTTTAAGTACAATGCTATAACACCAGAAATACTTATACTTACCCAAGCACATCCAGAGATTAAGACACATGTACAACAGAGTATGATTTTAATTGACACTGCATTGGCTATTTATTATAGGCTATTTATTAAGTGAAGAGTAGATCGTGAATTATTGGCCTCTGAAAATTAACACTGAAAATTAATTTCAACAACTTATTAGATTCAATAATTCATAACATCAGTTGTGTAAGTAGTCAAATTCAATTACATTATACTAAGAATATGTAGATACTTTCATGAATGTTACATATACACTCTATACTGCATATGGTTAAACATCTACAAACAAGTGAAACAGCTGAACTGCTGAATCTCAACTAAGTTGTTGCAATGTTATAAATACTCTGTTAAGCCTCTGTGGCCAGACTATGCTAATTTTTACGAAATTGTTTTCTTTAGACAGATAATGCAGATCAAAAGAATGACTGAAAAGCTTAGCAATAAAACAAAACGTAAGCAGTCTCTCTCATATTTACTATGATTTTAATTTTGAAGCAAAACATTTAAAATACAAGAGGCTTTCCAGGCAAATGTTTTGCATATGACAGCTAAGGAGCAAGACAAACAAAACGGTGTGTTTGTAATTTTGGTTCTGAGCAGTTTACCAGGCAACAGTTGTTATGGAACATCATTTGAACGTATGAGAAGCAGAGTAACTTTTCATAAAAAGGCTTCTTTGTATCTTATGGTATTATGGGGCAGCTAGTGGCTCTAAATACAAAGTGACTGAAAGAACAACAGTATACTGAATTGTTCCATGTATATGCAGAATACCTCAATGATTTCCAATGATATCACCATAAATATTGAATCATATTCTACAACCAGGAACAACATAATTCTTTAGATCACGGCCCTGCTGCAGGGATTATGAGACCCTGTATTGGCTCATAATGTGGAACGTATAAATGGATTCGTCACCACTGTGTGCGCAAAGGGCCACACTGCAAAGTAATTCAAAACTGGTTCAAGAGCTGCACTCAGAGCAGATGCGGGTAGAATGAATGGGTCCATTTGTATTTTTTTTTTCTTTTTCTGCAGAGTACGTATTTGTAACTCTTGAGCAGAGTGTTGCTGCACCTTATTGGCGAGCATCTACCCAGTCCCACTGGTCAATAATTGATTCAGAGGAAGGGCAGAGCTGCCAGTGTCTGCTCTTGTATTTAATCAGCCTGGTTCCCCTAGAGCATACACAGCTTCGGCTCCTGCATGCTTCACCATAACTCACAAAACCACTACAGAAACATCGTGTAAACGATGTCTGTCAGCTGGGTGGCTGGCAAGGGAAAGAAAAAAAACCTGTAGGTACCAGCTTTCTACCATCTGGCTCCTTTCTTTGAGATGGATAACTAAGGCCTTGTTTGTCGTTAGCTCCAGTTACTGACCTACCTCTGGCTTGGTTACTATTCTAATGTTCATGAGACCCCTGAACTTTCCTCAACAATTTTTATGTAGTAAAAAAGAAAACAAAAAAAAACCCTAATCAAATGGTATGATCTAGACCTAGTGGCACACTGCTACTGCTCTGCTCTGTTCTGGCAGCAGTATGCACTGCTAAGGAGTGTTTGCGTGCCGCAGACGGAAGGGGATTTACAGACGACTCGGCTGGATTTTGTGCGTAAGTGTGATTACGGAGAGGAATGACTGAATCCAATGATGTCTCTGAGGAATGTAATACCAGAGAAATGCCTATCTGAGCAGGATTCCAAATGAATATACAAGTTTTATCACTTACATTTTCTGTATTTCATTAAATGTGCTCTTTAATAGTAGTACTAATTGAGGTGAGTACTTTAATAAACGCTTAAGGTAATCAATTTCTTCCAGGATCAATACATTGTCTGTCTGTCTGTCTGTCTTTTTCTTTCCTTCTTTCTTTCTTTTTCTTTCTTTCTTTCTACCACTTAAAATTTGTTTTGTAATTGTATCAATATTATCATTATCATCAATAATAACAACAATATTATTATTATTATTATTATTAATAATAATAATAATAGTTAGAATGTTGAAATGGTGTAAAAGTAAATGCATGTTTACTGTATGTATCACACAATTACTAAAATAAAATAAATAAAACTAGATCAAACACAGTTACCTCTGCTGTCCTGGTATCTTGAAATGCAAATTCAGCAGTGGGGACAGCCAGCTGGTTGGCGAAGAAGCTCCCATCGCCCGGAGTCTGCACGGAGCTGATAGGCGGCCCTGGGCAGCTCGCCCCTCGCGAGCAATTCAGGAATTTCTGAGAGAAGAGCAAGTATAGAGAAATAACATGAGACTCTGATTGAAGCAAAGTGCCGCCGAGGAACAGACACACTGTCATCTGCTATGAGAAGTTATACAGTGATATGCATATAAAAGACCATCCGTGCATCTTCGAATGCTTATGCTGGTCAAAGTCACGGATGGACCTGAAGCCTTATGAAAGGCCATCTCCAGCTTAAACTGAAATCCGTACTGCAGGATTTTACTAGAGATGGCTAAAAATTAAACTGCATGCCCATGCCACTATTAACATGTATCTCGGTGGATAGTAATTTGATTTGGGATTTTGCTTCATGTGTTTTTATGTCACTTATAGCCATCCTTCCAACTTCCAACAGCTGACGCTGGTCACGGTTGCACATAAGCCTGAAGTATCGTAAAGAGCATAGAGTAGAGGGGACGTCCATTGCAGGAATCTATCCATCCATCCATCCATCTATCCATCCATCTATCTATCATTCTATCCCCTAGCCACGAAGGTCTGAGTCCACCCTGCTAGTATAAAAAAACACAAAATAAAACATTAAATATCACAGTTTTCTATAAAAACAGGGTGCGCATTAACTTACATTACAGTTCTGATCTATATTGCGCTGTGGATACCTTCATGACACTGAACAAAGCATCCTTACTTCTTATACTGACCATTATAATGCATTAAGAAGGTATTTACTGTGCATTATAGATGACAGCTTCATTGGAGCTTATGAAGTAGTGGCACTATAATGCCTATATAGGCTATACTGCCTACAGAAGATGCTGTAACGCTTTATTAATTCTTATACCAACCATCATAATGCATTATGGAATTATCTATAATTCGTTTCATTTTTTTTTATTGACTTCCATTGATCTTTCTGCACTGCACAGATATTTCTGAAAACAAAATGATCTTGGACTGACAGTGGATCAGTACGTTTTATAGGAAGAGCACTAGGCAGGGCCCACTAGCGGAGCCCATGCAGGCCTCATCCTGTAAGTCAGCCTCACATCCATCATAATAAATGTACACTATTAATTATATATACATTATTATATATTTTCATTACCCTGCGACCCTGACTAGGATGAACAGTTAGAAGATTGATGGATGGATATATTTCCATTCTATGGTTAACATCATTAACTTCAATGACCTTTTCCAATTTTTCAATAAAATACTATAATTTTTCTTTCTGATTAAAGGTCCACCATATTTACCTTTTTCCATTCACAAATGCAACAGTTTAAAACTGTAAGTAAAGGAAAAGAAAAAAAAATGCTGAATTTAATTCAAAATCCAATACTGTTGAACTGGAAGACAGAATGAAAAGTAATTTCACATATTATTTCTTCTCCCTATAGTTAGAATCAATACTTAATTTCTTTGCCTGCTAGTGAGTATAATACTTGCTATATATTTGTGCTAAAATAATTCTGGAACTGTGGTGAAAAAAAATGCATAATTATGGCAATATTGTCCCGGGGAAAGCAATTATATCAAAGTCATAGCAGCTGTAATACAAACCATTATTAATACAAAGAAGATTCTATTGTCTACGGAACTTAGGAGACAGTCTGCATCATTTACCAATAATGCATTGCAGAGTCTCGTGCTCCATATGAATAAAATGTATGATTACCCCAGACCACATGGATAAATGCATTTAAATATAAATGAAAACATAATGACAGTCATATTTTCTTGTTTGAGAAAATGCTTTTTACTGCTGTTCATATATAATTTTACCCTCTGAAAGATACACTATAGACACACACTATATTTAGCGTATATACACTACAAAACAATTGTATTGTAATACTTTCCATTGTGTTTTTCGTTTCCAGCTGAAACGAGCAAGCTTCTCTCGTGGTTTATCATAGGAACGACATCCCATCCAGTGTGTCTTCTGCCTGTGCATGCACTTGTGTGGTTATCCAAACTGAGGAGCTAGATCGATGGATTTAATTACCAGTAACTCGGCATAACTCTGAAGTAGATTTCCAATGGCAACACAAACCCTGTTGAACAATAATATACATCTACAGAACTGGAGCCCTCCCTCACAGCAGCTAGTCTTAAAAAATATTGGTGATGTAACTGCTGCTAGCCATGAAAGGCTATTATAAACCCCTAAGAGAGATAATTCTTGGCTTGGGCAATACCATGGACCCTTGGTAAAATGCATTAATTTACGGAATTATTTCTCATGAAGATTACCATACATGCAGCAGGAGAACATGAGCAATGAATTTCTAAGCATTAGCAATATATGTCCATCTCACACCTTTCTACCTGTCTATATTCTAGCTTCTGTGCGTAAATTGAAATTACAGCATCATTAATTTGGAAATTATAACAAGGTGGCAGCTATTGACTCCAGAAAATTCAATATTGTGCCACAAATTTATGAATGCAATGGCTGTGTGTGTTTTCCCATGGCGATTCTTTCTTACATTATAAATTCACCTCCTTTATTTATAAAGCATCAGCCTGTGTGTCATTATCTATCATACTAAGTGTACCGAGTTTATATGTAAATAAAATATCTGAGGAAAGTTTTCCAAGAGTATATGCTTATAATAAACAAGCCGCACCAGGTTTCTAAATGTGAAACAGTACATGCAGTGACACATTCTGACTTGTTTGAGCCTATGTAAAACTGTTTTAGATCAAAGTGACAGAGAAGGCAAAAAGCCATGATAAAAGCAGTTTTTACGACCCATATCTTCTTATTCTGGTAGAGCTTTGATTGACGGGCTGAATACATTTCATTGCAAACAACCAACACCAAAGAACCTCCCAGTCACAGGTGGCTTTTGATCTACAGGACTGGACCACTCACATTTTTGGCCCATGCTTTTACAAGGCTTTCAGCCTATGCATATTGGCTGGTACAGTGATGTACAGCATTTAAAACAGAGTACATGGATAACATAACACAACTGCCATACAGAAATCTTACAGCAGTTTTTCTGAGATCCTCTATTAGGACCAGCATAGACACAAAGGGGCAAGGGGCCATAGTCTGTTGACTTCTAAACAGAGTGCAGTACGACGTGGTCTAATGAGTTATCCATCACTGTGCTCTTGATGAATGGACATGTAAAGATTTGGCAACAACTCAATAAATGTTACAGCAGACGGCACGGTTACAAGGGAGAGAGAGAGAGAGAGAGAGAGAGAACATTTCTAGCATTGTATTTGATATGGTGGAGCGTATCTGAAGTCAACTCATTTCATTAGCTCGGAGGGCCCTAACCTGGCCACCAGCCATGCACTCTCCAGTCTGTTTTGTCGAGAAAAAGGTTGAGAGGAACAGAAAGCAAGGAGAATTTCCAGCAAGCATCAATCCTTAAAGCATGGAAGTAATAATCGTTATGGGAAAGAATTAGCTCCACAGCATTCTACCCAGTACTTATGTGGATTTAGGTAAGAAGTTGGTCCAGGGGATTCCTGTCTTGGCATTTCTTGGACTGTTAGGGGGTGAGCAAAGTTTTTAAACCTCTGGGGAACAACTGCATCAAATTCATGACTGTGGAATATTTAGTAGCAAGGAAATTTCACAAATGGACTTATTGCACAGGTGGCATCCTATCATGGTACCATGCTTGAATTCACTGAACTCCTAACCACTCCTTTACCACTAACAAGCTAAATTAACGTTTGCGAGTACTTAAGAAATACAATGAATAAATACATATATTACTTACAAATAGATTACACTCTAAATGATAAATTGGTACCAGTGGAATTTCAGAACACGGATAACAATCTATCAGAAAAAAAAAAAAGAATAAATAATTACAGAACTTTAGTCTGCCGCTAATGATGATAAGAAGAAAAAAAAAATCTTTCAGCAGGATAAAGCATCTTGGCAAAAAAAAAGGTACATAATAGTGTGTGGGTGAAACAACATTTCATTTATTTATTTAATTTCGGGAATAGTACAATAAAAGCTCTGTAGGTACAAACGGGACCTTTCACATTCCTATTTTTTGCAGTTAATTTGCTACATTGTTCATTTGTGGAAAGCAACAAGCATAGTTAAAGCAACTGTCGCAACCCCATCAGGTCAGTTGTCTTCATTGTTCAGAAACATTCAGAGGCAGGTACACCGCTGGGTAGCAGTGAGTCACTGGACAATTCTGCCTTTTCAATTAGCTATAAAGCGACTTCTCAACCATGAAAAATATGTGTTGAGGGAGACACACTCCACACCTCCAGGGTAAGTACGTATTATAACTAAATTAGATATCCTCTGGACACTTGTTCGAAAACAGCACAGAATTTTAAGACTGTGAAACCAAAGCTTATTTTCTCAGATGGTGACTGCTATGTAAGAGACACAAATCCTGCTGTGACAGATTGGCATTTTGTTGTCATATAGCTCAATAGTTGCTCTCCCAGTGTTTTTTTTTTATTTATTTAATTTTTTTTTTAATGGAAGACAAGCTGTGCAGACCGAAAAAACAAAAGTCATTTATAAAACGTTCTGGTGTTTTTAGTAATTTATAATCACATTCATAACAAATAATAGTGGATTAATAAAGCATTATAAACATGGCTATAACTATTTATGAAAGGGCATAAAACATAGTCATGTGTATTATGCATTATGAATGCTTAATGAAACTCTCACCGATAATGCACTACCTGCCAGCTCATATAACGCAGTTATAAGTTTATTTAACGAAATGCTACGAATTGTGTAAATTAAAGCCAAGTATGCGATGGATGCACTAACAATGAGTACATTTTTGATTCACAGGAAAAAGATTAAAGAAATAACATTTGTAAGAAATCTGTAAAGCATCTATTTCCTTGCGGTTTAATTTCATATATCAGCATTAATAAAAGTAAGATAGAATGGCAGAAAAATATTTCCCTAGTTTCCGCCTGTGCGACCTTAGCCTAATGCATAACATGCTACACAAGTGTGGCATTCTTACCTGAAAGCTAAAAGACCAGGCCATAATAGCTGACATTGTATGAGCCTTGTTGACGCATTTTCAATTACCACATAAATAAATGAAACATTCCTCACAGGACACTGCCATCAAAAATAAAAGCAAAAAATCTCTTTGCAGTGGGAATTCTGCTGTCTTATTTGGAAAAAAGCTTGTAAAAAGTGAAGAAAAATGAACCTTTTTATTTCAGTGTAGCGTAAGCGAGGAGAGATCTCTATTTATTTTGTATACTAGGCCCTGTAATCCCTATAGAACTATTGTTTTAACATAATTGGTTCCCAAGCACCCATTCCAAATACATCAATGCAGTGCCGTCTCAGTTCTGAAGACAGCCGGGAAGAATGATAAGTGGAAGGTATTACCAGCGTCTAACAAATGTGATTTATAATATGGCTGAAGTACCTCAAAATATTGAGACTATTGAGCCTCTTAAAAGGAACACTCCCAAAGATAAATGTCATAATAGGAACAGACAACCAAATCTTCAGGAACAGAATGTACAAATCCTTACGTGAAGGGCAGTGGGAGACAGCAGGATGATGCTTAATGTTGCCTCTTTGTGCCGTTACCTAAAGCTATCAGCTTTTAAAACACTGTGCCACGAAGGGTAGAGCAAAAACGTATCTCTGTCCATCATATCTCCTGATGGCAGAATTTGACCACAAGATTTTTTTAATTAATATAAAACTGTAGGAAGTAAATTTGGTGCAAATTAGCTAAAATGTTACATATATTTAGACAAGGAGGAAGTGTCTTGGGTGGCATGTTCTCCCTGCGATGGGTTGGTGCCCAATCCTGGCTTTTTCCCTGCATTGCACCCATAGGCTTTGGACCCCCCATGACCCAGAACAGAACAAGTGGTTACACAAAATGTATGGGGCTTAAAATTTAAGAATTTATGGATTATCCAAATAGACCTAACTGTCTAAGACAGAATGTCCTTCCGTACAAGTAGACGAGTAACAAGTCATTACATAATAGTTAAATTTGCCGTGTTTTAATTGATTTTAATTAAAATTCAGGTGAGTGTACTTCATTAATTACAATTTAAAATGGTCTAATAATTCATACTTGCAGTTTCATGAAAGAACTGTCCTTTAAAATAAATAACACAAATTTTACTGCACTGTTATTAATTTTCATTGCTTATTACTACCTTACAGGCAACATAAGAAATCCCTCAGGGCATGCCTAATGTAATATAGCGCTGTTTATCAATACATCTTGTTCTCAGCTGTTTCAGACTCTCCATCTAATTTCCAGCTCCTGATAATTCAAGAGCAATTACCCAATATCAGCTTCACAAGGAGCTGCCATCTTTGATTTGATCTGAGTTCATTTAATTACGATGCTAATAAGGGCAGCTATTGTACTATAACCTTGCGGGGTTCTGATAGACCAAGTGCAATTACCACAAGTCATTATGAATTGCCAAGAGAGCAGTAGAGAGATAAGGAGAAATTAAGAAGTGTAAAGGTAGGCGATAGTAAATTTTTCTGGTTAGCATACATGCATTTCAACACCTTGCAATTCAACAGATAACTCAAAGCAAAACATAACTGAAAAC
>JAODKL010000034.1:8042191-8053400 GCA_026780765.1 Petrocephalus schoutedeni
TAATAATAATAATAATAATAATAATAACGAAACAATTGAACAGGTATGGTCATTTTTAAATACTTTAATTTGCAGTTTTTGTACCCTGGGTAACTGGACATGGCGTGGAAAAAGATGACCAATCTCTGCAATCACTCTAATGATTGTGACAAGATTTAAATCAATTGTTACCAAAGGCCAGAACTCTCAGAATAATATTTCTACATGGTGGCAGGAGTCTGCAGAATACTTATAATGCCGAGAGACAACCACAATACCATGTGAGAGTGTGAGTTTGTTTACAGTTCGAGTTCAGTTATGCGTATATAACTTTTAGAAATCGGTTTGTTTTGTTAGCATCACATGAGTGTCAGGATATAAACCAAACCATGTTTGTGCATGTTGCGTAAGATGTTTGGCTGTTGTAAGTGCTTTATTCGGGAAGGTCCTGTTTTTTAGAATTTTTCTAATATGGGTGAACATGATTAACATGCACAATATAGAGTCCAATCATTGATACCTGTAAGTGGTGCAGCCATGAGAAGCAGTGGAAATAAAACGGAAATACAATACTATAACTATCCACTTTTTAGCACATTTGCAACAGTATACATAAATCAAGATAATAATTTGCTTGTGAAATGTCTAAATCTTAATTTGAAAGTAGGATCCATTTATTGTAGCCTAATAACATGGCTGCCTTTCCTTTTACGTTATGCGTGATTATATCATATTTAGATGATTTATGGAGAGCCAAAGGTCACCCACCATTCACTGCTATATCTTCTCCATCTTGAAAGTTTAGTTTCACCTTCAGACTTTGCTAAACCACTGGGTGTAATTCCAGTATTACAATGCAGTTAATTCTTGCCTACCGACAATTCAGTGCATTCAAGGCCGTCACCAGTGACCTGAATGCAAATCACCCCTGAGAGCGGCGGTATTCTTTTTGGGACTGCAGGGAAAAAACTGCAGGGGCTACTACTGAATGGAACCATGTAATGACACCGGAGTATAAATGGACTGAAGTATATATACCACTAAAGACCTACCTGAAGGGGCCGACATGGACAACAGAGTGCAGGGGCTTCCGTGTTGGAAGGGCAAGCCAGACAGCAGCTCTCTGGCCAGAGAAGCTGATATTGGCTGGACAAGCAATGAGGTCAGATTTCTTCGCAGTTCCCGGTAACTTCCAGCTTCCGTGGAGGGAGCGAGAAAAAAACAGAAGAATCCAATTAGACGCACAGGGAATTTCCGTATCACAACAAGCAGTCCAGCAAAATGCTGCCTTCAAAATCGAACAATATTGCAATTACACACACACACACACAAGCACACACACACACAACAAACCTCTTTATTACCAAATTATAATAATATAATTATAAAATAATAATAAACTTTTTGGATCAGACATAATTTGAATTCTGTATAATGCTGACATTTTACCTTATTAAAATGTGAATGCATCCAAAAAAAAGAAATCTACAAAATAATTAAGAACAATATCCCACACAGTGTGCACATGTAGTGAATTTAATTTGCACGCATTTTACAATAAGAAATGAGATTAAAAACATATAGTTAAAACCAGCAGTAAGTATGTCTCTGACCTTAAATGAAGACTGCCTGTACACAGGAGTTAATAACAAAACTGTCCTGGCATCAAAATCCGCCATAGATCTGGGAGAAGCGAAGCAGCTCATATTTTCTGTACATATCAAACTCTTCCAAGAGCAGTTTGAGGCTACAGAATCCTTATTAATACGCTCACAGATTTTAAGTTTGAAGTGTTAGGTCCTATGTACTATTGGGGATTTAAATAGCCGAAATGCTCGATTGATTCTGCTTCATTAAAACCGAGAACTCTGAACCGACACCTGCTCTGGCAGCATTATTCACAGGGTCTTATTTTCATTTGCCACTGCTCTGCTACAGTAACAGGCACGACGTCAGTTACAATCAACAAGCCAGTACCCAATTTTCACTTTAGTGGATGATCTGCTACATTTTGGATATTGAATGGACAAAACAAATCCTACAAAGATTTTGAAGTCAATAAACCATTGCACTTGCCGTTTTAACAAGGGACAGAAACCTGTAATGCATTTTAAAACCAGTCAGCTACTCTTGCCACAATTAATGAAAGCAAAGGCCATATTGACCACATTTCTTATTTATACATATTTCTGCATTTATTCCAGGTCTATGTTTTTATTCACACATCTGTGTTTTGTATACTGTAGACAACTCCACAGCAGAAAACATTACAAATGTTACAATCACTAAGTTCTTAAGAACAAGGTATATGCCAAATCAACATTATGAATAATAATAATAATTATAATGATAAACTACATTAAAATACAATGTGATAGGTACCAAATAAGACTATGGGAAGCGCTTAACAAAGGATGAAGAAGAAACGATTAATACAAGATGACTCACAGATGCATCCTTCTTGATTTCCGTTGTGCATAAACACGATACTTACATTTTCACATTAAGGTGGAGAGCAGCTGTGAAGAATGCAATTTGGTGGTTTATTAAGTCCGTCTTCATCACAAAAGGAAGGATGCCGAAGTTAGCGTACCAGGTGAGATGCCGCTTACTTACGCGCCCCCACCCCCACACTGATTTATTAGCTACCCCACAGGGGGTCAATTTCATATCTTAGGAGATCAATAGTAGATAATTCATTTTCTTCATGCCTTATAAATAAAACTCATTTTAATTTCCACCCCCAAGCCATATGTGGAGTGCATGCCTGATTTGTACTTTTACACATAACACTATGCATCTGAGTATTTCAAGGGTGATTCTCTGCGAAGGAAAACTACATTTTCTCAAGGCAGAAGAAGAGAGTTGTGACTCTGCACTGGCATCAAGAAATGGTTCTACACAAATATGTAAACTCACAGGTAAACAACTGTTTCCCGATTTCATAAATACGCATAACATTACCGTATTTACATACTAGGTATTTAAAAGGTTACTTATTTCATCTGCAAAACACTTAAAAACATAAGTAATTAAACTACATGAACCAGCATGATCTTTAGATTGGGTCAAAAACAGAGTAGTTTAAAACAGAATTTGCACTTAATTAGCAGAGAGATCAATGGTAGCCCTGATTCGTCCAGTGACAGCACAGCTATGAACATCCCTTGCAGCAGCCAGAGGTACCTGCAGAAGACTTAGCAGGACAGCTTAACCTTGTGGCCTGTGCAATAACACCATACACTGAGAGTGGCAGTTCAACAGAATCACCAGGTAGGACCCACTTTTGCCTCCTGAATCATTTGGTGTTCGGTGCAGCTTTTCTGCACACCACTGAGGCACTGAGATGTTGGTGCCTTCCTGTAAGTTTTAATGAGTCTGACCATACTACTTTCTCATTAACAAAGTATTTTTTCACTCAGAACTGCTGCTTTTATTTTGTTTATTGCACCATTCTCTGTAAACTCCAGATCAGGGGTGGGCAATCTTATCCAGAAAGGGCTGCTGCATATGTGGGTTTTCGCTGCAACTCCCTAAGTTTGAGTAGCTGACCTAAAGGTTATCCCAAAAACCTGCATACACACCGGCCCTTTGTGAATAAGACTGCCCACCCCTGCTCTAGGTGCTGCAGTGTTTGAAAAGTTCAGGATGGTGGCTGTTTCTGAGATTCTAGAACCATCACACCAACAATGAAACATACAAAATGGCTTAGATCATACAGCTAAGCCCTTCAAATGCTTATGTACACCATAACTGAACCGCCTCACCTTTCCTTCAAGCAGTGTTGGGAGGGTTACTTTTAAAATGTATTCCACTATAGAATACAAAATATATGCCCTAAAATGTAATTTGTAACATATTCCGTTAGATTACTCAATGTGAGTAATGTATTCTGAATGCTTTGGATTACTTCAACATTTTCTTACATTTTACAACGGTATGAATGTGGCAATCACACTATACTTACTTAAGACAATTCTGTTATTTTCTTCTACCGTAGCAACTGGTTGAATGTATTAATGTATCACGCCAGATGCGTAAGAGTTGGTGAAGCCCTGGTGACGGTTCCATTACACTTACAGATTCTAAATAATTGTGCATCAAATGTACATGACAAGTCCACCGGCCACATCTATTTAACATGTCCAGTTTATCATTCAGTGGAAGCACTACCATAAAGCATTATCGTAAAACCAATTTGCTAGTCAAATGGTATCATTAGGCTACGCATTCTGATAGGTTACCAGACACCGGTCCAGTAGGCATTGAGTTTACCTTTCTTGGTCATTTCTGCAAATGCCAAATATCTGGGTAAATGCGAGGCAACTTTCTGAGCTACCGAATGAGAAACACATAGACTGACAATTTCAATAGCATGTCCCGAAAGTAAGTTTAAAAAAATCCAAAATTCATAAATGTCCTTGTATGAATATTCTTGTGCATAAAACAGTCAACGCAAGAGTCACGAAATAGTTGTATGTTCTCTGCAGTCAGAAGACAGAACACGGTTGGATTGATTAGGTTAATTTGTCTTATTTATAGTTGATAGGTAACACCTTAAGTGTTGATATAAAGCGACTCATTTCGTATGTCAATGCTAATTTCATTACTAATTGAAGTTTATAACTAAAACGTTTTTTAGTCAGTTTATTTTTATGCCAGTTGATAATAAAGTACTTCAAATATTACGTATGAATCGTAATACTTTCTTGAGACCATGGTTTAAGTTTTGATTTACCACCGCTGGTGCGTCACATAGTGGTTGTGCGCCCACTATGGGAGGCGTCCTTCAGCATGAAATATGGCAACCCTAAGTTGGACCCATGCAACTGAATTAATCCAACTATGTAAGTTGCTAACGGAAGCTTTTGGAAAACCCCCCCCCCCCCCCCCCGCTGTGTCATCACCGCGAGTGAGCAGCCAGCTAGCGTAACCACACCTCAGCTACTAGCTGCGTGTTTTATTCCATGGACTTCTGGGAAATATGGCAAATGGCTATAATTTCATTGGAGAGTGAATAAACATGTGAAATAGATAAATGTATTCCATGTATTCCATTGATTTCAACAATTAACTGTATTCTAATTGCCATCTATTCAAATTGTAACTGATCGGAATACAGGTACTCATATTTTGTATTCTAAATACATAACATTAATCCCCAATGCTGCCTGCACACATATATTCAGTTGATTTAATCTTCGGAGGAGCAGGATGTTTGTGTTAACAAATAGGTGTAGTTAATAATGTATAGAGCAATTGATTGTAAATTAATTTTTACCCCAACAGTATAAACACAACAAATTATAACACTTAAAACCATGCCCAAGACCCAAGTTAATTTGACATTTCTGAAAATTAAAAAATGGTGTCCAATTACCAAACATCTAACATTATCCTTTAGTGTCTTGTCACATTGCACTGGAGTGGTTGGAGTGTCAGGGGTAAATCCGCACCTCATAAGTTCAGACTGTGGCTTTAAATCTGGCTCCTTTGTGTATAGAATTGATATGTACCCTCTGTTAAGGTGACTATTCGACATAAAAGAATATATACAGATCGACCCAGTGAATTGTTGGGAAAGATAAATGTTCAGAATGAACTGAAGATGTGTAACTGACTTGGAATATAACAATGACAGTGGACAGCACACCCAAAGTCAGACAAAATGCCAATTTAAAAAATCTGTGTGTAGGTCAAGACTACTAAACCTGTTACTCAAGGTTGTCCACTAAAGCAAGGACTGCTTCAATCAATATACTGTATGTAACTGTCTCTGTGATATGCCTTCCATTACTCAGTTGGAATAAAAGATACCTGGACATTGTTAAAGACTATGTCTCCCTGTTAAGGGATTTTGTGGCCCAATTCACATTCGCCATACCTGAATCAAAGAATGATAAAAAAAAATAAATAAATAAATAAAAAAATTCAGTCATAATCAAAGATAACATTACTTAGAGGTATAGTAATTAGAGTTGTATTAATAATTAATAATATTAATATTACCTTAAAATCATTATAGACATGTACTAAATACATCTCACGCTTTATGAATAGTACTATGAGGGAGATTATTAAACAGTTTAAATGCAATGACATAATGACTCTGGATGAAGCATTTGTGTGTGCCTCATGATGTACAGTAACACTACCACCCCAGCACATATATGCTGACAATATCCTACTTGTCTTGCCCAGCATACAACAGCACTGTCTGTCATGATGAATTCATCTCCTGTATAAAACGATATTTATCATATATTTTGGTTACACACAATACAGATGAGTATCCAAAACTGCTATAAGTGCTATGAAGCAGCAATAATACAAAATCTGCAATAACATGCATATGGTGCTTATTTACTTTAGGGAATGTTTAAATGTCAATTATTGACATTATATTCCAAGTTCTGTTTAGAAGCAGTCTGACGACTTGTAACAAATCTTTCACCTATTGATCAATTGTGTGTCTGCGCATAATGTTTAAGATAGTCAAAAGACAATATAGTATATTTTCATCCTTTTAATACTTTGATATATATTGTTGCAACCCTAATGTTAAAGACCTTAACATTTTTCCCCATCTAACTTTACTCCTACTTGTGTCACTTATGGAGGAAAACTTAAAAGGTAAGGTAGAAAACATCTAAAATCAATTTTACTTAAATGTAACCATGAAGTCAGTTTTAAAATTAAAAACATGTATTGCCTGGGCCTAAAGATTCGTGGAGTTTTTTAATGTTTGAACTAAAACAAGAACAATATTAATAGTAACAACACCAATTTTGTCAAACCCAACTGTATTTATTTTATACAATTATGCCTGCCTGGTCACTATCTGACTAATATACAGAGCAAATTAGTGGTCATCAGAGGGAACAAACCTAAGGTAGTAGGCTGAGTAGGCTATCCCAACTGAGCACTGAAGTATTCCCTGTTTCCTCATTAAGCTCAACCTTTGACACAGCTGGGTTACCAGCAGTCACAAGCAGATACATTACTCTAAGTTATGAAATATGAATTAATAGGTCAAATCCAGAAAACGCAAACTACAAAATTTCAACAATGATGGTGTTCTGCATGGTCAAAAGACTATCAAATAAATATGGTAGGTCAGTAAAATTGTGCTGAAATGCATGCATACTTTGAGAATAGGTAAATGGATTGCAAATAGAGCCTGTCTGTGGGATCATAAATACAAAACAGAATCGTTTGTTCCGATTTATTTCCTGATTGGCATCCCTTCCTCTTTCCCTAAGCTACTTGGGATAGGTTTGAGGTTTACTGCTGTGCAAAAACAGGAATGAAAATGCATGGATGAATGAATGGACAGCTTTCCCCCTCCCATTATTATATAAAGATTATGCATATGTTAATAGTTTTTCATATGACTGTGTGATAAAAACACTTATGTGGTGACCAACACTTAGGTGACCATCCCAGTTCCTCTTGATTCACACCACATTTCCCTTGTTTCTGTGTCAATTTATAAGGCTTTGCCATTTATTTTGGCAGAATTGGGAGACAGGAGAGTCGGCTTAGAGGTTCTGCTAAACAACTTGCCATAAATCCCATGTAACATGACTAAGCCCCTAATTGCTTTCACAAGCTAAACATGAAATGCCAATTTCAACATTTAAAAATTACCTAAATGACATCATGCACTTTGTATCATGATTAGATTGCCATGATTGAGTATAAATGTAAACATAAATGTTAATACATTATTAAAATCTGGTGATAAACATACAATATAATAAACATTTTCTTCACACTTAAGTAGAAATTAATAAAAACAAGAAAGAAATTAAGTTATTTGCTGGTTGCCTTATATTTTTAATGACAAGCTCCAATTTGAATTGCCCTATACAGTATGTATCATTGTAGCAGAGCCATAGAAGTCACAGGTCTACAGTACATGATAAAGATGCCTGAACAGCTGCATGTGTTATGGAACAGTAGTAACTTTTCTAACAATATTCCCATAATTCTTTTTATTATGCAAGTCATAAAAAGTTAGGTAAAATACAATAAATCAAGGATGTAAAATATGTCTCCAGATGCAATTAAAATAGCGGATAAAATATGTGGAATAAACAAGTCAAAGCCACTAAAAATCTAAATTAGGAAGGACAGTAAAAAGCTTTTTATGAATCCAAAGTAAAACCCTCACTTTAAAGTTTTCATAGCACACAGAACAGTGACATTTTTGCACAGGCATCTGGGTGAAGGCAAACGCACACCAGATATTTGTGATGACATCCAATATATCGCTGCTCCACGTGTACTAGTTCTGAACACTCGTTTGTGCACAACAGAAATGTGCCATGGACAAAGGTTTATCTTCATGAGAATAACTAGGATTCCATCAGCAAATATGTGCATGGAAAACAGTGTTACATTGTGACATGTACACAGATAGCAACATTAATCTTACGGCAGTCATGCCGTAAGTGACAGCTGATGCTTGAAGTACTTACAGTACAGAAGTTATTATCTCTACGCCAAACAAGATATACAGGACATTAGATTAAACATGCGCATTGTTAATCAATTCTGAAACACATTTCTAGGGTTTACAAGTAAAACATATCAAAGTAGGAAATACAAGGTTTTGAGTAGGAAAGACAAGATATATACCAAAAATTAAAAATATAACCAAAGCCCCACTGCTTTTGTTAAACCTACAGTATAACCTCTGCTTTTGTTTAGACTGTCTCTCCAACTACTGTCTCCATTACTTAATCCTATAACATGTTTCTCATTTTGGCATCTCTCGAGCAAAAAAACCTGTCTTACACGAGTTTTTTTTTGCAATGTCGGACTTTTGTGGTTGCAAATTATGCTCAGTGTCAGATTTTGGTGAAATAAACACACAAACAAAACAAAGAAAGAAAGAAAGAAAGAAATTAGGAAAAAAACAGAAGGTCTTGACTTAAAGCTGAAGAATAATGCCAGTCCTGAGGCAAGAGCAGCTGAAAACCACTGCACTACACTGTCCACCCCTCACACGAAGCCATCGCGCACCCTCATGCGGACTGTTACGTCAGACCCCACATGGCGAAACACACCACCAGACTCTGTAGTGCCCGTAGTTCTTCCCGAGTACCTTCTCTGCCAGATTCTGACAGTAACGTACAGCCTCAGGCATGACTCAAGCTTCCATCCCCCATATTGAGAGCAAAGACCCTGACCATGTCACCAATGTGCCAAAGCCCAGCAGTGAGGCTACTAGGATACTAGGATAGCGAAAGTATTTCTCTTTTATTAAGCATGGCACAGGGAACAGGGTTATATGGGCTCATATCTTAAAAAGAAATCAGTCCACAACTTCTCACAGTCCATGGTACTGAGATAACATGCATTGATTTCACAAGCTCTGCTGGCAAGAGATTATTCAAGGATTCTTAGAGACTGTGCAGACTGTGTAATTTGGCAGACAGGTATGGGTTTACACAGCTGCTCCCGACCATGTAATAGAGTTCAGACTTTCTTTGTTACTATTTGCCGAGAATTTTAATATTGCGGCTAACAATGCTGACAGCTGAAAAAAGTAGCTAATGTTTATCTTACAACCAATTATTTTTCAACAAAAAATATTGGCATTTTGTGCTTTTGGCAAATCGCACGCCTGCCACCCTGTCTAAGAGATAAGAAATCGATGATTGTCACCAGAAAAAAAAAAGGGAAAAGCCGCAAGACAGATCGGCACGACTACACCGGACACACCGCTGGAAATCTATAGTGACTTATCAGTTTAGAGTGGAGCTATGTTGGCTGAGTACCCTAAAGTGCAGTACTGTAGAAGGAAAATAATCAGAAGGTGAGTGAAAAGGCCATGACACAGTGGCACAATATTAGCTCTGAGAGTTGACTCTGGGCTGGGAAAATGACCTCCTATTAGATGTTGCTCATGTCAGCATATTGGCTTGTGTAACATCTACACCACATGGAAATTCTTGTCTGACTTTTTACAATCAATAGCTCTGCTTTGGCTTATAAATATAGCTATACGGCTGAAGCACATGCAGTAACATTGATTTTATGTATCTATTTTTCAATATCACAGCATAAAAAAAAGATTTAGCTATCTAGGCTGTGTATT
Organism: Petrocephalus schoutedeni; assembly: GCA_026780765.1. NCBI lineage: Eukaryota > Metazoa > Chordata > Actinopteri > Osteoglossiformes > Mormyridae > Petrocephalus > Petrocephalus schoutedeni. The sequence continues at coordinate 8,052,279 of JAODKL010000034.1, forward strand.
TTTCCTGAGACAATACATTATCATTGACGTGTCGTGACTACTTGCTATAGTATTCTACATTAACTGCATTATTCAATTTGGGGAGGGGGTGATTCGATTTCACTTTTCATTCCTTCCAGAGTGTTTCAACGCATCTACTTTACGGTGAAGATTCCTCTATGCAGTAACGTGAAAAGAGTGATACATTTCAAATTAACCCTTTTCCCGTGATAATTTCCACATGTGAAATTTGCCTACCGTTTAATGATGCTCTGGGGCTCAGACTGACCCCAAACACGGGATAGGGGGTTAAAATCAGTTTAATGAGTGCTAATGGGACCAGCCTGCAGACCAGCCTTCCCTCTCTTTACTGTACTCTTTACAGCATTACATGTGAATCCGCACAGCTGATACCAGACTATAATCATATGTAAAACTAAAGGGAAGTGTAGACCGTACTGACATAGAACGTGAAATGAGAATCTGTAAGTATTACGTTGTGGTTGCAGAAGCAGGTCATGTACTGCGAAATATGCAGAAGAGCGAAAATGGTGAAGGGCTGCTACAGTAAGTGTAGCATCTGAGAACACCAGCCTGTAAACAGGTATAAACAGCATTGGAAATAAGCAGCTGACAATGAGCAGCCTTTTGTGCTACTTATCATTTATTCCCTCTTATCTCCAGCAGATTTTGTTAGATATGTTTGAGAGTTCACAACAGATGCCTGGGAATAAATCACAGTGTAATAAGCATACTTTATGTGGACACATAGGAGAATAATGAATGCGAGCTTGCAAAGTCTTGGAGAAGCAGATGCTGGTCCGTGAGGTTATGAAGAAGTCTAAAGAGTGGAATACAGCTTAATGAATGAAGCTCATCATCATCTGAGCAGAAGGGGGTCAATGAAAAACATTTCAGGGAGGAAATGATTGATGGGTGGGAATAGATTGGTCCAAAGTGCTTACAAATAGGATTGTTACTGGCAGGCAGGGAGTTGGAATAAACATGTTGATACTATAATTACCATGTGTGCAGGCAGGTAGGTGTGTGTTTAACTAGCAGAGAAGAGACCAGACGTGAACTATTTTGACTCTTAAATAAACCAGGAACCTTTACTTCCTAGATGTCAATGTTAGTCAAAGG
>JAODKL010000034.1:8053500-8066618 GCA_026780765.1 Petrocephalus schoutedeni
GAGACCAGACGTGAACTATTTTGACTCTTAAATAAACCAGGAACCTTTACTTCCTAGATGTCAATGTTAGTCAAAGGTTAAGAGGTTGCATGTTCAAGCAACTGATTTACTAGTCCTGTTGACAGCCTGCTCCACATAAAAGTCTGACCCTTTGTCAAAACCTCTCATTCCATTTTCTTTCCCCCCACTAGTCATCAGCATTCATAATTACTAAGATACTGCCCTATACACGAAGCACAGCCTTCTGAACCATTGGCATCAGCCACATGCCGTTTTGCCCCAGGATGCAGTGTGCCCGAGGCTGGGTTGTTGCGGAGCTTACCAGTGGCTGAGCACCGTCATGACCTTCTGAAAGTAAAGCTGCAACTGGGTGCCTTCAGGCCTGCCTGCAGGCCTTGGTTATACCTTTGAAGCATGGTCATTAAGGCACTAGCCCAGAGACAGAGAAGCACTCCCCGGCAGGTATAGTATACATTCCCCATCCATTGTATGTTTTAATTCCCTTAGGATGCTGTCTGTAATGAACTGGAATGTGCATCATGCTCTGTTTATACCGCACGAGTCTCCCTCTCTCTACTATATTTTAAGAAGGTGGATTTTTATATTTTATGTGGTAGTAGCACCAGAAATATAGTCAGGTATCCACATAAACAATATCAACGACCCAAAGGTAAGTAGCTAACTACGAAAATACAGGGCATTAAGAATGAATGCTAAGTTACACTTTAGACTAGTTTATGGCACAGAAAAGTGGATGTTTATTTATTTTCCTAAAGCTGTTATTATACAAGTCCTTTGGTTCTCAGTGCCTATATAGAAAGGAAACATTACCTTAACAATTATTATGCTGTGCAGTACTTTCACCAATACAATATGTGCATTCAGTGATGCTCCCATGAGTGTGATGCACTGGCAACCTGCTTAAATTATGAAAGATGTGCCAATAACTCATTACCATAAGGGACTTTTAAAATGTATTCCTTTAAAACTAATACAATGAATGTGAAACAGTCAAACCACTTTTGATTTATTGCACTGGCTTTGGAAAAACAGTGTCTACTAGGGCTGTCTTATAAGCAATTTACAAATTATATTTCATTTTTAGAGCTCTCCTTAGAACAGTGCAAGAACATGTGAATGGTTAATTGAGCTCAAAAAGTCTTGATGTAATTTGTTTCCATTTCTTTATTTACATTTTTAAATGAAAAGCACCAAATTACTGCCAATTCATAAAACATGGCCATTTTCAGGTAATTAAAATGTTCTATTGCAACAGTCTCCTCCATGGTTTACTCTCTCTGCCCTTGTAATATAAGATCTAAAACCAGCAGAGGGCAGAATTTTCGTTTTAAGGTCCTAGACTCCAGTTACCATGCGACTTTGGAGTTTATTATAATTTAAATTTGAGAACGCAATACTAAACTGAAAACAAATGGTCGGGATAAATAAAAAGGTCCCAACAAAGTATTTGACGGACAGTATTCTTAGCCTGAGTTCTACTGAGCCAGTATCAGAAAGTATTCAGTAATGGAATCTAAGCACTTATGTAAGTCACTCTGGCTAAAGGCGTTTCCCAAAGGCTGTAAACGTATTTTAAATGAACCACAAATTATTATGCAGTGTTACAAATTTCCATGACTTTTCCAAAACATTCTAGGTTTCTTATTTTTCAAAATCGTTTCCTGTGCTAACCCGTTACTTCCCATGGCAATACCGGTACAGGGTACCTGTCCAGTAGGCATTGAGTTTACCTTTCTTGGGCATTTCTGCAAATGCCAAATATCTGGGTAAATGCAAGGCAACTTTCTGAGCTACCGAATGATAAACACAATTTCAATAGCACGTCCCGAAAGTAAATTTAAAAAATCCAAAATTCATAAATGTCCTTGTATGAATATGCTTGTGCATAAAACTGTCGAGGCAAGAGTCACAAAATAGTTTTATGTTTTCTGCAGTCAGAAGACTGTCCTTGTCATGTGACAAGGATCCAATCATAAATGCTTGTTCGGAGTTAGGAAATGTTTCAATTTAGTCGGGAATGCGGACCACGTAGCATGTAATCATTCGGAAATGTGGAAACAGCACCGGTCCAACAGCAAACAGTGTGATCCCTCCAAAATCAAGTAAGTAATTGGGCGCTGAACCATTGCTGGAAACAAACAAACAAGTAAACAGATAAATGGAAAGATGGTTCTGGTTAGCTATCAAGTTATTTAAAGTACATTCAAAGGAACACAATGCAGCATATTTTCACAAATGCAGAAGAAGAAGATGAAGAGCTAAATTTTTTTGATATCTTCTATAAAACCAGCCAAGGTAAAGAAAATTATGTTTAGGAGAAAATCTTTGATTGAACACAATATTGTCCTATGTCAGAGGTTGGAATGTGCCGGAATGAATGAACTCTTGATAGAAATGCATCAAAGAGTTTATCCATAAACGCTCAGAAATATTTTTGACATCAAATCCACTCACACCAGCAGCATGCATTAATAAATCAAAAAGATTTTTTTTAAGTTCTAAGCGCAATGCATTGTGGGGCTTAAACAAATGCAAATGCAATCTTCAGATATTCCATGTTTCATTAAAAGGGTAATTAAGCACAATGCTTTCTAACCTACTTTATAGACTTTAACATGTGACCCACTGAATTTACAAGATCCTGCTGCTTCAATATTTGGCTTGATGGCAACATCTGGTGGAAATTTTGCGTCAATAGCCCGCTTAGAAATCCCCTTACTGATAAAAATGTTGACGTGTTCAATACTTATTTTCCCCGCTGTATATGCATATGCACAGCCAAATGACACAGTGCATTGCAGTTCCACTGTGGTTTCCAAACTCCCATTTTCTTATGAGATACAGGATAAAGCTAATTCCTCTGCACAATTTCAAAAGGGTGACGTCAGGGGAAGAGTTGAAGCACTTGACTGAGTGACACTGCTTTTTGGTATTCCAGCCCATGGATGGAGATGGCAGGCGTTTGTTCATTAAAGGTTTGAGCACTGGTCCCATGACTGCTGAATATTTAAATAAATATGCAAATGGATACATTTCTATTCAAAGGCTTCTTTCGGCTTCAACAAGGTTTCTAAATAACTCAGGGGATAAGATCCTTTCTTTGTGAATAGATCTACCTGTCAGTAGCTAGAAATTAACATGTAAAACCCGCTTGAAGTTAAAAGGCTGTTGGTCTCTCCCATGGACATAGTAAAAATGGAAAAGGACAATTTTGAAAGGTTGATTCTGTTACACAGTCAGACACATTGAATTCTCCAGTTGCTCTTCACATATAGCTTGGTATTTCATGGTTACAATACTGCTGTATTAAAATAAATGATAAAAAATACAAAACTATTGAGATCCCATGGAAATGCCAGCTGAGAGTGATTAAAATGCTATTGTTCACTCTGGAAATCTTGTGTCACTTCCTCAGCCATTAGACATCCAGCAAAATTCATGCTTTAAATTCAATGCCATAATGAAAATGAAACACAAGTATACCCTAAGAGTTACCTGTTGTAGAAAACTGTGTCCCACTGTAAGTCGGGGTCCTAGAGTCTTGGACCAAGACACTAAGCAGTGATAGTACGACTTGTAGGTCTATTCTTTTCAACATCTAAAGAATCTGTCACAATCCTCCTGACAAATTCAAGTCCTCTTAGACAAGGATGTTGGGGGGGGGGGCATGGATACCCGGACAGATCCCTGTAGGGCCCGGTCAGCAAAATCTACCAAGAGCAGTCCCCCCACCCTGCTCTGGCATCCTGGTGACATTTTGCCAGAGGGGCCAGAATTTTGTAGCTCTCAGATAGCTCAGTGGCCAGCTCCTGGACATCACCTGCTTGGCCTACATCCCTTCAAGCTGATTTCCCAGCTCATGCAGCTGCAAATCATAACTACCCTCAAGCACATCCAGAAGGTAGTTGATTATTATATGGCTCTCAGCAACCGCTAATATGCACAAATCTGGGCCCTTATATTTCCTTCATTAGGTGGGAAAATGTGAAAAATATGTCATAAACTGAAAATATTTTCAAAATTCATTCAGCATATTTAAATATTTTCATGAATAATTAAGGAAGTACTTTCATAATATTGGGTTTGGCATATGGAACACCTAGTTACTCAAAAATAAAATACAAAAAGTTCTTAACGAAAAAGCACATATGATAAACGAAGAAGGAAAAAAGAAACAAGTTACAAAACCTGAATCTTATTAGCTACAGTGATATTTGCATCTATCCTGCTTAATGATATAATTTCATTGAAAGGCCACATTTAAACACAATTACACACTTGCAATTTTATAAGGACTGTGCAAATTAATATTTATATACAGATGATTATCCAGTTTCCATAGATTCTTATCCAGCACAGGTTCTTTGGCGAGCCTGGAGTCAATCACAGGTAACACGGGGCACCAAGTGGGTAATCTGATTCATGGTAGGGCACAAATTCATTACCGTAATTCTGATATACTCATTCACTTAACTGCACTGCCATTAAAAGATGGAAGAAAAAACTAATGCGCAAAGGAAGCCTAAGTAAACAGAGTGAGAACCTGCAAACTCCTGAAACAAAGTGGGAAGGTGTGAGGGAATAATGAAGTTTAATCTAAAATAATCTAGACTGTTTATCTAAAAAATTACATTCTAGATCCTCACTGACACCCATATGGCAGATATGCATGTTTAAATGCAGATAGTTATGCACGTTTAAATAGAAATTTTGCATGACCTAAAATGAAGAAACTCGAGCTGATGGGTTCGCGTTAATTATCAAAACACTATTTAGGTAAACGGGGTGCTCTTGTTTTTCCACAAAAGATATCTAGAAAATCACAGTAAAAAACAGTATATATGCATATGCATGCCTATATATGCACATATATTTAAAGAAAAAGGACCATTTGGAGAAAATGACATTTCTGATGCATAAAATCAGAAATGCTTCAAAATCACTGACAGCACATAAATGTGACAGACTTGAAAATGAAGATGAGTTTAATGATTCTCTTTCACTGTGGTGTATCTAGGGTGCTTTGCTTAAATTTAATTTTCTTCCTTTAGCTTGAGCATTGCCAGTCCTTTCATGCATTATCTGTGCTTGTGAATTTATGTTCTTGCTTTGTTTAATTTATAAATGCTTTTCCTTGCCACCGGATAGTCCAAATGCTTTTATTTTGCCACCATTGCCCCACAACATAATATACTGAGCAAAACAGTTAACAAAAAAGAAATAATTTTAGCATGCAATGGAGAGAAAAAAAAATCTGTTGCTTGGCTGACACTTCTGTCGGAAGTGACTTATAGATGTAGTAATTTATCCTGTGGGACATTTTACAGGAGCAATTCAGGTTAATTACCTGACTCAAGAGTACAACATCAAGGCCTCTCCTGGGAACCAGTAACCTTCAGGTAATGACTCCATACCCTTTGCACCATGCTAACGGCTGCCCTGTGCATAGTAATTCTTAAATTATGCATGTCTTGAATCACTTTTCTCTATATTAAGAGACACTGCATATTGAAAATGAGCAAAATTAAGAAAACCTGCACAAAATACCTGCCTTGCCATTTCAAATGTTTACCTGTTCCACACGGACATCTGCCACACTTATAATGAGTCCATTAGCACCAGACATTGTACACAAGTTATTTCCGTAGATAAAGCCGCAAAATAACAATATTTCAAGGACATTTTTGGGGAGTTATGACTCTGACTGGACTTTGACGTCACTTCCCTGACAGACATCGACGGAATGATCAGGAGAAAAAGAAAAGACACGTCGATCCGGTTTTTATATTTCTAAATGTCATATTGTCACACAGGGCCCTCTTTTTCATTTATGTTGTTTTGCCTCTCAAGAGCTGAATGGCTAGAAGAAGTTTGCTCACCGATGCTGGGGTCCATAGGGGTGGATGGGTCGCCTCCGGTGTTCAGAGTAATGCCAAAGGCTTTGTCTTCCTGACTTTGCCGACTGGGGAGGTCACAAGGGTCAACATAGGTGAGCACCCCCACGAAGCCCGCGTCAGCCAGGAGTGAGAGCTGCGAAGAGAGAGACGGCAGGCTTTCCTGAAGTGACGCACACCTACACACACAACCAACACGCATCTGACATCATTTTAGGGTGCTACTGTCATTTACCACATTTATGCAGTTCTCAACCACTCAACAAGTGTCAATTTTCAGAGATGGTCAGAGAGCAGGTTTTCATAAATGAAGGTTAAAATGGCGTTTGTATTTAACTTTTATCTGTAGAATATTCTACAATGGAAATTCACATTTTATATTACTACAATTTTAACTGGACTCCAGATAAAATACTTATTGTATTTTAAAGGCTAATGACACTCTTGCCACACTAATAGAGAAAGTGCTGTCCAGCTTGCTCCCTCCACGTGCACTTTGCAGTCAGGGAGGTGACTTTTAAACAGGGTTCACTAGTGCATTGCACACCTACAGCTTGACTGGGTTTCACCTACAGTTGTATCTAAGCATCTTATTGCCTGCTGCAATAAATTAATGTGATGGAAACAGCCTGAGTATGTTGGCTTCACCTACTATTATATCCAGGCATCTTACTGACTGTTGCATTAAAGTACTATGATAGAAACTACCTGATTGTTTGGGTTTCATCTACAGTTTTCATCTACATAAACAGCTTATGGATTGCTGCATTAAGGTACTATCATAAAAAATGAAGGCATCCATGCAGCACCTAGATATTTATCATAGAGGGGTTCTATCTCCCCATATGGTATCTGCAGTGTATGTGCTAGTATAATTAAACAGATTATGATTCATTCTTCACAAGTGTCTATAGGTAAGGGGGCATGCACTGATAAAGCGCGTTGCCACACCCACCACATGACAAACCACCTCAGGGATGAGAACCTGAGTCCAGCCATGCACCGGGTGATGCTTCAGCACCACACTAGTTTGAATCACAGTGAATCAACAGCGTGAAGGTTTTCCAGCAGCTGGAGTGATGGATTTCCAGTAGCTGGCCAATCCTGCCACCAATCCCCAAATTCCCCCTGAAGTTGGAGGACCTGCTTGCAGGGCCAGATGTAGGTTAACGTCATACCGAGGCTGAAGCAATTGCAGGTAAAGGGCCTTGCTCGGGGACCCAATGGAGTAGAGTCACTCCAGGCATTTGCAGGATTCAAACCAGCAACCTTCCAATTGCCGGCACAAATCCTTGGCCTCAGAAAAACCGCTCCACCACAACTTTTTATAAATTCCACAATTTACCTTTACATTACTAAAACATTTCGTGGTCACATTGTCGCATCCAAAATGTGACCTTCTCGACTTCAAATATACCCCAGTATACTTTATTTTTCCTTATTGAACCACATGATTCCAGTATGAGACCTCAGAAGATTAACAGATTATTATGTATGCTAGTCAGCCATTAATATCAAATGCCATTGGACGTAAATCACAAAATAAGCCTAAATAAATATAAAAAAAAAATAAAAATAAAAATAAATTATGTTACACTGACTATACTTTAAATTGTCAGTCTAAATTATGGACCTCCAAAAAATGCCCTAACATATTTTAAGGCTAACTGTTTTGAAGTTAGTAAACGGCAACTTTATACTTTTACTGACCTGTATTGTATTACTGGGGAAAGCTGAGTTAATCTCTGTCTTCTTTGCTTTCTGAATACCCTTTTTAAATTTCTATTTTCAATACTGAATTGCTATACAAGGATCAAAGGGTCTTTAGATCTTTGACACTGTCTGAAAACTACCCACATTTTAAAATTGCTTCCCCCATTTAGTCACCTTGGCCACCATCTTCCACTTATCTTGAGTCCCAAGTAGTCTTACGTATTTATGCTTGTAACAAAATAGCTATAACAAAGACCTTATACAGCTTTGCATTTCTCTCTCTACAATGTAGATTGTCTAATTTTACCATAATTTAATCTTCTGAACTTTTACCCTTTCAACTTCCATTTCGCCACTAATGAGTAAAAATGTATATGAAATGCTGCCTTTGATCTTCTGTCACAGGATCCCTTCAGCACCTGCTGGTCACATGTGATTAAATAAACTTTTAAAGAAAATTATTGGTTACTTTCATCATGTTGTGACATATTCTCAGCTACCCTATCCCAACTGATGTAAGGTACTTTCAAACGGCAGATTATATTCATCTATTCCCATTCAGATTCAGATTTTGCTTGTATTCTACGACAGGATTCCCCAACACGGTTCTCGGGGACTGCTGGGCAGTCCGCATTTTTGCTCCCTCCCAGCTCCCTGCCAGACAGTCTATATTTTGCCCCACTGAAGCTCCTGGCAGGGAGCTGGGAGGGAGCAAAAACGCGGACTGTCCGGTGCTCCCCGAGGACCGGGTTGGGAAACACAGTCCTAGAACCTCCACCTTATCTCAAAATGTTAATTTGTGAAGTGCATCACATGTATATATTTATCTGTTGTAACTTGTCATCCACCTCTCAGCCATATCTCACTTTGGCCCAGCTTTACTCGCCTCCCCCTACACCATTCAATGCTGTATACATTTTCCTCCTCAGTGCACTGGAAGCAGCCCAGTTCACAAGCAATCTATCTGGCTTAGCCAGGCCCCATCTGCCTTTCAGGACATTTAATATTCTTATTAAAGTTGTCCCAGTCTTGCTTGTGACGCGTATCAATTCCGAGAAGAACAGCTTGCCTGCTGGCTAGGCACTCTTCCCCGGAACAACTTCTTTTCTCCTGTTTTCATTCACCGGAACCTCTCGACAGCATCTGATACTGTCAGCCCTTCTCGGGACAGGTTAAGCCATCACACGTACCCACCACACTGAGTCTGGTGATCTCAGAAACCGCCCCTCTACTATTCGAATCCTATCTGCATGAATCCTGCCTGGATTCAGCCTCATCATCTCCACTCATGACTTATATCCTTTTTAAGTTATGTACAGATCATGCATCTTGCACCCTCTCTTTCTCATCCAATCCAAGCCAGGAAACTTATTCCACGCCGTGTCTCATCCTATGGCTTCCACCACACACCTTAAACAATTGTCACACATTTTTGTATGTATATATTATATACAGTATACGTGTGTGGGGGCGCATGTGAGGATACCTTTGACATGGGAAATGTTGCCCTGGCCATAAATCAAGTTGATTTCATCTGGAACTTATGCTGGTAAGATACAGGATTAAAAAAAAAAAAGTCTGAAATTTCCAAACTAAAATGTGCAACTTTGACATTCAGATTTGTTCTGCAGAAAGGTCTGAGAGAAAGAAACAACATTTAAAATGATTTCATCTCTACACTGCGTAATGTAATGAGACCAGCAGGTGAAGGTAAAATTTTATTAATTTGTCCAGCAGAGCATAACAGAAACCAGATGCTGATTATTCAATGCCTCTGTGTGTCACAAAAATTATTTAGTTATGCTCAATAGCAGACGCTAAGCATGGGTGCCCAAATCCCTATTTCACCTGCCAAATAAGCTTCCCATTATATCCAAATATTTGTGCTCAGTCAATCACAAACACTTCACCATAATGCCTGTGTATTTTGCATCACTGCAGTTTAACCATTCATGTGGTCTGCTTATGAACTGTATGAAGTCAGACATGCCAGATATTCTAATGGAATTTGTCACCGAGTGTCCAGTCTATTTACGTTGCAGATTAACACGTCAGCCATGAATATGCATGACAATGTGGTGTGTGGTGCGAGGCTCAGTGGGTCAGGTTGTGGTGCCTGCGATCGGAATGTCATCGGTTCAGATCCCATCAGAGCGTGATTTTGCTGTTAAGCTCTGGGGCAAGATCCTTAACCTCTAGTTGGTCCAAGGAATGCATTGTCTTGACTGCACGTCGGCTACAAAGGTAATGCCCCCACTATACCTGGTTGGATTAGATGAAAGTCACAGAAAAAAACCAATATATAAAAAAATGCTGGCAACACTATACCAAAACATGCATCAGTGAAATATGTCAACAAATAGCTTTTCACCCATGTATTCCATTCTAACTGTACATTCTGGTCTGAGCTTCAGCCATGCCAGGGGCACAATGTTGGGCTACACCACATACAAGATGCCACTTTTTAAATAAAAATATTCATCCAATAATGGAATTGAATCATTATTCAGAAGTTTCACTTACTGATATTGCAGTGGTTTTTATGGTTATTGAAATTAAGAAAATCACATATTTCTTGTAGAAGAACTGAAAAGCACTGTGCAGAAAGCATTTTGTAAACATATTAAAATGCATAATCATGCATAATTTAATCAATAAGCACTTCTCCTTAATGACAAATAGGAAGTGACTTGAGCAGGTTTCGTACTGCTTAAAGGCGAGTGAAATAGTTGAAATTGCTGCACAAGTATGACCTTGTCAGTAATCAATCATAATTGTAAATATTACATTTTGGCAGCTCGCCTACATTTAGGCCCAATTAAGGCAATGGCACATAGAGTGGACATAAATGGCATAGTCTGGCTGCTTAAAGGTATCCTGTCGTTGAAAAGGATAAAGGTGTAATATTTATGTGATATAGCAGAATAGATACAGGAAACTGTTTTTTGATAAGTATTTAACATATAATAACATTGTTGAATTTCATTTATTTACCCTGGCTTGTTACTTTGCTTGTTTATCAAAATACAATTTATAAATACTCTCAGCAGAGCACAGCCACTGATCTGTCTGACACAAAGAAACAGCACAGAATAAGCCTTACCATCTTCACCGCAATAAGAGATCTTAAGTCTGCTATTTATAAATTCTGTAAAGTCTGTGGGCTGTGTCTCCCTTTATATTGACATCCTTTTTCTCACTGTTTGAATAATAGTGCACCCACTATTATTTTCATCAGTACCCCCGAGGACCATAGACAAACGTTTCTGCAATGGATGGACCCCTTAAAATTGTACCAAAGCTTACCTTATAAAGTAGGGGCGCTTGTCCCAGTTTCAAAAGTGCAATTCTGTTGGCACCGTGGTTAGATGCATTGACTTGTCTTAAATCTCTTGTGCTTCCATATTGAACGTCGACTATCTCTCCCTGATGAAAGACAGGAACTGCTCACAACTTTTGAAATTTAAACATAGTAATGATTAATGATAAATCAGTATAAATAAGAGATCCAACAGTACTGAGCTTTGTTAAATACAACTGCAGGAAATTAGTACAATCAATCTGGAAAAAAGAATAGAACAGAGTTTTAAAGCTGGGAATGAATATTTTGAAAATTAATTATATTGGTTATGTTAGGTAACGCTTTACATTAACTGCACATTCATAATGCCTTTATCTTGCATTTGCCGAATGTACTGTACACTGCACCTTTGTAATGCATTCATAAAACATACACTGCACATTCATAGTGCATTCATAGAACAGGTAGTAAGAGCCATCTAACCAATAACTGCATTAAAATTACAGAAGAGAGCACAATATTTTGTTTATTCTCTTTTTTAATAATGAAAACTAAAAATAAAAGCCGTTAATGTTATCTATAATGCCACAAATAGAACTGCAACACAACATTAGCAATGGTGAAGGGAGCGTATTGCGAATATGTCAGAGAGCGTGCGACGCCGACTTCGAGCATAATTGTCGTATTATAACCTGACAAATGTGTGAGGCAAAAGTTTGACAAATGAATTGGCCCTACTTCAGGGGCAAGTCATGGACCAAGAGCTAAAGTGAGTACTTCAAGCCGACAATGCGTCATGTTAGAAAGTGGGAATGACGCCACTTAGACTTTCCCAACAGTATTTATTAATTCAATTCAAACAGTCTTGCCGAGGATGCAGTGATGACGAGTCGACATGCTGTAATAACCAACCCTTTCTTGGAGTAACCGAGCATCTTGCAAGATCACATATATGTGTTTTTATTCCTGGTCATGCACTTCAGTGTAATGACAACATATTGGTTGTGCACAAACTATTATTTTTAATGCATGCACCAGGGATCTGCTGAAGCCCTCATGGATACGGATCACATTGTACTGTGCTGGTGCTGAAGCTTTGTCAAGCCTGAGTGCTAATTGGTTGGGGAAGCAGGCCACAGTGCTCTCTATCTGTAAGGGGTCAACATTGCAATGCAGATACCTCTAAGAACAGGTAGCATTCAGGGGTGATTAGGAAATGAGATGGTAAGTGAACACAGATGCACACTTTTACCACAGCAACCACACTAGCCGGATGATCAATCTACATTAATTTAAGTGATCATCAGAGCAGAAAAAAAGTTTAATTATTTTTCTATCAGCAACAGAAGAACATAAGCACTTCAATTACCATACCTAAAACATAAACTTCTTTTAAATGTTGATGTTACCATATTTTGTTTGAATAAAAGCAAATCTAATTCAACACTAATGAAAATCTGGCCACACTTATGCTGTTATGATTAATACAGCAATGTCAGCCATGCATGCTAGTCCGATTAGAAGTGGCATGATGTCGTCATCCTCATTCAGAAACAAAGCACGACACAGTGCGCTCTTTCACACACACTTGTAAGACTGTCTGTTCTTGTAAGAGTATGTCTAGTGAATTTGTGCTATGCTTGATGAAGACATTTTGATCAGAACCATGACAGCAGATAGTCTGTTATGCACAGTGGCACAGTGTATCACCATTCTTTGGTGTGGCTTTCCATCCTGCAAACCACTAAATAAAATAATTCAAATAAAATAAAAACTAAAATTATAACTTGTGTTTTATGTATCATTTTTATGCTATTATGACTGTATTTTTTACGCAGCTCGGGAATCAGTTTGACCAGATGTAGATCTGCGGAGTTTTGCCAGGAAACACAGAAACAACAACTATTATTTATATGCATCAAATTCCATTGCATGCATCCAAATTCCATCAGCGAACCGAAACCAAGGCCCATTGCCCTAATGCTGCCCCTTGGTAGATCTTGGTACATTTTACAGACCACGTTGTGCTCATATTAAATTGTGTTCTGGTCTTGAGTCTACCAATTGAGCACCTCTTATATTGTCACGTGGGTATTAGGGGCATGTGGGGTTTGGTTTATACCCTCGTGCCTTTGGTACGTAAGCTGGGATTGCCGGACTAATTAATTGCCTTGGCAATTGCGGCGCCT
>JAODKL010000034.1:8099680-8117402 GCA_026780765.1 Petrocephalus schoutedeni
CAGACACTATCATTTTTAAGTCACAAAGCTCTGAGAAATTTAAATGTGTTATTGTGTTATAATTAAGGCTATATACAAGTTAAGTCAAATTTTCTACACAATGGATTGTTTCATTTAGGAAACAAAACTATAATCATATAGAAATAAAGTTATACAATAAATGGTGTTTTTCATACAGTACTAATCATAAAAGCACATTTCAATGCAAAATTTAAATTCTATTGAATTTTCTAAACATTTGCAAACTCTGCCAGGTTCACAAATGATTAAATTGATAACATTAAACTGAAGCTACTGATCTAAAGCACTTTGGGGGTTATAATTGCAACCAATCAATTAATGATGAAGCGGAAACATCAGCTTCGTTATAGAGGTAATATTATTGTTGGTTTCAGTCTCCCTTCCCTTCCCTTTAGCTAATCTGAGCTCCTCGCAAATGTAAAAAGTGATAAAGGGAGTAATTAAGCAGCATATGAGGAAGAAAAAAACCACATGTATCACACTTAGTGTCGAGAGGTACTAGTGCCTGAAACTGTGAAATGCACAAGATGTTTTAGCAGTTCATGACAGCATCAAACAGAGAAAGTAGGTTCTTATAATGAACTCACATCATCCTTTCCCTTGAAATACTTATGGATAACAGTTAGTGTAATATTAGTTTTCTTGAATAAGAAATTGTACATTATTAATGGTACATCTAAGATAAATCTTCTTACCTAAACCATGACATGACATTGCAAGCACCCCATGGTTATTAGTCAATTATGCACTCAAGCTATGTACTTCACTTACTTATTTAGCGGACACTTTTATCCGAAGCAACATACATTTTGAGAAACCTGGGTCAGCCAGTCCCCGGAGTAATTAGGGATTAAGGACATCACTCTGCTGACCCTGTGATTTAAACTGGCAACCTTCTGATCACAGGCACAGGGCATAACCCCCTTAGCCCCCCACCCCCCGACATGAGCATAAGTGTATGACAGCTATATACCATAACATACCAAACCATAACACTCAGAACATGGTTGGGTGATGATGGAAACCCCAGGCACGGAGCCATGTAGTAAAATTATGGGTATGAATCCTGCCCCGCCCCTGAAGTTTGTTTGTTACAGATTAACAACGTAGCCAGGCATACAGATGCAAAGTTTGAACCCCCTTGAAATTACCCCCAGTATGCAAAGCCAACCAAAAACAGTAGGAATGCTGGACCGCCCCCCCCCCCCCCCATGTCAGATCCCACCTGCTGGAATCACATTCAAGGTTTCCCCTGCCCCACATTTCCTCCTAGTAACCGAACACCTGACTACCAGTTAAGGAAACTGGGTGGATGTTTGCACTAAGTGGTTAATCTTCAATTTTATGATTTCGGTTAGTATTCGTATTTCCACATTTCAAATTTGTCATTTAATACCCAAAGCAGAGGGGAAGTAGTGATTGCTCCAAGCGTTTTGAAGGCCAGCTTTTATTTTGAAGGTCGGCGTTTATTTTGCAAAAGAAATAGACACCGCGAGAGACAAAACTAATTCAAAAGGCAGGTATTTAAATGAAAAGATAATGAAAATCACACTGATGTTAGCCTGTGGGATAATGACAGGAGATGGCTTCATGCATGGTACACACTTGACCCAAAAGCACATAATGAAAGACAAACACATTTCAGCAAAGATATTACAAAGAAAAGTTTATGCAGATTTATGAAGTACATAACAACACAGCAGCTGTACTGGTGCTACAGTTCCTAAGCCAGCCTCTGTGAAAACAACAGGAAGCGCAGTACAGCCTTTCCATTAAATCACATCTCAACCGCAAATCCATCTGTCAGGGACCTCCTGTTGAATTCAATAGGAGCAGAGTGGCAAGAATGTCTTATTAAGCCACATGCGAGCTGAGGAGAAAAGGCAGACGCCCACAGGGCAGTGTTAATTATCTCAGGGTCAGCAGTTAAAAGAAAAAAAGACAGAGTCAGCCTGCACAGAAGCAGTTAGATGGCAAAACCTGCATCATTGCATCCCCAAGGCTTTGTATGATTTTTACATTTCCTGCTGATGGGTGGCAACCATGAATGTGCTGCACTGCTACTATATTTTTATTCAAATATACTATTGATAACATGAATCAAAAGCACATTTAACCCTTTTCCCGTGATAATTTCCCCATGTGAAATTTGCCTACCGTTTAATGATGCTCTGGGGTCAGACTGACCCCAAACACGGGATTGGGGTTAATATTGCTCTTTGATTTTGTTCAACCTTTTAGAAAACACCTCAAATAGCAATAAGAAAAGCGACATAAACCACAGATAAAATAAGGAACAGAAATGCACACAGAGGTATAAATGTATCATTATTAAAATAAATCATATTTCGAGTAGTAGTGAGATTAGTACAATCTGGACATTCTGCAGAAGCATTATTATTTAAGTTTGGATCATGACAGGTCATTGTATCCACTTCTATCCATCAGGCAATGACCGCTGTCAGGATAGTTTAAACGATATGTCATCAGCAGAAATGTTCCTGAAAAGCAACACTCTTCAATAAAGGAGCAAAACAGCATATTGCATATATCCATCATTAATAAAATGCAGGAACATCAGATTTCATTCTGCAGCCACTCAGTGATACTACAAGTTTTATAGCAAGGTTTCCAGCAGAGATACTGATAAGTTTTCCTGAAGAAAAGATACAGCTGAATGTGTGTTTTTTGGTAATAGATTTTTTTGTACTACTGCTTGTTCAGTGACTGAATTTAACGAAAGATGAAGTAAAACACCGAGCAGAAGTCACCTGAAAAGAAGGATAAAAACCAGTTCTCACTAAAAGTGAATCATGTTGCACTAGTGACTGAACAAATTCGAGTATGATTTTTTTCAGAAACTGCACTGTTCTATTGTAACATTTTTTTTCCTTTACACATGGTTTAATATAAACATAGAAATGAATGATAAGCAAGCCAGGTGATGTGGCATTTTGTCAGGGTTTGTCAAAAGTTGTAGCTTTTCTCAGGGTAGCTCTCTTGATATGCTAATATCACATTATAACTTTTCTGGGAGTTTAATGGCCTGCTACTAATGCAATGAAGACTACTGATTTAATTAATATGATAATTTTATATCACCCCCTCCCCAGTGCTGAATTTACACAGCTACTTAATTTAATACTGACTGATGCACATACAATGCATAGAGATTAAAACACAGGAAAGTTTTTCCCTTGATTTTAAAGGACTTAAAAAAAAAAACAATAATATTAACATAATGCAGACTCATTATGACCCAGCACTAAGTGGTTATAGATAAGCATAAGGATGGATGGATGGACCAATTAACACACTGCAATTACAAATTGTCATGTAGGATAAGGAATCACATACTGGCACTGACAATTTGCATGTCACTGACTTTGACTGCAGTTCTTCATGTCAAAAGAAGATTATTATGTATTCATTGTTTGTATAACACTATGATATTTTGGTATGAAGTGTATAATTTGTAGATAAATTGGAATCATTTATCAAAATAATTTGATCTTGCCTCACTAAGCAAGTAGGTCAGGATCCTGTCATTTTAAATTGGTGGTATAATCTACCCCACTCAAGTTGTTTACCTAATTATATCATGCTGTTTATTTTCTGTTGTTTACTGATCACTTGTCTTCCATTAAAAGGGAAAGACACTTCTAATAAATTGATTTTTTTTTTTCTTCTTACATACAATTAATGCTTTTTACGGAATTCCAAGATAAATTTCTGAGGTACCCTTTCAGTTTGCTGAGTCTTAACCTCTGCGCAGTGGACAACTTCAACTGTCAGCACCCTGAAGTCTGGTTCCTTGCAGTAAAGACAATTGATTTGGGCGATAAGACAATAACTGCATTCTGTGAAATAAAAGCACATGATTAAACTGCCTTGATTAAGGGCATGCATTCAATATTGTGAAATCAAATGAGCAATAAAGATTTCATTGCTACAGATTTCTCTCCAAGATTAGATTATTAATATGTGTGTATTGGCTACTAACAAGGGGTTGTGCTTTTACAGGGGGAAAAAAAACATAGCCAGTTGATCTTTAAGGATGGTTCTTACTGGAGACACTCTCGTGGCAGTGTTGGTATGAGCCATTAAGGTTGGCATCCACTGTGATATGGAGTTATGTTAATGCACAATTGTGTTCATATATAGATTATCACATTTACCTAACCTGCAGATCTTAATAATAGTCATGCATAAAATCTTCATAATAAAGTCAGATAGAGACCACGGCTGCCCCAGGGCAGGGCCAAATCATAATGAGGACATACATTTGCTTCCCCAGTGCAGCTTTGTTAATCGTATCTGACTGGGTTCCTGGTGTCCTTTCAGCCCAACAACACGTGCCCGGGTGCTGATGCCCAAGGCCGCCCCTTATTGGTGTCTTCCTGAACATTTCCTCTGTGCCAAAGCTTAAACAGTTGTCTTCTGTTTTCACCCTCCGGTATGTTAAACCCATATCTACCACCTTGTCCAAACATAGCCCTCTCCCTTTCACCAGGTCGAAAGCCACATGTCCGGATGCCCTGCCCAGAGCAAGTCTCACGGCCTGGTATCGCAGCTGGCCTACGCCTTCAGGTCAGGAGGGTCGAATCTCGCCTTTCGGGTTTTCGTGTCCTCCCCGGCTGCCACGTGACTTTGCTCTAGGCACTCTCCTTCCAAAGTCCGATTAACTGCACTTAGGCTACCTGGCATGTTTAAATTGGCAGAGTGTGTGATTCTGCGTGTAAGTTCCCTATGGCAGACTCACATTCCAACCTGCCCTATGTTACCCGAGATTAAACTGGCCTGTTACACGGACCTGTTTGCTGAGCATCACGTTTCCTCACAGATTATTAACACAGAGCCTTAATAAGGTTTAAAAGAATTTCAAAGCCCTCAATGCACATTTGTAATATAACGGATAGATAATGAATGGTAATTAGAAAACTCTGGGCAGTATTGCATTTTGTGACTTTTGTCTCCTTAATGAACATAATGAATCCATTATGTGCCGGTGAGGGACAACTAAGTATCTGCCAGATGTTCTACTGTTATACTTAGAAGGCTCCTCTCTGCCTGGAACCAAAGCCTTTCATGGTCTGAGCTGTAGATAATTCAACACAAGTTGTTTGAAAGAATCCCTGTGGGAAAAAGAGGATGTGGCATACATCTTTTCAGTTTTGACAGTTTTGTGAGAATGCTATGGAAATGTGGCTTAATATTATATCATAAAGATCAGCATGTATAGAAAAATACCTAGCTTCATCCTGTATATCACTGCTAGAGTTTGTTACCATTTTCACACAGCCGATAATATACAAACTACCTCTAGTGGCATGACATAAATGATTTCACAACAGCATTTCTGCCAAGCAGATGCTGTCCAGTTTCTTTGAAAATTATGAATATTCCAACACTGTAACCAACACCGTAATTACCACAGCTGAATAAACACAAACAGGGCATTTTGTTATCTGATTTGGTAGATGTACATTAGCTATGCAAGTAAAATAATAATGAGCAGTTTCTTTCCCTTATCCAAGAATCAAGAATGTTTTCAGTTAGAATCTGCTATTTCATTTTCTGTCAGATTTGTGATCCTTTCCCACAAGGAAGGTTCACTGAATTCGTCGTCGTTTCATCATAGGCTGATTCACGTGAATTTTTAGTTTTTAATTCATTATTGCTATTAAACATGCATCAATTCATCCATCTGCCTATCTTGGTCGGGATGGAGGAGTATTAAGCACAAATATCATATCAGAAGTATCCCATATGTATTCTTATTTTGTAACTGTTACATAAAGATCTTCACATGCCTCCCTGAGACTGACAGCAGGCTTTGCTGCAGAGTAATGCATGAAGGGAAGGATCTAGATGATTTAAGCATCTGAGAGAACAATAGCAAAATTCTGTAGCCCACAGACCCTAGTTCAAACCTAGATCTACTCTGAAGGACACATCTTCCTTTTACCAGTGAGACACCGGCAGATGCCCAGCAGTGTCAGCTAGCTTTGTGTTAACATTGATTCACCATCTTATTACTTTCCGTGACTGTACTTTCCAGTCTGACTGTGATCAGCAAGGAAGGAGAGACAATTCAAGCCCTAATACTTCACAGGAACAGAAGACAGGACTGCAGTTAGCAAATGTTTTATGAGCTGTAGTTCCTGGCCAGTTCAACCATAAAAAGTTTATAATGGTGTCATTAAAAACAACTGAAAAGCAACCCAAACCATTTCCTGAGGAGTGTACGATCCTAAAGAAAATCCATGCAGTACAAATGACACAGTGAGTAAAATAAACACATAAACTCAATAACAGCCTGCGTTAAACTGAAATTGTAAATCGTTGTCTCACTTTTTGTTACTTTTGAAGATAAACTCTTTATTCATGTCGCTACAGAGTATGAGATTTTGTTGAGGCTTGGCCACCATGAATAATCAAGTGTAGTATTATATTATGCAGTGCTTAGCTTCTGTAACCATTTTAATGTTGCTGTATTCTCTAGATGAGCACTACATATGGTTTTGGGACAGGTCTGCTGCCACAAACACTTTTTTGCTACTGTGATAACTCAAAAAGTATTTGCTAGATATTTTTCAAACTTCTGGACCTCCGTATATAGACAAATCACACAAAAAATGTAAGCAGCACCACATGGGACTGCCACCTGATTTCACTTAGAGACAAATCACCCAAAAATAGAAGCAGAAGAACTTGATGGCAGCAGATGAAATAAATGGTGGCTGCAGATTTACACATAAAATCTGAAAGAAACTGAACAATTTTTTCAAAACTCCCAGGAATGAATCAGTGGTTCTTAAACAGTGGAGGGTAATATGATTCTCTGAATATTCTAAAATGAAATTTGTATACTGCTCTGGAAGAAATTAAGAGACCACTGTATATATTTTTAAAGACCTAATTTTTTAAATCCTGGTTTAATCTGGGTTCTGCTGGCAGAAGGCTGCCCTGAGTGGCAGGTGGCTTCCATGCTGTAAAATTTCTAAGACAGCAGTTCACAAGAACAAGGTGAAGCAGGAGACACTGGGAATGACCAAAAGCTTTGTAACAGTTTCTCATGAATTGTAGGATGACATCAAGTGACTTTCAAAAAGAATGGGAAACATTAAGGGGTGTGAAGTACACTGCTAGGACAGTATGTATCAGGTTCCTAGAAGCAGGACTGATGACCTATAAAGCAAGGAAGAAGCCTTTCATCAATGAGAAACTGAGCTTATTAGGGATGCACCGATATGGGAATTATACACCGATGCTGATATCCGTTGTTTTTAATGCAACATTTATTTGTTTTCGTTTTTTTTTCTTTTCTTTTTTTTCCGGCAGACACAAGAAATGTAAAAATTTCTCCTGAAACACCTTTAGCGGGGTCCTTAAACCATTATTTCTCTTTTAAATCACCAAATGAAGTAAAATAAAAACTATCTAAAATAATTAAAAGTTATGTTAATCCTGCAAGTTTTGGTTTTGTGTGCGGTGGTGTAGGACTCTCCACTCTTACTTTCAGGTTTTCTGTGTATCTGTCAGGGTGCGGTGCCTTTAAATGTCTAATCAAATTCGTGGTATTGAAGTTCTATACTTTGCTCCCCCCACGAAAGACTATATTGCAAACTGCATGCTTTATGTCGTGCTCTCTGACTTTGAGAAACTCCCACACTGCAGACATTTTAACTGTGCCATGCTATTCTCCGCATAGACGCTGCTTTTCCGGTGTACACTTAGAGCATCATCAAATGCGGACTGGAATGGAAATATCGGGCAAATCTAAGCGTCGGCCCGATGCCGATGCCTTTTTATCTTTATTATCTGCCGATAGGGAAACAGTTCCAATATCATCGAGCTGTATGGTCCAATTCAGTCAGCAAATTATTATTATTTTCCATCCAACCACCCATCTCAAGGGCAAGGGCACCAGGCATCAGGACCATATACCAATTAGCATAGCGCACAAGATAGTGGTACACCCGGGATGGAATGCCAGTCCATCGCAGGTTAAGCATATGGAGACACCAAATAGCCTAAGTGTGTATCTCTGGGCTGTGGGAGGTAACTGGAGTACCCAAAGGAAATGCATGCAACATGTGGAGAACATGCAAACTGAGGCAACCTGAAAAATCCAACCTGAGGTTTTTATTAATTATTATTATTATTATTATTATTATTCACAAGTGTTTAACTACTACATCATTTGCTACTGCCCCTAGGAAAAACAGTGTTGCAGAACAGTATATAACACACATAGCAACTAAAATCAAACATCACTGAGGACCAGAGAGATCATTTAGCTCATAGTTATTTCACTGACATAAATAATAATATATACAAGTGATGATAATCTAGGAATGATGGAAAGACTGCATTCAATGACAGAGATATATTATTTGTCGACCATGAATTCTATTCGTGATTAAATCTGTCAGTTTCCTGAAAAAAGATCAATAGAGCCAGGTTACATGTAAGTCACAGCTGCCAGATGCTACAACAATTCCGACTGATAGCAGGATGTTTATGTCCTTCAAAGTCACCTCCTTGCTGTCAGTGGATCACAGTGTAATCAGTTAAATCAGCTCCCTGCAGGTTCCAAAGAACTCCTTCATACATCAATTACCCGTCTTTTTATTTTTTTATTCTTAAACATGTCACAAAAGGATAAAGCATGTAGTTAAATTTGTCCTCGAGAATCTCATTTATGATTTACAGCCTCATATAAAATTATTAACATAAACGACAACCAGGCCATAAATGTTCTTCAAAAACAATTTCAAATACTGCCTATCTGGAAATCCTGATCCGGAATGCCAAGAGTCTGCAAATGCAATCAGCACTCAACAGCCCACTGAATACTGAGTGAAAGACTGAGTGAGACATGCAGGCAGCTCAGCGCAGTTAGCTGTATTCTGAGCCTGCTCTTTGTTACAGTATTCTCATGTTCTGTAGTTCACTGAAACAGCTTGTAACACAAAAATGACTAGGAATGCTCTTTTCAAATCATTACACATATTTGGAAATCTGAATGGGTAAAAACATCCAAGAAACAAGCACATCCATCCATTTAAGTACCTGCTTGTCCGAACCAGAACCAATTTAATTCCACAAATAGAAACCCAGGACAGAGACTAAAACACCAGTCCCAGAGGGGTAAGGCAACAGTGTTAACCACCGCTAACCACTGCACCATCGTGTTGCCCCAAAAACAAGCATAGACTTTCACACACACACACACACATATATATATATACTGTATATCGCTACCTTGGGAACAGATCAAAATTCAAAGTTTGATGACTACTGACGGTGCATCGCTGTCACACCATCGTAAAGTTGACATACCGTAAGCCAAACACATTATAAGGTGAGGAGCATCTGCATTAATTTTATTATTTCAGTAGAATAATTTGTTAGGAAATTCTATTTTATCAGAATCATTAATTGAAATCAACCCGAGGCAGTTATATTTTAAAGCACCGCTGCACTCATTTTCTGATAAACAGAAATAAATGAATTACAACAATCCATGATGCACCTCAGAATGTAAATGAAAAATAGCCACATTTAAAATAAACATGCAAGCGACTAAAGACATATTTTCCACAGCTGCATAGCTTATTTGGTTTGGATTGATGTGTTACACTATTTCTTTTTTTTCTTGAAACATGTTCATCTCCCACAATACAACCTCAGGACCCTCTGTAGTGCATTTTCAGTGCTGGACACTGCACTGGGACTGGCCCCTGACTGTTGTGGACTACCTCTACCACGGGAACACAGATCCAACATGCCTGACTCCCCTCAAGAGGATCCCACAGTCTCGGCTCGGGTTTCTGCACGCCTCACTGGCAGTGCAGCCTGAATAAGGCAGCATCACCTCCAGCTGAACCTCTCTAATGCTGATCTTCTGCTCTTCCCAGCCGCACAGTTCACCACAACATCAATGTACAGCCTGGATCATTGATCCCTCCAACAAGGTCTGTCAGAGAGCAAGAGGAAATTACAGATGACCGGTCATCTTTCACTGACAACATCTCATCTCAGTCGTGTAGACTAACTAGGAAAATCAGAAATGATTTATTTAAATATACAGTTCAGCTCCTGATACAGACACTTGTCATGTGATAGCAAAACTGCTGCTACTCCTTATTAACAGGGCTACCAGCTTATGGTGCTAAACCAACGGAGAGGATGTAAACAGTATCAACACGTCTGGCATTCAGTTTATCGAAATACTCTCATGTTACACACCTACTTGTATCTTTTCATTGGCTTCTTATAAATACTTACATCACATTCTTGGCCCATCAATCGCATGATCCAGATGTGAGACAAGTATATTCACACCAGGCTGTGTACACACCTGATACACAGTGCTGGCAGATTACATAAAATTTTATTTGACAAACATACAGCACAAAGAAATGTGAGGCTTAAATGTATACTCCTTGTAACCTATGACCAGGGCCCACGATTTACTGTGGCCCGCGAAATTTAACGCCAAGCCGCAGAATTTAGGGTTTTACAGTGGTAAAACGCCACGCCGTGGAATTAACCTAACTGCAATATACAACTGTTATTTTTAAGGCTACATGACTTGGAATTTCTGTGATGGATCTGACATTTTATAAGTAAGGCTTAGAGTAAGATTTACAGTACTCTGCATGCTAACTAGTAAATGCTGCTGACATGATCTGTAATTTGTGACATATAATTACTACATGTCAAATAATCAAGGAAGGTGGAGAAATGTCCTTGCTTATCAACCACCATCAGCTAAATAGCTCATGTAGAAGGGCATAATAAACGATGCTCCTCATTTAATGTGTGTCCCGATGCATAGTGTATACTGCCACTCCTTTGGGAAATTACGCTTGTTTATGGGAGTTTTTTTACTATTATTATTATTCCAGCCTGTATAGAAATGATTAAGTTTCAGAGCGAACATTTCTAAGCAGCACATTTTTAAAATAAGAAATAGCCCACATCCCCTTGAGCATTTACTTGCAAAACTGATTATATATGCTCAGTGAATCACTACATGACTCCGAATATACATAGACAAGAGTATAGCATTGCTTTAATCTCAACTTCGTCTCATTTTTCTCAGTGAAGGGTGCAGTACTTTGCTCTAAATACTCTCTAAATGTATTACTGAACACTATACTGCTGTTAAGCGGGTTTTATATGGAAACAAATGTGACTGGACTTATTCACGAAAAATCATTTCTAAGATGTGAATTCTGCATCAGTTATATTTATATTCATTGAACTCTGCTGCAGGAGGAGACTACTGCCTTAAAACTGAAATCACAGGCACAGTTACGAAGACATTCACTTCATTAAAAATATATATTGAGATATAGATACACTGGACCACATTTTTGACGGACCGTTAAAAGGTAATTCACTTAGTACTGTTAACCGTGATAAGCTGCATTGCAGGTTATGTTACACAACACACTTAATTTTTTTCCCCCTCAAAGTGCATGGACCCAGATCAGTCTACAGGTTGGATGGCTTTTAATAAGAAATGCAAACCACTTCATGTGACACTGGATCAAGCTAGCCAGAGCTCTTATTGACTGGATCCAAGCCCATAAATCAAGCACGCAGCAAAATAACTATGCCTCAGTGCTCCGGCATATCCGAGGGCTGTGATCTGCATTCAAGTCACTGCTACAGCGAGGTGGAAATGCAGGGAGACAACAGGAAGCCTGTGCTGTGCAGGCACAGCGTCTAACTCCTATAAACAGAGGTGGATAATCCAGGTCCAAAGAGTAAAAATCCAGACCAGGATTTTGTTTCAACCAACCAGTTGAGTATTAGGAGTCTCAGTCACAGAGTGACTACAGAGTGACTTGGTCCTGGTCTGGATTTTTATTCTTTGGACCTGAATTACCCACCTTTGCCTATAATTGTCCATCACTTACCTGCAAAGAGTAAAAATGCTACATTTAAAAAGGACATTTAACTTGATGGGAACAAAAAAAATATTTCCCTTCCTGACAAGTTATGGACAGAAATATTATACTGTATGACCTGAGATTTCACTTTATTGTGGCCAGAAATAAGCCACTGAGAAGCTAGAGGAGAACCTCTCCAGCGCATGTGAAAATGTCAAGTGGAACTTCTATAAGGTAAGCACAGGCTATGGTGAATAAACTCCTCCTATAAGCAGCACATAAATGACATGTGACAGGAAGTGAGGTAACTGAAGTCTTATACTTGATCATCAACTCTCCAGCTGGGAACACATGGTGTGTGAGCGTAAATTCCCCTGCCAGTCATTTCTGCTAACAGTATATATATATAAGTGATAGATAGATAGATAGATAGACAGATAGATGGATAAAGTGTCACATACATACATACAATTTCTAATATGGATTTTACAATGTATAAGATAAGATAAGATAATCCTTTATTAGTCCCACAAGTGGGAAATCTGCAGTGATCATGCACTTTTGGCACAAACAGAAACAACTGTAAGTCAATGTAAGTAAACACTGCAACCATTCAATGGCAAGTTGGCTGCTGGAATGCCACCTACGAATGGGCAAAAGGCCAAAAATCATGGGATTCAGTATGTATTATACACACAGTGACAGACATTAATTAGGGCCTATTACTGCAGGGACTATTTATTACGGAGCTCTAAAATGGCCAGACTTCCGCAGAGATGGAAAGTTCTAAGCCAGCCTTTTAGCTCTGTGTGATGTCTGGAAAATAGCAAGGCTTACAGATACTTGGAGATGCTTTTCTGCAATCATTTTCATGAAGTGGAGGTCTCACGCATGGGCAAAGAGAATAATGAGTATAAAGAAAAATGATCTTTTTGAGCTTCAAATATTTACAACTTTCTGAAATTCCTCAAAGCATATAAAAAAGTGCTGAAATACGGCCATCAGTTTGCCGAGTTGGTCAGCTGGTACAGGAACTTATTCTAAGCTGAGTAAAACACAGAGGTTTTCCACACTAGCAGACTCCAACTGGCTTAGTTTCACCAGGAAATGGTAGATTTAATTTGATCACAGTATTTAGTATTTTTCTGCACACAATATTGTCAGTTTAAGCTCACCAATTTTGCAGGTGCTTTGAATATTCTTTTTTTCTTTAATACAGTAATACTAATTTAATCTTACTTTGCAGACAGCTGAGATGGTCAAGCTGCAAATGCTTTGTCTTCAAATACGACGCTGGTATATTTTAAGTTTTAACTTTGAGATATTATATATTTGGTAACAATCATATATTATCTATGCACACACTTAATTTTTTCAGAACACCCCACACCCCCACATACATACTCCTCCAAAAAGGGAAAATTCACCAGCCATCACACATTCTAGTAAATCTCAATAGATGCTCGTATGGATTTAAAGTCCAATATATCACACTGTTATGGCATTCAAAATAACACCGGGACATTTCCATTAACGCTGAGAGGCAGCCAGTATAGTGTTTTGTTCATTCATTGTAAAAAGAGTTCTCAATATCTCATTAATCAAAATTCATAGCATTATATAAAAAGTGAAAATAATCTTTTTTTTCTCCACAGTTCACTATGACTATGACCCTTTAAACTTGTCTTTCTAGTTACATTATTGCTGTTCTGAGGCTGTTTTGATCTTAATAATTCCCAAATTCAGGTATCAACCCCTTTGGCAACAGACCATGAATTAATCTCAAGTCACATTATGGCACTTTTATGTCCCCTGTGGTAAAGAAGAGAAGTGCAAGGACCAGCAACAAAACAAAATCATTCTCTTCCCATCTACCCATTACTATTTCTAGATAAAAAGGAATCATTCCCCCGCTGAAGGTTGATGTATAATTTAAAAGGGAAAATGGGCACATTTTAATTGCACCAAACACAGCATTAAAGAATCAGAATAAGATTCGAAGTTACTTGACCTTGAGAAAAACACAGTGCTCCAAAGTTCACAGTCCATGCGAGCAAACGATGCTTTTGTTTGTCACTTTATGTTCGTCATGTTTTCAACGAAAGTCTACAGAACCAAGGAGAGTTACAAATAACATATTGCAGATACATATTAACGTAATAAGAGATGTCAGATGTCTCCAATGATTAGCGGCAGGGCAGGAGAGGTTCGGTGACAGATTACATTACAGACGCCTGCACTGGTGAATTACAAGCATGTACGCAAGCAGTATCAGACACAAAAGACAAAAATTTACTACATTTACTACAGTATGACAAATATTTGCATATCTGCAGATTATATTAATTACATGTAAAACCATAAAAGCAGGTATGAAACCTTTGTAGACCAGTTATGAACTTGTAAACAGGTTGTTTTCCAGTCTGAAATGAGAAGTTTTTCTGTCCTCTTGTGTGGAAGCCTGCCAAATGATTTCACGATTGGCTTCTGTAGCTGCAGTTTTTTTCATTATGGAATCTTCCAGATACTTTTCAGGTTTCTAATAGTTTTTCATAAACCCTCGACGTTATGAAAAGCTAATCCAGATGACTATAAATGCTTCCTAGGAATTACATCGTGCTGACAGATAAATATGACGCAGAGGACAGAAAAGTATTTTGTATAATGCTGTGTGTAACAGATAACACGATAAAGATTATAATTATCAATAAATTCCTAATGTCATAGAATTTTTATATATATATATATATATATATATATATATATCTTGGGACCAGTTCTAAAGAAAACTAAAAATATCATACAAGCCAAGCTGTATCACACTCTCAAACAAAAAATAATCAATCATAAATACTGAGTAAAAACTGCAAGCACAGTAGATAATTGTCATGTCATGAATCACTTTCTGGGAAGCTCCTTCTCAATCAGCCTAAGCACATAGTTCCAATAAAGCATGACAGCATTACAGTTTTGCAAAGTCGAGGTAAAATATTTTGTCTGTAAACTGGCCCTGGAGAGCACTTTACGTGTCATATAAAAATTCATACTAAGGAGGAATAAATAAAACTCGAACAATAAATTAATTCAGCCAATCAGAATGGACGCAGTGTTCCCTAGGGGTCTTCCCTAGAACTACACAGCGGCAAGCTGTCAGTTTAGGAACATAGAAGAATAAGTACCTGGACAAGATTTTCGAAAGTATGTATTAAATGACTGACGTGGCTGAGTATTTGGCTGAGCAAACACATGTATATTTTCACACTGCTGTCCGTTTCACACCTCGGACGCAGACGCCCAGCGCCTCAGATGCAGCCTTGGAATGTGGCAGCTGGTCCCATCATCGTGATGCTGTCACACACCTGTCTTCCCCACCCACAGCTTGACGGTACTTTGAAAAAGGCTCCACTGGTCCTTGAGATGCCTAAAAAGGGAGTCGCCTAAGCCAGGCAGTAGTAATTACCGCCACAGTTCACCAGAGAGGTCTAATTTCCGCCGTCTCCTGACTATTTCTGGGGCTGAAGCCACGTATGATTGATGGTTTATAAAACCTTCTTTACAGTTCTGACATTTCTGTGAAACAAGCAGGCCTGAACTTTCCATCTGGTGTGCCTGCGTCCTGCTCCCTCCACTGAAAGTCCTCCGCTGCCCTTGAGCGTTGCCACGCCGCTTCGATCGCAGCTCTTTACAGAAAGGGCAGGAACCCAAAAGATTAATGCCTTCCCAGGGCATATCACAGGCTATACTGCCCCGCTTTAATCACTACCGACGGCTTGTTGTAAATGCAAAACTTGCGCGGAACTGCATACGAGCGAGACAGCCACCAGCGTCATGCTCGTGCAGATCCCCACAGGACACGTAACAGTCCTCGCTCAAAACAAACAAACAGAAAAAAAAACTAAATTTAAGTGCAAGGAGCAAGCAACCTGCACAGTGCGAATATAATTATAAGGGACAAAAACAGCAGGAAAGACAATAAAGAGACAATTTTATAGAAAAATTCATACTTGAGAATTCCTCGTAAATTGCCTTCATTGAAAGGGCGTTTCTTAGCTTGAGCACAGTTAAAACAACAAAGGAATCCACAGGCTTAATTGATGTGGCTTCGCAAAAGCATACATGCACTAATTAAAGTTGAGATGAAGCAGGATTTAACTTGTCCGGAAGCCTCTGATTGTTTATGCACTTTGTGTACAAGTGCAGTCAAGCTTCCAGTCTGAGTTAATTAAAAAACCTAAGGAAGCGTCTTGGTACAAGTATGCTATTTTGTGATTTTTTTTTTTATGGCATTACCCTATGACTGTAGAAATGCAATCATATTAATCACAAAGTGTTTAGAAAAAGTAAAACCTAGCAGTTCATCACATCCTGTTCATCTCACAGACCAAGTGCACTGTCAGTTTGTATGAAATACTCTTCTCTTTTTCCTCCAGTACCTGGGATTTTGCCTTTAACCTGATCCCTTCCATTTCAACACCTGTTCCATTTGGAGCTGTCCTCACCAAAGCACAACATCTGCTAAGTAACCAGACATCAAATGTGGACCATCGGAGAATTTGCAATGCACTTTTCCAAGAAAATCTCAGCTCCACTGAGAATCATGGGAGAATATGTCTCTGCTATGCACTCCCTGACAAGGTTGTAAATTCAGGATTAGTGGTATCAGTACGATCAGTAAGTACAGCATGACATATATCATACCATCTAATAACAAACTGAGTGCTGGAAAGGTCACAGAAGCGGAAACATAAACTGCTTGTAGGGAAATGGATGCAAGGTCCTACTTACTGAATCTTCTCCTAGCTGTGCTAAATCAAATGCTCCAATGAACATGTGAATACACAGCATATAAAGTACAAGAAACTTTACTGATCCCAGGGGGGAAAATCTTATGCATGCAACAGGGAGTACATGAAGTACAAACAAACACACAATGTACAATGAGACACAAAGTGCCAACAAGTGAACAACGTATGAACAAGTATTACAATGTACACAGTACACAAACAGAATATAAGGTAATGAATAAGTAATAATAATAATAATCTGATTAACTGGGTAAATATAAATATTAAATGCTCAAGCTGTGCATATACTGTATACCACATGAAATCAACATGAAGACAGATTTTAACTAAAGTAGAACGGGACAAAGATGAGCCATATTCTTCTTTAAATTAGCAGATGCCTGTATCAGCACTAGCGGATTCCCACTGCCACAGTGCACTTTCATCTTTCGCAATATAACTGTCTACTTTCCAGTTGTTTCCCCCCCTCACATTACCTTACAGCACTGTTGCACCTACTATGCACTTGCACTTTACATTTATATTTTATGCAACTTCTTTGCATAACGTCTGGGTTCTGTGCTTCTGTTGCAGTTTAACTAGGGTTGGGTATCGTTTGGGGTTTTTTCAATACCGGTGCCAAATCGATACTTTTAAAACGGTACCAGTGCCAAAACAGTGCCTGAACTGACACTTTACAAAAGCCACAAAATGATGGTGGATGACTCAAGAATACATTTTTATTGAACAAAAAATATATCAAAAGTTTAAAGTATATATGAATATATAAGTAAATACAAAAAACAACAACAACAAAACATAAGCCACCTAACCCAACTACTATGCTATGAGTTAAGCTCTAGGTTAAGGTTATGTGCTAAGCTAAGTGCTAAGCTAATGCTAAGCTAACCGCTAAGCTACGTGCTACGTGTTAGCCTTTTGTTTACATTCCATGTTCTGCTTTGAGCTCTCCAAGCTTTTCCCTTTTGCTTGATTTCATTAAAG
>JAODKL010000034.1:8118084-8129845 GCA_026780765.1 Petrocephalus schoutedeni
AAACACAGAGATGGAGTCAAACGCCTTCCAAAGCCACCCTGGGCACCAAATCGAATCATCATCATACCATTATGGGAGGTTCTGAAGCGCAGAGAGTGTTACATATATTTATACCTTTCTTCCTACAGTACAAAAAAGTAGAGGCTTTCCTTCCTGAGCAATGGCCCAATATCCCACACAATTCAGCACTGTGTAACGGACTGAAGCTGTTTCAAAGGCATCATATGGCCCTAATGCTTATTAGCTCCTGAAAATGTATTAATATATGGGTCTCGCTCCAACATTTTTTCCCCCAACACCTGTATGTATGTGTATATGAATGAACCAATGCCTTTGTCGTTGCACAAGGTACCATAAAAATGGGAGACTATCCTCATGGGGGCAAGAAAGAAAAGGTTAGGAAGGATACAAAATACAGAAAACAATAATAAGAAAATAACAAACAGAATATAGACAGAATAAACAAACAACAAAAAAATAATAAACAGAATATAAAATTGAATATGAAATGAGTTTAAATAATGATGTAAACAATGCAAATAAATGACAAAAGTAGGTGTTTGGATAAAATAAATGTTATGTTATAGGTATTTAATTCCGTGTGATTCAGTTTCACACAAGATAACATTTCAATGTCTTTGTACCTTCCAGGGAAGAAAAGTAATAAAATAAAAATAGCCGGAATAAAATAAAAGCAGTCTGATTTTTATTTTCTTTTACAAACCCAACAGCAATATATATACACATTCGCCATGAATTATGTTTCATGCCTTGGAAATCTTGAGGTCTAAAAGTATGGATAAAGACATCTGGGAGCGTGACACTGTGCCTATCAATGACCTATCAGTGATCTATCAGCGGGGCATCCCCCCTCGCCTTTGGAAACTCTGCTGAATAACATTAATAAAATGTACATCTACTACTAAGCTTGGCCAAGCTATAACATTTACCAAAATCGCTTCCACTTGGGTGATAAATTGAAGGGTAGTATGGTGGGAAATAAAAGCAAAGTTAAGCATAAAAGGGAAGTCGCTCTGAGACCACAGCCATCTAGCTTAGTGCATTCAGCCTACTTAGGGGGCTCTATTGCCATAGTGGTGGCAGTGGCTGTGCCAAGTGGTGACAAGGAGACTCTCTGCAGCCCCGTCACGCGACGAGATGCTCGCGTTCCGCTCGACTGAGTGCGGATTCTCTGATGTGCATGGCTTAGCGGAGGCCAGTCTGGTGCCCCCCGAACACGCGCCTCAGAAATACTCAGGCATGCAAGCATGCATCTGTCTGCCTGCGGCCTCCACGGCTCACAAACCCATCTCTCTCTGTACACTATAGTGCACTATAGTGCATTTGCCGGTCAATCACAGAGATTGTAAATGTTAATCCTCTTTCTCTCTAAGCGGGGTGTCACGGTCCAGCTGGAATGAAGTAAAATGGCATAAGAGATTCTGGCCCCAAGTAGGGTAGATCCTGTAGTGAATACAGGGATTAGTGATCATTCACTCCTAATAATCGCATCTCACGCCACTGAAAATATGACTGGAATCTGTTCTCTCTTGACACAAATACATACATTTAAAAAAATGCGGAAAACGTACAAATAACATAAATATATATCACATAGGGCCCTACAGTCAGAATACTACAATACCAGGTCCGCTAGAAGGTCAAATGGCCCCACTCGTCAGATATTGTGACGTCCTTGTTGGAGACACTTGAGGAAGCATTAGCATTTACACTACAAAGCGCATGTGTGTAAATGCAGCTCAGACTACCACGGCAAGTGGTTTGAGTGAGCAGATAACAATGTGCATCTTGGTGGCTGTTTACACTTGTATTTAGCACTGCCCACTTATGATCCAACACATTTTAGAACCAAGTGTAAACAGGGCCTTAATATCAAGCTTTCTTCAACAAGGGGTGCAGATCTGCGACTTCCATTCAAGAACCGTATTGTATTTTACCGTATTTTACCGTAAGATTACCGTATTGTAATCTTTTCCCTCATCCTTGACCCATTTGAACTAATTAAGAAAAAACTAAATATTTAACTTGTTTGAATTTAAAAAAGAGAGATTAGGTATGGATTTGTAGAATTTGTAGATTTGTAGAATACCATATTAGATATGGTATTCTACAAAACACTTCAATTATATATTGTAACTACGTCATAACTACGTCATAAGTATTTCACAAATTCGCTTGCAAAGTACATATATATATACAATATATATATATATATATACACACGACCACAGCATAAAACATGTTTTGACATATATAAATCACCACTATTAGTGATATTCAGTACAGAAAGCAAACTTCCAAAGTCTTTCCAATTCTCTGCCTGATAGCTGCTGTATTAAAAAAGCTCTTAGAATGCAGTGCCTGATATAACATTTTGGAAAGAAAGGCATTTTCAAATAACATTACAGCAGATAATAGCTAATCTTGAAAAGAATAAAGGGAGGAAATATGCCTTGCCAAGCTGTTGATATCTAAAGTCAGCGACTGCTATAAAAACATTACATACAGCCATGTCACATATTTATGAAGTATAATCCACAGAATACTAAAGTAGAACAGGCACAGGTGTTTGGGTAAGATAAGTCCCCCTTCTGAGATTTTTAAGGGTTACTTTTCATTAAAAAAATAAATTCAGAGTTATACACATTTTTCAGGCAATGTACCCATTATGTTGACGGGGTACATGCCCAGCCATATTTAGAAAGAAGGGCTTGTCAGTTTCCGCTTTAGAGAGATCAGAGGAGGCAGGAGACTAACAGGTATTTACAGGTTAAACACTATTGACCTCTTTGTAACTGAACAGCCAAGATTGCATGCTATACAGCTGCAGATCTTATTACCACGATCCGTAAGTTTTTGATTGTGGTGTGACCATAATAATAAAAGACGCTTTGGTCGAGACCCCGATCCGGAGAGGTGGTGGGAAAGTGAGATGAATAACTTAGTTGGTTATCAGATCAGCTTATCTCAAGGAGGTCTGATGAAGATGAGGATGACAAGCTGGCTTGTGGGGGGCTTGTCCTTTGTATTTGTAGGCATACTGTATGTGTCTATGTACCCTGTTTTGCTGTTAAAGGACACAGCAAACGCTGCCCACTCAGGTCCAGTTTAAAAAAATAAACATTTATATAATTTTGAAGTGAATTGCTACTTCTGACATTTCTACATCCTTAAAAGTAAGGTAACGTAGCTGTACTGCACATAGGATCTCTAAAAAACGCAAGCCAGAGTTTCATTTGCTGTTACTTTTTCTGGAATTGTAACAGCTATGGTTAGCTGTTTATATGCAGAGACTTGTGTGTTTCCAGATAATGTTCTAATTTAGTTCAAATCAAGCATATCATTAAAGGTAGAATCAATACTCAAGTTAATTACAGATTCACTTTTAAAATGCTTTAATTATAAGCCAATAATACATATGACCTAAAAAAAATAGGGAAAAATAGACTAATTTGGCAAATTATATATCAGAATGACAAATGACTAAATCTCTTAGTATGAGAGAAACACGTGTCATGAAGGAAACATTATGCCCACATAATGCCAATAGCGTGATATGAACTATCCCAGTCTGTTGTGTTTTGTCCCCCAAACCTGATTAAGTTAGAGCTAAAGTATGATGTAAATCAAATTTAATGGCAAACTTACATTTGATCAAAAAGCAAGGGTCACAAGGGCTACTTTCACTCAATCATACGTCTCTGGGAAATAATTAGCAAGACCACATTCACTTCCATGAAAGTAACGGGTGTTAAGTAATAGTATCATGCAAATAAATAATAGATATAATATTACAACCCCGGGGCACCGGGGCAGACCCAGGACACACTGGAGAGATTATATCACTCGGCTGGCCTGGAAACGCCTTAGTATTCCCCTGGTGAAGTTGGAGAAGGTGGCTGGTGAGAGGGTGGCCTTAGGTTTCCCTGCTTAGGCCGCGGTCCCCGTGACCAGACCTCAGATAAGCGGAAGATAATGGATAGATGGATGGATGGATGGATGGATGGATATTAAAACCCAAAACAGTGTCTTCACTTCTCCATAAGAAAATCTCTAAGTCAATGTTAAACTTAGAATTACTGCGGATGCAGTTTCGTAAAATTTTTGACATGTTGCCAAAGGTGAGGTGGCAATAATGTGCTATAAAAGAAGGAGAATGACTCCTGTAACACATGCCAACCTGTTGTGCGTATGGACATTCGCTTTTACGCATAACGAACGTGCGCATAATTACAAGCCTCAGAAGATAGTAATGAAAGCAACAAGAAGATGCATGTCAGGCCATTTTTCACATTTAGTGCTAGACATCTGTATATAGTTTGAGCTTCTGAGAGCCAGGTCATTCCTAGATTACACTTCAAGTGCGGTTATACCTCAGAGACCTCATATTGCTTTTGTCCTGAGGCAATCCCAGCTGCTACAACCTGCAAATTAGGTAAGAAGCACCAGTATACATTCTTCCATGCGGCACATACAGAAGCAGCTCGCCTGCTGCAGCTATGTACAGCAATGCTGCAGTGTAACAAAAACATCCATCCCCAGCTACAATACAGAACAGCATCAGAAAAGCTCTAAACTTCCCCTGAAGACATATCAAAGGTAAACTCAAATGTCAAAATCATTCTTTATAAGTGTAAATACCGAATTGTGAAAAACAAGGTTGCGCCCACCTTCTTCCAAGATCTGATGTTTTATCTTTGTAATCCAGAAAGCTTGGAACATATGAGCAGGAAGAAGAGCCAATATTTATAGTTTCCCCAGACACTAAACAAGAGTGTATCGCTAAAAAGCCCACACATTATTCATAATAAAGCTGGTATTGAGCTAGACAAAGTTAACCATTGTAAATAACTGCAACAGCTCTATATCAGTTATTTACCCTAAATGCAAGAAACTAAATATTAAAATCACCAGCTTTTGTATATATGATTACCCAAGTGTAAAATATGCAGGAGAAGTAGCATTCTTATAGCTCTGGATTTATTCAAAATGTTGAATTCATGGAAACGTTACCTTTGTTTATTCATATAAAATAACATTAGGACAGTGTCTGAACCCATAATAGGCCACTTTCAGCAGCATTTTAGATAACAGAGAGGAATCCCTGCTGCCAGTTATCCAAAATAATTACTATAACTAAGAATTTCATTTCATACTATGAATTTCAAATTTAAATTGTTGAGTAGGCTTTTTATGTTTTATTTAATTTAATGAAAAAATTAACCAGTGCTACAAATATGTTTAATATTTATAAATGGCTTTTGAAATTCATATCAGTGAAAGTGTTCAATATGGCACTGCAATATTTCTGTGATTAAAGTTAACTCTGTGATAGAATTGATTTTTTTTTATTTTTCGTACACCTAGCAGAGAAGCACTACCTTATTCAGATCAGACATTCATTTTTTCTCCCCCCTTTCATATTCCCACCTGCTAACACTTACACATGCACACACAACAAGATGAAAAATGAAAAAGTCCAATTCCGCCCCCCCCCCAGCATCAGTATGGTACCAGCTGGGTCATTTTTGCCCTAGGTGGAAACCAATCAAGTGAGCAACTCAGAGCTCCTTGACGGAAAGGAAAGAAAAATAAAATATGTTCTGTCAATCAAAGTAGTACATACAAGGTGACCTTTGTCCTAAAACTAAGTAACTAAAGGTGACTCAGTCACTCATCCACCTTAATGTCATGTGTGATGCACATGTAAGGTAGAGGAGAAGTGAAAACAGCATAGCATAGACACCCCTGCATAAGAATATTTTCATATACAGCAATCAGCACTTTATTTTATAAATGATTTGTTTCACGATTCTGATTTCATTATCCATGTTTTCTGAAAAGTTTCATTTTACTGTGGCTAAATGACCAAAAACGCAAGATTAATATATCACCACACATACTTACAGTCAATGGGTATCAACTGGTGTGTAATTTAAGCTATTTGTAACTAAATAGTTTCTCTGTTACCATAACAGGTGCATCAGACAAGCAGGGATTCCCAGTAATCTTATATTGAGGAATAAACTAGAAACATAAATAATATAGGGAAGAAAAAAAGTTACGCAAAAAGCACCACATTCATCCTTTACTACATTGTCACCTTTTGAATAGTATCCTCCCACCTAACAGAGAAATATGACCCCCCTCCCCCCCCTTGTTGGGACAAGCACCTGTCATGTTTATCATAAGAATGCACAAATACTCTGCACGAAAGACAAGAAAGACAGAGTGCTTCGCTCACTTGTTCTCTGTTTTTCATGTGTAATGAATATCATTAACGGCAAAGCGCTTCCTTTCACAAAGGAAAGGTGCTTTGCAATACAAATAGGTTACATAAGTAGCCTGCTACACAGAAGTGAACTTCTACCATTCATATAGTATTACGTTCATTACATGA
Organism: Petrocephalus schoutedeni; assembly: GCA_026780765.1. Taxonomy (NCBI): domain Eukaryota; kingdom Metazoa; phylum Chordata; class Actinopteri; order Osteoglossiformes; family Mormyridae; genus Petrocephalus; species Petrocephalus schoutedeni. Next base: position 8,124,506 of record JAODKL010000034.1, read on the forward strand.
GGGAAAAAAGAGCAAGTAAGAGCGGCATGGTCAATTACCTTGAAGTTCTCTATTTGCAATGAATCCCTGCATCTCTCCCGCAGTTAATATCTTCCTTGGAGACCACTGACATTACTGTCAGCAGTATGAGGAGTTTTCTCTCTACTTCCTTATGTATACCCTTAGTGCATGTGGCTTCCTGGATAAGCTGAACTTATCAGACCTGTTCTGCGATTAATTTACATCACTTCCTCTTTGCCTGCGTACTTGATACACCTGTTCTGTGAAACCTAAACAAAACCAAGAAAGAAGTCTTTAGGGGGAGGGGGATGCATTTTTTGTTTCAAGCAAAACAACTCATTATGCATCATGATATTCTCTGCATTACCAAAAAGAACAAGAAAAAAAAATCTGACAAGCAGGGGAAACACAATAGTTTCCACTGTGGATTTGTACATATCTATAGAGGTGGGAAAAAAACAGTATTAGATCATTCTCAAGCAATACAAAAATATTGAACAATGCTACACATTCATTATTTAAGTAAAAACTGTGTAGTCAAAGTGCACATGCTTATTAAATGAAAGTATGCTTGAAAGTAGGCGCATCAGTGACCCATATACAGTAGGTTCCCCCACACTCAGATAAATATGGAAAATATAATACTAAAAACAGTGAAACTGTATCTAAAACCTAGAGATTTCCCTTACAAGTGAGTAAATGAAAGTGCATATACAGCAAAAATTTTACATCCATGTAGATTGTCTGCAAAAATGTACTTTATCATAAAGACAGTTTTCTATTTGCTGATATCACATGATATAATAATCCCAAACACACCTTACATTGCCAGATAGATAACCAATAATGTCTGACATCAGAACTATCCTGTGGTCTCCCAAAATCAGTAAACAGGCTGCAAAACGCTGTGAACATTTAACGTGGCCCATAAGTGCGTCCAACAAACCTCCCACCCTCTAGAAACAGCATTAGATCCCTTCAGGAGAGATAATTAACTGCAAGTTCTATAATGTTGACACACAGTAGATCAAACAGTGCTAAGAAGTGACCTTGCAGGTCGGCTTCTTTTCATGACCAGCAAATGTATTCGTGAAATGTTTTGCCCTGCCGTAAACTCTGCCATTTATTCATATTGCAGCTTGATAAGAAAGGTTATTGTACTATTTGAAATAAAATTTCATGAAATGACCCTTAATTTCTAGTTTCCTGATATAAATGTTTTTTTTTTTATCGTTTCACTTGGAAAACATATACAAGTTTCAATTATTACTTAATTGTACAGGTACGTGTACCACGGCACTGTCAAATTCTCAGATCTGACGGGCGTCGATTGATTTCCCATAACTGCATATATACTGTAGTGCCAGCCAGGCGGAAACCAAAGTATCCGGAGGAAACTCCACGACGACACGGGGAGAACATGCAAACTCCACACACATGCAGCCATGGTAGGGACTTGACCGCTGATCCCAGCGGAGTGAGGCAGCAGCATTAACCGCCACCCTCTATTAGATTAGCCCTATATATAAATGCTTTTCACATGGCCAATTTGGCAGATACAGTGGGTATTTTTTTTATTATTCACAGTATACTTTCACGCATTCATTGAATTGTATGACTACACGACACCCATTCATATCCTGTGCAGAAATTACATTGGATAAGACCTTGGACCTCCATCAGTCACGCCAAAATCTGATGCTGTAAACTTTTTCACCGTGAGACCTATTTTTACAAAGAAAATACTCTAACGAGCTACTGAATCGCGATGGTGTATTTTGCCGCTGACCGACGGGTTGCGCACCCTTGCTGTACAGCATGAGTTCCCACTATAATGCACAGAATACTGTATCACTCAGCACTGTCTAGATGGGTCACAATGTTTTTACATAATTACACCCCCAGCTATTATATATCGCAAGGTGCTGAACCCTTTTCCTGGGGCGCCACTATGTGTGCTGGTATTAATTCCAGCTGAGCTGTCTGCCAAGTCTAGGATTGAGAAACTCTAATTTATTATAGATACATGCTCCCCAGGGCAAGTGATCTTCTGCTTATCCAACCACCTGTACGCTCACTGAAATATGCCACATTTCCAGCCCTTAATTTGCTGTGTGATTTGCAGCTTTTACAAACGCCTGGCCTGCTCAGTGTATTAGGCGGGTCTTCCTCTTCCCATTTGTGTGACTGTCATGTGTATAGCAAGATAGCTGTTTATCTTGCAGTGATCATTACCTGGATGGAGTATCCTGTACGGAACATCACCCGAAGCTGAGCAGTGCTAAATCTGACATCGTGTTCCTGCTGTGAGATACAACTTTACCTCCCTGTCTGTTGACTCCTCCATAACTGTTGACACTATCATTACCACCCCTTCCCAATCTGTCAGTCTTGTTGCTGTCTTTACTCCACCCCTGTCATTTTTCCAACACTATCAATATCTCCAGTATAACCTGCTTGAGGCACACCTTCCTTCACAACTGTTACAGAATAAAGATGTCCAATTCCAGTAGCTCAGCAGAGCTGCTGCTGCACTCGAAATGCGTTCCACAGCCCAGCTCTGACCCGCAAATACCATGGTGCTTAAAGATAGAAAAGTAGCTTGCAGACTATTGGCACAAGTCCTCTGACTGACCTTGCTACTACAATTTATATTAATGAAACTGATTTAAAGAATAGTTATTTAATAGTGTGGTGCATTACTTGATAAAAGAATAGCTATTCGGTTATGAATAGCAATGATAATAATGATAATGACAACAATAATTAGAGTAATTGTTATTGTTAATTATAATAATAATAATCCATTGTCTACTATTAGGCTATGACATTGATTGGGTAAACAATGAAAAATAGATACTGTTTCCTTAGAATCTCATTAAAATCTAATAACAGAGTTGTTTAGCACTGATTGCTTTTGATTTCATTTCTTTGTTATACATGAAAAGCCAAGCAGAAACAAAAAAATAACATGTTCCTGAAAAAGGCACTGATATCTATTGCAAGCGATAGAAAACTGTGGAAGTGCTTTCCGATTATGCCAAGTATTTTAACCTAATTTTAAGGCAACACTTGTCAGTCAGTCTCATTAAAAATAAGAAGAAAAGTGATTTAAAGTTACACTTACCTGAAAGTACTGATTTCATTGAAGGAGGTTGTCAGACAAAACAAAGAACAAAGAGGTTATTACTATTAACTAAACAAACAACTTCATATACAAATTACTATGCAAAGGTGGCTGAATTTTCTTTATGCTAGATTTTATGTCCAATGACAAAAATTTCCAGAATTTATTGACAATTATATATTACTTTACATATAGCATATTCCCTGAAAAAGTTGCTGGGTCCTCTATTTACCTAAGCCACAGAGGTAACAGGCCTTTATTTCAGACAGGCTTGTATTAGATATATGAATGAATCAAAGGCCACCACTGTGTCAGTTTGAACTCTGTAAAAAATACTGAGTACATTTATTGATAATGTTCAACTGTATAATGATATTGTATTTCAAGGCCATAGACATTTTAAGAGTTGACTAACAGTACCAGTAATTGGCTTATAAAAGTGCATTCTTAAAAATACATTTAACTTGTGTGTAGTATAACCAGTCATTTTGCCGAAAATTTACCCAAATGTCACCACATTGACAACAAAACATTTCATGAGATACTCCAAAAATTAACATTAACAGACATTCCTTTTTTTATAGCACAGCCAAATTTCTAACAATAAGATTTAGCTGCAAGCAAAATCTGAACTGGAAAAACTAGGTTATTACCTAAATATAAGCAATCATTTAATACAATAAAACCAACGATGACTGTTAGTCGTAAATGCGAATGTTTCTGTATTTAACAACATGCATTTCATCAAGTGCTAAAACTGACTAAAGGCAACTTAAATGCACATCTCTCTCTGAACTTAAGATGTTATTTATTTCAGTTTCTTCCAAAACGTTCATAAGGCTGCTCTGGACCTTTCGTAAATGTGCAAACTTTTATTTCTGCTGATTCTTTATTAATTCCAAAATCTTCAGATTAATGTGCGTTCAAATGTTTTTTGTCTATTCCATTCGTAAGAAGCCTTAATAAGTCAGCCTGCAGGAGTTTATCCAGCCTTGTCTATTTTTTCCCCAGATGGTATTTGGGGCCCTGCCTTTATTTGTTCATGTTGACTATGCCCCCAGCCATTATCTGAGACCCAGGTTTTAATCTAATTAGGGTTTTTACAACCAGCATTACAAATCAATGTGATTTTTTTTCATTTTGGGAATTATTAAAATTGTGAACTAATATTCATATTGAGAACTTCCTATGTTTGTTGACTAGCATTATGCTAACTTGCTTATAATTCTGTGATTCACTCTAATGGTGCTATTTAGTTAGGACACTACAGGTGAGGCTATATGACGGTTGTGGTCACTATGTAGTACTGTACATATCTTAGCCTATTTAAGAAAACGTGTGGTAATGAGTTTAGCTTAGGCCCACCTCGATTTAATCCCAGCCCACCTATCGGGCATTTCCTGCATCCAGCACTGATTTGTGCATGAGAAATCCAAAGAATGAATGCAGTGAAGGCTCAACAATGCATCCTGTAGATAGTTTTCAAAGGTTACATGCCAGGTATGTTATTAGTCTATGACTTTAAAACAAATTTAACAGGACACTAATCACAGAATCATTTTTACAAAAAAAGAAAATCTGGCCACATATCACAAATACAATGACGAGTCACTCAAAACAAATTAGGAAGTCACTGACGTAAGACTAACACAAAATACATCTGATTTTTCAAAATGCAAAAAGCATTGCTCTTTCATGTTTTGAAATAATTTCACTTCAGTTTCTACTAAACAATTACACTTCAGACTCATGAATAAAAAAAAAATTTGGTGAAGAAAAAAAAGTTTTCAGTGCTGCAACAAATTTTTAAAGAAATGTGAGAAAATGTTTTTAACGGATCATATTCTCTTTGTGCTTCTTCTAGAAATGATTCCCAGCATTATGCAAAATACAAAGTCCCACACAATAAGTAAGTTCCAAGACTGTTTGTATCAAATGACAAGACAATGTTTTAATATCAACATAACTTCATTAGGTTTGTGAGCACAAGAGTATACCAATATGTAGCCCTTAACCTAACACAAACCCTTGTAGCAACCAGTTGCAAACATTACTGCAATGAGATTACCGCTTTAGAAAGTCAAGGTGCTTTAAGAGAGCACAACACTTTAATATTGATGGCCAGCAAACTTTTCCTAAGTGCATTTGCTTACATGCCAATAACAGCTATGCTGTGCATTTCCACCACAAAATGACAACTCAAACTCAATAAA
>JAODKL010000034.1:8129945-8142642 GCA_026780765.1 Petrocephalus schoutedeni
TAAGTGCATTTGCTTACATGCCAATAACAGCTATGCTGTGCATTTCCACCACAAAATGACAACTCAAACTCAATAAAAGTGATTGGTATTCATTTTTTAGGAAAAGGAAGACTTCTACAGATAATTAAAAATGCACTATTCTTGAAAATGTTTCTTAGCATACGTACAAGGAAAAAAAACACAGAATGTTATTTGTTTTCCTGGACCAAATTAAAAATACTGAAAGCATTTTAAGTTACGCTTCAAAAGACACATGCAAAACTACTTCCACTGGGGCGGCAGAGTATATACACCCTACTTTGGTGGAGTCATCAATTTCTGTAAATAATAATCATAGTGACATTGAACGAAACAGCTAACGGTTAAACAATGATTTAAAGCAGTAGGTATAAAATGATGGCATGCAAATGTGCACTCCTTGGTAACAACCTTGGTGAAATTTTTACACAGACTAAGGAAGGGAAACCAAGAAGCTTCAGCAATTGTGGGAAAGGTTTTGTTCACATCCCCAGTGGAAATCCTGAAGGGATGTTGAGAGAAGATGATAGGGTGGTCTCCTGTTACTGCCAACAGCCTCTAAGTGACAAGGTCCTGGCGCTGAGACACTGGCTGCTTCTCAGAACCGAGATCTGAGGGATAAGGATGTCATCTGCCCTCCTCCGACAAATACCCTACCACAATACGCATTCACTGAGACAAAGCAACGGTGCCCAAGAGCCTGTAGCTGAACTCCATTCGGAACACTTTCACCCCAGTGAAGGGAAGTACAGAAGTGAACGTATTCAATTAGAATGGTCATTATAAAAGACTGCAAGAGAAAACAATTATCATTGTTGTATTTTATGTTTACATAGTAGTTCCTGTATTTAAACTATTTCCTCAAAATTTTGTAGTACCACAATACGACTCAGTGAGTAACATTTCTGCCTTACAGCTCAAGAATTGGCCATTTGAAGTCTTCCTCTGCTCCGTGTGTGTTGGGATTGAAGGTTATTCCATATGTCATTTAGGTTTCCTCCCAGAGTCCAAGTACATGCAGTTATTCTAATGACAATGCATAAATATGGGAGCATATCGAGTGTTGATGGACTGGCATCCCTGACGCTGGGCTTTCCTTTGTCTTGTGCCCTGTACTCCCCAGTATATGCCCCAGGATCTCCCATGACACTGACCAAAATAAGTGGCTGGTTAATAAAAGTGGATTTGACCCACAATAAATGTCTGTAAAACATTAACCGGACAACATAAGGAACACTTGGGATGGGTGTTTTTGTTTCTGCAAAAAAAGTAAAAAAATCACGGATATCGCAGTGTTTATCACTACAGATATGCGATCACACTCAGTTATAGAGAACACAGGATTTAGTTCATTATGATTGCTACTATGTTATTTTGATTTAAATTTTACGTTACATATTTGTTTTTACAATCTCCAAATAAGTCTATCTAAGTTTTGTTATTCAGACACATCAACAGGCACATTTCCTTTGGTTTATAAGGGTTTCTTATTGTGCTTGTGTTTGCAGTGTTAATAATAGATAATCTCAAATCAAATTCTGTTTTGTACAGAAAGTACACTGAACCATGAGCCCGAAACCAAGGTCTGTACCAAAATGTGAATTTTGTTTACCATTATACCCCTACAGTAGAGGCTCAGCTGGTGGCATAAAATCAAGATAACTCCAATAACTACACTGCTAATCCCATACTTGAAGCAAGCAATTAATAACATAACCTAAAGCTTTCCAATAGATCCATTTGTCAATGACATAAAGCTGACAGAATCCACCCTGCATTCGTAAGGGGGTATTAATCATTGAATATGTATTCATTACTTAGATGCAACTTTCCATTAAGCGTGGCCATTCTCTCTATGGTGGAAAGCAAAAAATTTATTTTGATAACATAAACAGCACTGGCACGTTCATCTAGCATTTCTGACACTTGAGACTAAATTCTTTCATACAATAGAGAATGCATTTCCACAAAATGGTCATTCAAACGGACATAAAGGTTGTGCAAGGTTATGAAAAATGAACCGCAACATTCTAAAGCCCCACCCATCAACGAGATACCTGGCATCCTATGGCATTTCCACAAAAGCTGACCAGCCTACACATAGATAATCACTAGCGCACAAAAAAAGGTTGCATGATAAATGTGACTGATGATGCATGAGGCAATCACGGGGCATTCATGAGACGTGGAAGATGATGAGAAACACTCATCAGCTCAAAATGCACATTCATACGTCAAACTTCACAGCTTCTGTCAATCTTAGTCTTTCTAGCATGAAAATTGATGTGTTTTTCAAATACTGCCAATATGTCACTGTTCCTTGCCCTACGCTACGAGGAGGTAGCAGGCTGTAAGAGTGGCAGCATGGTCCAGTAAATTGCTCATTTTCATTTTTTGGTGCTTAATAGCTTTTATAGAATATATTAGTTTGCTGCGCATCTCCTCCTGAAACAGAGTATACAAATTATATTATGCAATAAATGAAATCAATAAAATCAGCCATGAAAAATTTGGACAAATATCCAGATGCAGCCCTAATACACCTCTCTAATGATGGGGAAAATGAAATGGATTTTGTATAACTGTAACAAAAACAAAACAGCATTCCGTCTCGTTAGAGACAAGAGCGGAGTAAAGATCGGGAAACCCACACGCTCAGCCGAGAGGACAGCCACCATGATGGCACTGCTTTCACAGGACAACAAATGGTACCAAAAGGGGGACAGTTTGGTTAACATGAAAAAGACCAATAACACAAAGCCTCAGACATCTTCTGTGTGCTGTGTGAACACTGAAAGTTTCATTCACTAAAAGAAAAAAGAAATGTACAATTGGTATTTATAAGACATGAATATAGTTAACCTGTTTGGACAGCAGTGCCTCTCAAAGATCATGTGACACCCTAAGCAAGTTTCCTGTGTCGTTTAACAGGTTGACCTGCACTGCTGGGATCCAATACTGTACAGTATGTAGCCTTCATATGCCAGAGTTATTTCTCCATAAATATTTTCTTTTATTTTCCTCCAAGGTAATTTAGCTTTTCATTAATTAATCTACTTTTTTGTCTGTGCTTGTTTATTTATTTACTACAAATGCATAATACTAACCATTGTTATGTCAACCTAGGCTGTGCGTCTAGTGAACTGCCTGTTATGCACTTAGAGGTGACTGCGTAGGGAAGGGCACTTAGAGAAAATAAGTGGAACTGCATTACAACCACGTTACATCATTAAGTTATTTGCAAGCAAGAGCGACTGTCTAGCTGCTAAACAATGGATAAACAAAGCCACAAAAAAGCCCAAGTCGTGCATAATCACTCAAAACTTATGAAAAATTCAATAATCAAGAGAACATTCTTGTAGGGTAAACAGATTGCGTTGAAGTGAGGCTCAGATTTTATGAAGACAGCTCCACCTTTCCATGAATAAGGAAAGAAATAAAATTATATTTACTGTATTAATGATAACATTTCAGAAGATCACCCAAAAAACACTAAAATCAATGAATCAACTGCATATAAGCACAGATATAGTGATATCATGCATCAGAAATAATAAACATTGAGAGAAGACATAAACCAAACAAATAAAGAAACTGAAAAATACTTTATGGATGAGTGTTTTAACAAATATACTTAAAAATGCTGGATGGGAAAATCTAAATTGGTAAAAAAAAAAAAAAAAAAAAGCACAAGCATGAAGGGTTAGAAACACAAACAAAAAACGTTCAGTTTTTTTGTGATCTGATTCAGATGGTCTTTTACTAATTTAAATGGGTTATAAAAACTTTGGAACACTTGTCCCTGTATGAACAAGGAACAGAGAATATGTATGACCTTCAGTGACAAACTGGGATGCTTGTCTTCTGTTCTATTCTAGACTATCAAAAAAGCTTTATGGCACCTTTCTGATCACAACTGACGGCTAGAATGAAAAACAGCACTTTCTAAAGCTAAAGAAAAAGAAAATTAACGTATAAAAACATCCAGAGACACATAAACACAGTCACACATGTTACGTCCTATAAATCAAACAAAATGCATCTAGGAATTAGAATAATACACTACACAAAACAATTAGCTAAAATCCACCGCTTGCGACACATTGATGCATGGCTGTCAGAATAAATTAAGCTTAAGATAAAGGCTTGAAGCTCATAACACCATATGTAAAGCATGATACAAGGAATGAAACTTCCATTGTCATAGTATAGAATGTAATATAGCTCTCCCCCCATTTACGTGGACAATACGTTCCAAGACCCAATGCGTAATGATTTTCACTTATAATACATTACAGCAATAGCAGATCCCCTATATAGTATGTGAATATTCCCTACATATAAATATAGATTACTAATTTTTTGCCTACAAATAGGTTAAATGAGCACTCCAATAACAATAAAATAAAACAGTAATAAAAATTGAAATAAATTGAAATGTACCTACTTTAATTACTTTAACCATACTGTATATTTCGCACATCCTAATTTTTTCTTACAATGCGGTAGCCATGATTTTAGCCTCTTACCTACTGACAACAAAATATTTAATGACTAAAAAAGCTCTACGGTATATATTATTTGTGTACATATTGTATTAGTTAGCAATGGATTTCCTATTTTGAAAATGAATGCTGTTTCATTAGTTATTCTCTCAGAATCTAACACAAAAGAGGACGATGCTGGCTGTTCTGGGGGCTGACTAGGTCCCGGAAAGAGGCCCCTGCCCCCCAAATTGCGGATTCAGTTTTGTTCTGCTAAATGGATATCATGCCTGTACCTGTAACTTCCTATTTAATGTTAACATTTAATTTTATTTTATAATGCTGTAAACCAAATGTTTTTTTTTTTAATCCCTGCTAAACAACAATTGTTTAACATGGGTTTTTGACTTATTTACAAACATTTTTTGCTGGAGTTTTGCTGGATGTCAAAAGATACTAAATATGGCAAGTATAAGCTGCAGCACACATACAATTGCTATTGTTTTAGGTCAATTCCTTTCACGTTTCCTAAAAAGTAACGTTAAAAAGTAATTTGTAAAGCTTTCACCATAAACGCTGCTTTGTATGGAATTTCTAGATGTTACACAGATGACTTACATATTGCAACCCAGTGGTTTCCTGAAGTTTGGTTTTTATAATTATAAGTGAGGCTCTGCGGTGGTGAGAACAAACATTTTGGGAGTGAGCTGGGTTTCTACAAACATGGGGATTTTGGGAACTATAAACTGACCTTAGTGCATAAAAGTGTCTCAAATATCCCAAAATCAGCTTCTCAAAAAATGGATTATGTCCAATGCCATGATATACACTCTTTTGGTGTGTTCATAAAGTAAAAAGTATAAACAATTTCATTTGCGACGGAGGCAACATACAATTTTCGCTTTCGGTCATTTCTGTGGTTATCTGGGTAGAGAAGCTTTATTTAGTAGCTCAAATGCATATTTTAAAAGTTCTTTTATGGGGGAAAAACACAGCTCACTTTATTTTTACTTTCCTTTTCCAAGAACGCATCTGTATGGAGGTCTACCTTATCAGAACATTAGTGGACCATATCTTTTCATTTCAGACGTCTCTCCACTCTCTTTTCCCATTTTGTTTCTCTGGATAAAGTCTTGCCCAAATGACTGTCGCAGATGAGTGACTTAGCCAAATGACTTCATAAGTGAATAGTTCATTTCCTGCTGGACATCTTTAGTTTCAGTCTGGAGGACAGGTCATATCTTCATCACAAAAAGGGGACTTCAGTGACTGGATCAATGGCCGTTTCTCAACTAGGGTATTAAAGGAAAGGAAAACAAAGTCTTACATAGAAGAGTTTACATTTATGATTGTATAAGCAGAAATGAGAGAGGAATAAGTCTTTGATACACACAATGGATGGGATTACCAATAGAAGGTGAGCAAAAAAAAATAAATACTTACTTTGGGTTTTAAAGCCATTCTATCATCTGCAACTGTCATATAGAAATGTACATATAAAACCGATACCATGAATGAGTGTTTAGTATCAATCCTTTTAGCATCATAGTATCAGTGCAAAATGAATGCAAGCACCATGTAAACATATCGCAGTGACATATTCACAGCAGTTAATCATATTCCACTGAACTCTTCGGAGTAATTAAGAAAGACGCCTGCGATTTTTTCTTGAATGCACTACAATCCATTCCTGAGAATGACAAATTTCACACCATCCTTCCAGAAAGACCACAGCACAGACATAATTTAGCAACAGACCATACATCAGCAGAAGAATGTTTATCCTAGCTTTAAAAATTAGGATTTACAAGTATTGCGCTTTCCTTTAAATTTCTTACCTGAGGAGATGAGAGTGAGCATGCTAGCAAATTGGTTTACCTATGTTGACTTGCCTGACAGTTTTCCACATCAAAGGTATGATGAAGAGGCAAAGGTATTGCTCTCCGAATGCACAAATAAGTCCACCGGGATCCGCAAATGTTTTATCTAATTGCCACAGGGGATTTATTGTCAACTGATGTTTTCCAGTGATGGTGACTACTGACAGCAGTATTACAATAGGGGATAATTTAGTGTTTCAAATGCAAGACACAACACAGAAATCAGTGCTTAATGAACTCATCTAAATCATAAATAAATATAATATACGTGGCCACTGGGTCATTATTTACTCAATAATAATTTACTTGAAAAAAGCATGAAACATAAAAAACATGACGTATTTATTTTAAAATACTTTGAAGAATAAGTGCTTGAATGAGCAGGCGATTCGCCCTTTCCAGCCTTCACATATGACTCCCCAGGTTTTTACCTGCGCAGTGTCAACCAGTGTAATTAAAATTTGAGCGCCAGCGGTGATGCTTGCCTAGGGCACCACATCGGCTAGGACCAGTGCTGAATAGGCTCTAGACTCACAGCAACCCCAAAAGGATCATTTTTATTAGCAGGTATTAACTGTACTTTCCTCAGTAAAGGAAAATTAAACTTGTGCCAAGTGGCAGGAAAAAATCTGCCTGATTTCGGTAAGTGGTTAGTGGGCTTGTTCTCTTTAATTAACTTTCTCATTTAATTTGAAAGTCGACATACAAAAAGAGCATCCCCAAGTGGTGCAGATGGGAGAAGGACAAATGAGTGAATACAAATATTTGGGAGCAAGATTCTGGGGCCTGGGGCAGTACCACGATAGGGAACTATCCGCTAGTGAGAACTATCAACGGTGGTGACATCACTGCCGTTAAATGGCTACAAAGAAAAGAAAATTTACAGGAAAGGCAGCAACAGTAAGATACTAAGATATTCACCATTTCAAATGCTTCAGTACTTACAAGTTACTAATGATTACGATTGTAATTGTAATGAGGTACCATTTGTAATGGACAAAACAGTGCACAACTAAAGCTCTACTGATGTGATAGTAATGAATTATTCTCTATTGTACTTTTTCCCTAACAGAGATTTGTTAGTGAACTATACCAGCAGTTTTAATCTTGAAAGTGTACGTTCAGCATTTAAATAAAGTTCCACTCACCCCATTCTGATTGCTTTTTCCCCCATTTTGCTGAATACATGAAATAATATTGAGCACAATTCTTTTCAGAATTCTCTGAGATATATTATCTGAGTATTTAAAGTAGCAAGCATCAGTAAAAAATTACCTGTTGGAACCTGCCCGGATAATAAGAAGCTATAATGAAACAAAGTTTCTCTTTCTCTAGACAACTATAAAAATCACTATTGGTATTAATGTTTAAAGAACGACATTTTCACCCACACTTTCCTTTCAGGAAGGTCTTTAAAATTGCCACAGCTTGTATCATAACCTTGGGAATTTGAATATAGCCACAACAAACCCCTTCTATAGCGTTGAAAATCTTTCTGGCAAGCAGCTGCTCTCTGGCATTCTGTAGGATTAGCCAATGAAGGCTCACAACTCCCAGAAGCAAACATTTCTAAGCCACAGATTGACAGATGCCTTGAAGTCACATATATTTTTCGGTGCCATCCATAATTGAACTTTTTCATTATGAATTTAATATCACTCTATAATGTCAATCATCCTACATGCAGCAGCTACTACAACCAATACACTTCATTGATTCTAGGGGGACATTCATCTGCATTTATGCAGATTAAATTCAAGCTCTAGTTTTTTCATTGGTGGCTGAATCCAATACAGCTAACATGACGACAGCTATAATATGAATATTATAAAGTGTTAAAAATAAACAATTAACAAAATCAGGCCATGTTGTATGTTGGGATCTTCATTAGTGTAATTTTCCTTTTAAGTACGTTTCCTTTTTAAGCCTGTTGATTTATGGTTCATACTACTGCCATTCCAAAAGTTTTAACTGATAGCAGGTAAGAAAATCACCACTTATTTGCAGACGTAGGTAACAACTATGAATATATAGGTTTTAATGATTCTACCTGAAAGAGACCTTGAGCGTCAGGTGTATCTTTTTAATGCACATTTTATTGGTGAATTGGAGTAAGCCAAAGCACACTGGATTTCCTTTGTAGTTTGGCCTTGGTTTCAGAGACAATAACGACGTGGCAGAGAACACTCCAGCCGTCACTTCAGAGTCTTCAGCCCACAACCTTCTTTTCACGCACCAGTGGGCTGCCTGCCAGTCCCTTAGTGGATCAAAACCAATATCAAAACCTCCTGAATTAATTACCTTTGAGAGTCCTGGCTTTATAATGAGTCTCTGTGGGAATTAAGGGATTAAAAAATGAAACGGTATCTCGCAAAACCAAAGGCAAGCTTCTTGTGGAATCATCATTTTAGGACACCATTTTTCCACTTCATACTGTTTTTTAAACCGTATGATTTGCATTTAATATGTATTTTATTGATGCTATTTTTTTTTTCCTTAAGTTTTGGTCTCTACCTAGCTATGGAACTGCCATTGCATGTTTCAAACTAAGAATCTATGACAGGAATTAAAATTTGCAAAAGACTTAAATTTTTATTTAAAATTTTAAAAAATTTACTATTAGAAGTTCACAAGCATGTCCATGTTTTTGTCACAAAACATAAAGAAATATAAATATTTAGCAATTTGTATTACTGATTTTCATATCTTTCACAATTTTGACTAAAGAAATAGAGCCAAACTGCTCAGTAATGCTGCTTTTATTTCATTTATTTCTGAAAGCAGGTTAATCGCCTTTGTGTTAGATGGGGATTAAGAGCCAGCCGGAAACTTCTATCCTTTGGTGTTCAATGGCTGTGGCTTTGGTATTTAAAAAAAAAAAAAAAGCTTAAATGCTCTTAATGTCATCGCGACTGTCATGGCAAATAAACCAAGAAGAATTCACTAGGTAAGAACTCAAGGCTGAAACAATTCTATCCATTATCTGTATTTTTCAAACATAAAAGTACATGATGGCATTCTTCAAATATTCATCAGACTTCCGTTTAAAGCTAAAAATATATATGACAAATAGCAACTGCATGATGAATAGGCCATTTGTTCATATTTAAAAAAAGAATGATGTGTCTAGGTGTCTCACCTATCAAAGGCAGGTTCTGACAGAAAATGTAATTCAAAGCTTTGCCAAATCTCAGGGTTTATCCTCCAAGTACCCAAATCACAGCTCTGTATGGGAAAAAGGCTCAGCATGGATATTATATTGTGCATATATATACTGTATTTTGTTATTTTTTTCTCTTGAAATTTGAATTAAAATGTCCTTCCTTCCACTCCATCGGTATTTCTTGTCCATGTGTTCAATATAAAATCCATAAACATTCTTCTTTTGCACTTTGGAACTTGGGTGATCTGCAGTCTTCATCAATCCTTGGTGTTATATGTGGACAGTGACTTGTAAATTGTAAGAAGCTCTATCAATCAGGAAGAAACAGCTTGTGGTTCTTAGTAATTCATTTGCATTAAACAGGCTGCTGTGAACATTCAAGTATGGGCCTCTTAGCCTCAAATCAATAAATTAACTTTGCTGTGTCTTCTTTTGTTTATCTGTTCATCTGTTTGTCCAGGCATGTGTGTGTGAGATTGAAACTACAAAAAAAAAACAAGAAAAATAAATAAATAATAAATACATGTATAACTGTATAATTCATTAGTTTGCTGTTGAAGTTGCAGATCAGATAAGATGAAATAGGTCAGATCATAGATTCCACTTAGGAAAACATACGGCACCTACAGTAGTTTAACAAAACAGAGATTGAAAAAAATTAACAAGACAATGAAAAGAAATATTGCCAACTTTCAGAAGGAGCCTGCAGTTCAGAAATTGCCAAGGTCATTATAAAACTAATAGATATTTTCTGAAACCTTTACTCAAACCAATCAGAACTCTTAGGCAGACCCTTTGGGTCACTATGAAATATCTAAGTCCAAGTGCCAGCACAATTCAGATTCAGTGCCAGGCTACTAAAACAAGCCCAGGGATACCATAGCGATAACCTACCGATGGCTTTAATTACTCTCTCAGTCAAAACAGCTGCCAGGAGACGCTAAAAGTGACGCTAAAAAGGCAGTGTCATCAGAATAGCAGTTATCTTCTATTCTAGAGAACGACACAGAAAAAGAACGAGGAGAAGAAAGGTTTACTGATATGCAATACAATTTGCAATAACTGAGCAAAAAACAAAAAAAAAAGCCAATGTATCAAACAAGGGTACAGAACCTGGGGGGAGGGGGTGTATCCCACCTGTTATTTCATTTGGCTTCATTTTCATATATTACCTGGTTTCCAGCTGTAAGGTATCTGTGCAAAACAACCCGTTTCTTTCTGGTCTTACGAAATGTTTGCAAAACAGTGTAAAAGAGGAGGTGTGACACTGTAAAAATAAGCAAACACATCTGGATGTGGTTTTCCCATCAAGATAATAAAGGAACACATTTTAACAGAAGATTGCTAACTTGCGATCTTGAATAATTAAACACCTGTAAATCCATACTGACAATATCTGTTCATTGATGACAATTTGTATGTTATGCACCATGTCATGGTTAACAAGTGTCTATTACATCAAAGTAATATTAGTGGTAATTGAATAATTTGCTGCAGTGAATTAGTGCTGAGCTAAATATTGATACCAGGGCTAATACCACTATCTCTCACTGTTGCGACTGTACGTTGTATTCAGAATTTCAAAAGTATTTCCCGCTGCAGTAATAGTGTGTTCGCCATTCCTGCACATTGGGAAGTTGCCACATCAACTTCTATCTTCCAGTCAGCAACCAGAATGTCAGCAAGTCAAGTGTCACTTCCTGGTTATAATTTCGAGTTTCCCAACTTATACAAATAGCTGAACAAGACAAGCGCCTACCATTTAATTCCTTTTCAAGATAAGGAAAATGCCGAACCCTCTGACAGCCTAGCTATAAATTCCTTCTTTGCAGCCCCTTTCATGTACGGGAGGGAGTGGTCTTCACAGATTACAGCCAAAACGTGAGTTACAAAAATACCCACTGACAATGTAGGTATGAACTACGCTAAGCTATTAATTAGATTTAATGTGCAGTTGTAATGTGCAGACCATCCTATATTGAAAAATAAAGTGCTAAGGGCAACGGTATTATGGTTTAGCCCAATATTTTTAACTTAAAATATCAAACACTCTCATAAAAAGAAAAATGAAAAACATTTGTGTAGACCATTTGAAACATTAACATCAGCCGTGCATTTTCGTATACCAATCAACCGTGACATTAAAACCACCTGCCTAATATTGGGCAGGTCAGTACAAAATTACTTCAGTGCTAGTATCAGTTTTTACATTAGTGGAAAACCAGCACATAAAAGTCATGTATTTTTGGTACTTTCTTGAAGTATAAAAAGTATGGTAGCTGGTGCAGTGGAAAAGCACCCTCAGCTTGTTGAGCCAATTACCGCCTGCTTTTTAAGAACAGGATTGTAATTGGATAATCAGTGTTATTCACTTCACCTGTCTGAGGGTTTAATGGTATGGCTAGCTACAAGATTTGAACTAGCAACCGCCCAACCACGGGCACAGCATCCTAGCCTGCTCAGCCACAGACCATCCCAATGACTCCAGGCCGACTACCATGAAGAGTAGAGAAAATTAAAACATATATGGACGATAAAGAGCCGTATGTATAAATGTTACACTGATGTATCCTTTTTATAGTCAAGGTCCTGGACTCTGCCCTACATATTTCTTTCTCTTGACGTTATATTTATGCAGGTGCACAGGAGGAAGCTGGACAGAAATCCAGAAATACTACCACTTCCCTTTTGGTCTATGGGGACACAGGGTGGTAGACTGTGCAGAACAGGCCTCTTGTTGCTGTGGGAATCTTGCAGGCATATATTCGAGCGTCACTGTAGCGTCCCTCAGATTAGCGACCAACCGCTGCAGCCACCAGTCAAACAGCAAGCAGCCGACAGCTCATTTTACACAAAGGTAATGGAGCAGATGGCCTTTGCGGTTTAATACGAGTGCCGTCAAGGTATCTAAGCAAAACTTCTGAGCCATTAGTGATGGCAGGCAGTAGCGAATTATTTGTCATGCCCTCAGATAAGTGGCAAATGAAGAGGTGTCTGGGTGAGTCCACCTGCAGACCTGGCAACCTTTGCTATTTGAAGAATGCTCAACATGGATCACGCACAACTGACCTGAATAACTGAGCTGATATACTGGTTTATCTTCTAGACCGAGATACTTTACTGACACTCTTTTAACTCCCTTAAAAAAGAAT
>JAODKL010000034.1:8142742-8154846 GCA_026780765.1 Petrocephalus schoutedeni
TAATATGCTACATGTTACTGTCAGTCTCAGAACCATTCTTTTTTGAGTCAGCTCAAAATGTAGGTATCAGAAATGTAATTCACAACTGTGGTTGGTTTTTGCTTATCAGGACACAGAAAACGAATACGTGCATCGTACACTACACCATATGAACGCCTTACTCTCAGGGAGCGTGGATCTTACACTCCCTGCCCCACAGCAAATCTAAAATACTGAAGCATGAAGCTAAAGCAGAAATAAAACACGAGAGCTCATTGCACTTGTTCGCACACCTCTTCGCAGGTTTCCTCACACACTCGGGAGGGACTTGTGAAGCGTTGACCCCCACTTATACAAGCCCCCTAATTAATGTGTGCATTACTTCTCAGGTCACTGAGTACTGGCCGTCCTGTAATTGCTCAAACTAAATGAAAAGAACTGCAGGCTGCACAGACGTGTTCCACAGGGCTCTTGGTTTACGGAACATTCAGCCAGCCAATGAAAGGAGACCTATGGGCATTCCGTTATTTAAATTGAAGTCGAAGACCTCTTATTTTATTCTAGATTCACTGTATGAAATCATTATGCTAGCTTACCGCCAGTAATACTGCTGCTGCTGGACATGTGGCTGTATGCTACTATATATGGTAAGTCTGTACATATCTCGGTATTGTACTGACTCCCCAAGTTTCACTCCTCTCCACCAAGCCTCAGGCAAACATCAGCTGAGCTTGAAAGGCGTTTCACCTCAGCTGACACCACAGAGTCATCAGTGCTACGAGTTGACCATCATTGGCTATCCTTACAAGGATTACCAGAAGATCACCTTTCCATCTTAACTTTAGGGCCAAGGGTCTATCTCTGACATGGACACTGTTAGCATGTTTGGGAAATGGACATCCTAAAGATTTACCAAAATAGATCGCTCCATTCTCTTTATAACCAAAACAGTCATTTATTTTCTTCTGATTCCCAACTTTTAACATGGTATAATTTGTTGTATCAATTGTTTGTTGTATCTGGTGCAAAATGCTTGGTTAAGAATGCTAGCAAAGATATAAAAAAAATGTAATTCAACATTTATAAACCACAGGCCAACTGTGTCTGACATTTCCAGCTTAAGGGAGCCAAGAGCCAGTAATCAGATGTTAATTAAAACAAAAGACAAACGTTTTTTTTTTGTTTCAGCCAGTGTTTATACCACCTCGTTATAAAATACCAGTACAACTTATTTATATAATCACATTTCTCTTCCTAGTGACATATCGAACCCATTACTGTATAGTAGCACTGATCAGACATTCCAGAGATAGCAAATGAATGATGTTAGAAAAATCAATACTATTGTTTAAAGCTAAAAAGGGGTCACAGCAATAATTCAAGGACAGTTCTGGCAATTGGCTGTTGATGCATCCATTGCTCAGCATCACAAAAGTTAAATGGCCCACTTCACCTGAATCAACCCTGTGAAAACGCCTCTGCTCTTTGGGAAACTACAGTATTCTATAACATGCATGGTGCAGAGCAGTATACATTTATCCGGGGGTGAAGAGTTTATTTTTCTTTCTGAAATAATTTAGCATACTAAAAACAAAAGTTTTATTTTAAAAAACAACATAAAATTTACCATCTTCCAAAATGATTCATAAAAAAAGGCTACTGAATCAGATTCAGAATCAGGAAAATTAGTATGTTTACACACAGGTACAGTTGCCACGCGTCACATATATAACGGGATCATCCCTTATTGAAAAATAAAATACTGTGTCGCTTTTTGAAGCAATGACGGATGCGATTTGTACTGCGTTTTCATACACTGTGTTTCTTGCGCACACTACTGCAGGTCTTCAGAGTGGTGGTGATAGACTAAGTGAATACAGCCAAGAGTTTCACAAAAGGAGCAAAGAAACTCAAAACCAGTGGGATGGGGCAGACAAGCGAGCTGGCTCGGCTGAGACTGCGCTTCAATATCGCCGTTTCCATGGTTACAGAGACGCAGACTCAGCCTCGAGGCTTGTTTAAAAGATGCCCGACAGTACGAGTCTTCGCAAGAAAAGAAAGAGGCTGTCGAAATAAGCCTGAATGGGAGGCCGAATACCAGGGGGCCAGTGCTGTCCCGGGTGACAAACACAAGCACTGTCCATACATGGTATGGAAAAGCACGGAATTTGACTTTGGCGTTTTCTAAGTTTGGGGAAAAAAGTACAGAAAGATTTCAGTGTTTTCAGACGATTGACAATACAGACGAAGTTGACCTACTTCATTTTCAAAAAAAAAGAAAAGATTCTCAGACTTTTTCTACGTTTAATGCGGCCCATACATACCAAGCAAAATCAATTGAAAAACAAACTAGTCTGTTAGGGGGAAAATTTCTTAAAATAAACGTACAATAAGCTGGTTGCATAAGTGTGCACACCCTAATACTTTGTTGAAGTTCCTTTTGAATTAAATACAGCACTCAGTCTTTTTGGGTGTGCTATCAGCATGCCACATCTTGACTTGGCAATACTGTCCACTCTTCCTTGCAAAAGCTCTCCAAATCTGTCAGATTGGGAGGGCATCACCTGTGCACAGCCCTCTTCAGGTAACCCCACAAATTTTTAATTGGATTTAGGTCTGGGCCATTCCAAAACTTTAATTTTCTTCTGGTGAAGCCACTAATTTGTTGATTTGGATATACGCTTAGGGTCACTGTCACGCAGAAAGGTGAAATTCCTCTTCATCTTCAGCTTTCTAGCAGACACCTGAAGGTTTAGGGCCAAAATTGACTGGAGTGTGGAACTGATGATAATTCCCGCCATTAAAATGCAGTTTAGCGAAGCACGCTGCATGCTGCTGTTTCGGTATAACATGCACGCGATAAGCACTGAAGTCACAGTGAAGAAAGGGACAGCTCAGCAACCACATTTTTCAAAGCACCGATATTGTAGTTAAGCAAGGTAAACAGACATTGATGGTGCGGCAGTACTTTTTGCAGTTTAAAGTTTTTTGGGTAAATATACTTTTCATTTTAATTTCAGTTAATGAATATTTTTTTTAATTACTTTCTGGTTTCAATTCAGTTTTAGTTTACAAGCCACAAGGACAAAAGATATTTAAAAGCTCTCGGTACTAGTGGAAATTTAATAATTATGAATAGGCAAGATGTACAGTGGTTTCGCTTATTCTGACGGTCCAGAATAGCACCTGTGTGTTTCCTATGCAGGTGCTCATGCATAGCGATAGTGCCACTGCAGTATGCCATCGAAACTTTGCAGTGTTTTGTGATCATTCGAACTACTCCCATAATAACATTTGATATCAAAGGAATACATTTGCTATAATGAATTGATGAGTTTTAGAAATCAAGAAGGTAATTCTGACGTCATCAACTATGTCGGTTAGTCATGACAACTTGACACATGTCTGTTACTATTACTACTGTAATCCACAGACAATGTTCAATCCAATGATTCCTTTTAGCCAGATAACAGCTGGCGAGTTAAATGATGTGTATCAAACTGTTAAGTACAACCTTAGCTATTACAGGGTTGATTATGCACAGAAGCTGAATCAGAAGACTCAAAAAAAAGTCTTATGGGACAAAAAAATGCAGATACACTTGGAAACGATGTCCTTGCACCAAAGACAGTGGTTGATGTCGTGAAAATTTGGACACCTGAAAGAATTCTTCCATTTTCTGTTCAAACGGATGTCCTGTGCTGACTTCCACACAGCCGTTTTGCGGGACAAAGCAAGAAGTGGTAAAAAAGAGCAGGCAGCGGGATAACATATCTATACTTATCTTCCACCAGATTTTTTTATTGCCAATTTTTTTTTAATGATTCATGCCATTCTGTTCTTTCCATTTTGGTGTTCCTAATTAAAAAGCACCCAATTAGGCTGCTTGTCAATTAACTTTTTAACAGGTTTTTTACAATGATAATTCGGGTTTCAATTTATTACTACTCAAAATGAATGTTTTTATTCAAACTGCTGCTCGTTTCTAATGTGATATATTCAGTCCCCTCCAAAAGTATTGGAACAGCAAGGCCAATTAATTTATTGCTGTGCAATGAAGTCATTTGCGTGAGACCAAAAGATGAATATGAGAAGAGAGATCAGTTTTATTCCCTGGTATTTACACGTAGGTATGTTAAAAAAAACATAGAACATAATACTTTTTGTATCAAACCATACAGTTTTTCAAGTGAGCAAAAGTATTGGAACAGAATGTTTTCAACCAAATTGAAGTTAGAAATACTTACTATTTGGTTGGATATCCCTTGCCCACATTAACTGCATCAAGCCACGACCTGTCCATTTCACCAGATTTCTTGTTTCTTCATTGTTTATACCTTTCCAGGCTTTTACCACAGCATCTTTTAGATGTTATCTGTTTTGCAGGGTTTCCTGCTTCAGTCTTCTCCTGAGGTGGTGCAATGCATGTTCAAATTGGCTTAAGGTCTGCTGATGGACTTGGCCAGTCCACATTCTTCCATTTTTCCCCCCTAATGAAGTCCTTTGTTGAGGTGGCAGTGCGTTTTGGATCATTGTTCCATAATAAGCTTGTATGTTTAGGATCCCTTCTCCATACTTTGGCCGTTGCATCACTGGTAGAGGTTGATCTTTGTTTCTTCATTCCATAAAATTTTGTTCCAGAACTGTTGTGGTTCATTCCTGAACTTTTCTGCAAATTCCAGGCTGGCTGTCAGATTTTTACTGCTGAATTTACTAATGAATGGTTTTCATCTTGCAATTTGGCCTATACACTCTTATTCTCTCAGTCTCGAGCAGGGGACTGTGATATTTCCACCCTTGCTCTTTGGAGGTCGTTCATGATGTTACAGACTGTAGTTTTGTGATTTTTCTTTACTGCTCTCACCATGTCTGTTATCAACTGTTGTTATTTTCCTTGGATGACCAGTTTGATGCCTGTTGCTCAGTAACAAAAGTGGTTTCCTTCTTTGTCAGGACATTGCAAATTGTGGTACTGCCTATGTCCAGTGTTTCTGAAATACTTCTGATGGATTCCCCCTTTCTCAGCTTCAGAATGGCATGCTGTTCTCCCATATACAGCACTCTGTTCATCATGTTGGTCTACACTTCTTAACTACAAATGCACTTTTCACAAGTGAAAGCCAAAACATACACAGAGTAGATATCCAGGGCTACTTAATGATTAAACAATCAATCTTATATGACAAACCTGGGTAACAAAACACATCTGTCGTTTGTCATGTTCCAGTACATTTCCTCACTTGAGAAACTGGGTGGTTTGATACAAAATGTGCTACGTTTGTTTAACATATACAGGTGTAAATACCAGGGAATAAAAGCTGAAACGCTGATCGCTCTTCTCATATTAATCTTTTGGTGTCACATACAAACATCTCCAGTGCACAGCAAAAACAAATTAATTGGCCTTGCTGTTCCAATACTTTCAGATGGGACTGTATTTTTTGTAAGCACATGAATAAAGAGGTTCAATTCAATTTCATTTGTATAGCACATTTTCACAGCATTATATTGTCTCAAAGCGCTTTACATTATCTCTGCCCAAAGCCCACAATGTGCAAACAAGATTATTGTTACAAAACCAATAAACTTTCAATATTTTTACTGACCTAAGCGACACTTTCTCACTTTCTTTGAGCATTATACTTATACATAGCACATACAATCTGGTTGGTATATACAACATGCGATTGGGGTTGTTAAAAGAATGCCAGTCCAAGCAATGTTGGATATGTAAAATACATGCAGTAAACAGCTGTTCGGCCACATAAAATCATTCATTTTGTTATAACATGTTATAACAGCTGAATTTGACTGTGTCATTTGCAGAGAGTAATCTTTCTTAGAACTAAACCTTTACTTATTATGTAAATTTCCAGTCCCAAGCTGTAAAACACAAAACTAATCTCCAGCTGCTGGTTATTTTAGTGTAATTAATGTTAGATGATTCCATCATAGACGCTTTGTCAATAAGTGTACTATTGTATTACATTTTCCGTGTTCACTACCTACAATTTTAGTCGATCAAAGATAAATGTAGTCTGTTAACTGAGGCATATCCCTTGAATTCAAATTCAATAATGTGCCTAGAGTTGCATTATTAGAGGCCAAAATGTAATACATTTTAAAACTTTTCAAAAAAACTTGATGTTTACGTGGGCACAGCTACTTCCTCTGTGGGTTTTCACTTTAAGAAAATAATTTTTACTCTACCATGACTGAGAAACAGGTGGATCTCCCACCAACACTAAGCTGTCAAGACAGAAGAACAACGGTAACTATACCTAACTTCAGATTTGAGTACAGCAACTGAATTACTTTTTGTGTTGGTGGACTGGTAACTTTGCAGCTAGTTTTAAAATTGCTCAACTTGCAAAGAAAGCCTTCGTTTAGTAGTGCTGACAGTGACATACACCATTTAAATCATCAAGGAAGTTCACAGGTATTAATGCTAAACAAAAAATCTGAAGAGATCATTCTCTTCCTTCAAAATGACTGTGGCTTTTCTGAACTTTCGGTGTCTTGATTTTATGACCTTAAAATTTTTTGTTTATATTTTTGTGTTTCACTTATCTTTAAAGCATTAATAGATGCCAATAAAATAAATGCCTGATATTTTCTGTTTGTTTAATTTAATGTACTTGCTTAAGTACCTTTCTAACCGAACTTCAGTATGGTACCTGAACTAGGAACCTTTGGGTCAAAAATTTGTCATGACAGATGTCATTGAGAGTTAATAAGTAAGTGTACAACCACTGTCCATTTTATTATATTTATAAAATAATGACCAAAATAGTCAGTATAAAGTATATACCATCTATATCAACAATATACAAAAGACTCACAAGCAGGGGAAATGGTGGTGTACAACAATTCCTTTTGGCAACAATAAATATTTCCAATAAATAAATCTCTATCCAAATTCAGTAATCTCAAAGAAAAAACACCTAATCTCAAAATTCAGCCAGGCAGAAAGAACCAATTTTTGGTTTATAAATATCAAGTCCCAACCACTCAGTCAAAGACACAAATAATCACCTAAAGCTTCTGTCATTAATTCCCGCAGGCGATTAATGAAATCTGTCTATTAAATGAAATTCATATTTAAAAATCTGATTTCATTTGGTAACATTTTTATACACCCTTCGTGTGCATGAGCTACAGTCTCAAGAACAGCGTGTTCCTGGAATGTTTTTAAATAGTGGTACCTCAGGGAGGACAAGCAAGAAAGAGACCAGTCATGTCATTTTCTTTTGTTCCAAAATTGCATACATGTACCCAAGACAGCATCTAAAAGGGGGCAGTCTAGAATAACAGTGTTTTTTTTTTTTTTTGCTTGATCCCATTCAGCTTTCAACACCAGCCTCACAGACAGGAAAGGTCACAACAGGTGTCCTGGCTCACAGATTTAAGAGCAGCTGCATCCTGCCCACAGTCTCCTGACTGGATGCCATGCATCATTAGCGTACTTTAAATATACCGACCTCAGAGCAGCCGCCACGACACTCTGCCTCTTCTATAGAAGTCTCTCCCCAGCGCTCTTTGTATTTTCCCACACTTTATCCTCTCAGCGGTTACTGGCACTTTGCTTGTAAGACTGAGCTCAAGCATTGCTTACTGAAAGGAACACTCTGTCGTAATTCCATTATGTACCTTCCATTGGGTCCTTGGGAATATCCTAGGGAATCTAAACTTAGGTAGGTCAAAATTTTTATCCATCAGATTTGATTCTGCGTACATTAAACGGGTTTACGTTTGAATATCACAGTACAGTGCCATTGTTTACTATTCAGTGTCACCCAATTGTGCAGTGATATTAATGAGAGTTTTATAATTAAAGCACTTATACAATGGGAAAAGGCACATTTACAAGTTTATAAATAGATTTGCAATTAGTATTAACAGAAGTATTAGAAAATACATCCGTGGTGAATTGTGTATTAAAAGAATCAAGAGATTTTTTAAGCTAAAAAAGGGGATGGTCAGATACTGTATGGATTGGAACACAATATTTTGAATGAGAGATAGGAGTACCATATATTGAAAGAGGTAGATTTATACAATTAGCATAAAATGAATGACCATTTTTTCCCCAAACAATGACAATTACGTGGTACAAAGACAGGAAAATATAGATTAAAGAAACCCACCTAAGCTAACTGGTGGCCTTAATCTATATATGGTACGTTATATGACATTGCTATTGGTATACTTCAAAAGTAGCACGTCTGAGAATCATGAGCCCATGGGCCATTTTAAAAGTAACGTTATATATGTTCGTTATCCTTCTAACATTGAGACAATCTTCCTATATCAGAAAAACTGTGGTTAGCCATTAATACCTTAAAACTGTTCAACTATAATAAAGTATTGACCAGATATACACTGGAACATACATCGTCACTTAATAATAAGAACGTAATATCTCAATTCGAAACAAAAACTAACTAGAGTATAAGGTGCTTTAAAAGAAGAACTGCATTAAAAGAGTCTACCCAATGTTACATTTTCAAGAATAAGAAAAAGAACAGGAAAACCACACTGAAAAATGTATTACCGTGCCATTTACCTGAAACTCCAAATTCATGACAATATTTTACTATAAAGCCTGGTCAGTTTGGTAATTACTGGCCTGTAAAAGCATGCTGCTACATTCCTCAATGCCAATACTCACTTCTGCAATCTGCTATCCTATGCCAAGTAGGTACCAATGTAGCGATTCTGGGGTTGCATCATCGGAACTATAAGAGCAATGCACTGCTATCCGTTGTTGATTCGGAATCATAGATGCGTTTATTCTCCGCATAAGCAAAGGAAGAGCAGGAGCAATGCTTCTTTAATGCCTGCCCATGTAGCCAGCAAGTATTCCACACGAAATGCGGCTCAAGGGTTAAAATCCGTGAAGGTGCTCGCCTTACAGTCAGCATGGCACGCAATACGTCTATTTCCTAATTTCTCGCCTCCACTGCCAATTCAACAATGTAAACTTTCGGTTTGCTAGAAAAACCATCTGCATCATCAGGAAATAAAAAGAGAGAAACATTCCAACAATATTAATGGAAGGTTGTTGTCTGGGGGCTTACCCTGGGTCAAATGAAGACGGCCCGAACCCGTCAAAAACTATCGACCACGTCCGGCAGCGGGTCCTGAGAGAGAGAGAACAACAAAGACAGTTTGTGACAAAGCTGACACGGTGTCGTCCCGGAGGAGTGAAATCAATTGTGACATTTTTCATTTATTTGTAAATGCCTCTTTGGTGGTACACTCACTCGAGACGACAGTTTAGCTCTTACGGAATAAGCGGGCTGATGGTAAAATAGAAGAATCCTGACAGTTGCTGTAATGAGATTCCGCATTAGGGCCGTTCTCTTGCATTTTCACCCTCCACTAGAAGTGCGTCCTTCACTTTCAATCTCACGTCCGAGTCATTTGGAAAACGTTAACTCTACGAAAAACTAAACTAACCCTTCTTTATATGGCATCAACCTGATGTTTTCCTAAATCTAAACTCAAATTAGTAAGACACAATGTCAGCAGCACTGCATAACTCTAATAAAATAAAAGGTTAATTTATTGAACGATTTCAAAATTCCGAAAAATTCCAGGCTTAGTGTTTATCTCACAAGGTTCTCCCCTACCTTCTATAACTGAGCTCATACTCTCATATTATTACAAGTGCAATGAACACACAATATATGATCTACGCAATAAAAAAGACGCAGAAATGATATCCCGATCGCCACTTTCATTTTTATACATTTCATGTGACTCCACCGTCTCCAAACCACTTCAAACCTATTTTTGATTAAAAAAAGAACGATTACTATGTAAAAGCATATACCTATATGTATAAATGTATTTTCTCTCCTGTAGTTTCAAAATGCAACGAAACACAGCCATATGCTTGTATCACACTTGCTAATAAAAAGACAATGAATGGTGGGCGAATTCAGAAACCCGCATCTGTTTTCCGTTCATATTGTCTAAATTCTGGGTTCCTTCATTGTTTTAACAAAGCCTCAAAGCTGTGAAATATGCTTCGGTTGG
The DNA here is from genome assembly GCA_026780765.1 of Petrocephalus schoutedeni. Classification (NCBI taxonomy): domain Eukaryota; kingdom Metazoa; phylum Chordata; class Actinopteri; order Osteoglossiformes; family Mormyridae; genus Petrocephalus; species Petrocephalus schoutedeni. Next base: position 8,152,766 of record JAODKL010000034.1, read on the forward strand.
GGATACCAAATCATAGGGACTGCGTTTACTGAAATTGGATCAACGACACTGTCTGGACGATGGGATACCACCTTAAATGTAGGCAAAACCACTAATGATACTTGTCCCTATAGGTCACGTAAAATAACAGAAGCTTGTCAGGCAATCAGAGCCAAAAATATGTGCCCGCATTTGTATGTGTCCATGAAAATTATGTATGCATTTCATATTTGTTTGTGAGAATTCATACATTTGTATAATTGCATATGGGATCCACCATAATGGAAAAAATATATCAATGGTTTTGTTAAGAGGGGAAAAAAAGGAATGCTTATATTGTGCTCTTTTTAACACCATCTATCCATCTGCCAGCCACTTATCCTGGACAGGGTCATGGGGCTTTTTACCAGTATATGACACTCAAATATGTCCGGGTCAGATTGACAAAGGACGTGGCAAATTTTTATGTTTAGACCAAGGCACAAATGAAGAGCAAAAATTAAAATTTCTAAAGTACACACTTTCAAATCAAACCATATACTTCAGTGAAAGTAAATCAGTTTATAATGCATAGTCTGCCAATTACAGAATCAGTCGTTACTGCCAATGAATGCAATTTAACGCTTTATGACTACTAGTGTGCCAAGCAAGACTTAGGGTTGCTTTGAAAAACAAACAAAAAATAAGCTTTTCAGGTGTTTTCCATCATTATCAGCATATAAACAGCAAGCTAACAAAATTTGCAGCCATTCTGAATAGCTGAATTTTACGTAAAGCTTTTCATTGACTGCACTTTCATAATGCATGCGTAGAAAATTCAGTATACCTTCATAATGCGTTTATAAGCCACATCTAAGTATTCCATAACATCCTAATATACCTTAGAGGCTTTAATATACAACAAGCATTATATACTTATAATGTCTGTTATTCATATTAAAGCTGTAATGTCTGTTCACTGAACGCATTATGAATGCAATGCTTTAAGACATGGCAAGTATACTTACATGCTGCTTATGAATGTTCTGTGAATTCACTATAAATACATGATGAAGGTACATTGGATGTTCTTAATGTAGTCATTATGCATTCAAAGAAGTTGCAGGTAAAGTAAAGCATTACCAAATTTTAGTAGTAACTTTTGAGTAGTAATATTCAACTGGGCTGTTGTTGATATTGCTTGCCATATAAAGAACTGTCATCACATTAACAAGGGCAGTCTTAAAAGAGAAAGAAAAAAATACCTGAAATATTTTACTTATTATTGCCACTGCCCAAGGTTTCCTTTTTGTCATTAGGGGCACCTTAGAAGTTCATGTTCAAATTATGGACATCATTCTCCTGATCTCTGGGGTTTTAATACCCAGAAAACATATCATGCAAATTGTATTTGAAGATAGAAGATGAACTAAAAATCAAGACTCGTGAAATGCTGTAAGAGGTGGGGATACATTTAGAAAGGGTTTGTGTGCATGTACTGTAGATATACATTATATCCTTCCCCCCACTGGAATACAAACACAGCATTCTGAATGCCGGGGATTGTGGTGCGCTTTAACAACAGAATCAGCAAGCGCAGCTGTTCATGTTAGTATTGGCTTATTAATCTTTTTTTTTGTGATTTAGGCAACATGCTGTTGTTTCTTGTGTTACTTTGAAATAGTGAAGCAACACTTAACGCTATACTATGTTCATTTTGTTCTCTCTTTGAAAAACTCTGTTCTTAAGAATGCAAACAAATGACAAATACAGCTCAAAATCATGTGCCAATCAAACATGTGAAACTCGATTCTCCTGTTCAAACTATATTGACGCAATACTGGAAGCACCAACGCAGATAGAGGTCAAGTTCATAGCACATTATCCCTTTGCAAATACGGTGGAACGGATATTTCAGCTAACGATTTATCTTTTAGATATGCTTTCTACTTCTTGATTATGGAGGTGTACTCTGAATTTCTAAGAGTGCAAAACATGGCACTCTAAAACACAAACAAATCAAACTGAATGAACCATCAAGTGTGAGTTTGTGTGTTTGTGGGGGGAGGGAAATATAATGGCTATTTGCAAAAGTGAAGGTGTCCCCCTTCAGCATAAGACCT
>JAODKL010000034.1:8178989-8196803 GCA_026780765.1 Petrocephalus schoutedeni
CTCATCTACAAAAGCTGGAGACAAAATGACAGATCTTCACTGATCAATGTCCACGCCTTTGCAATATCTCCCTGCTCTACATCACAAATAACCCCACCCAGAATATCATCATGTCTTTTCGTCCCATGAATCTCTGTGTAGTTCAGCTGAGGCACTTTCTAATGCCCCAGCTAGTCACACACAAATAAATGTTGGGCACAGCTGTTTCTGGTACTCCTAACAGATCAGTATAATGGTTTGGCAGTGGACCACATCTTTTGGGGCCCAGCATGACCAACTGGCATAAGGCTTTGTCAGAGCGGGAAGTTCGTCCCAGTAGTCTTTGCAAGAACAATGCATTAGTATTTACATAAACTGGTTGTTACAACCCAGTCAAGGGTTAGGTCACACCAGAATAGATTTAGGTGAAATGAAATTTAAAACAGACAACAAAGGATATGTTGAGGAGGTGTTATGTTTTACAATAATTACAAACAGACAACAAATGCTAAGCTTCAGGATTGACCTACGCCTGGCTTATATACAGTACGTGGTGTAATAATGAGGTATATAATACTCAATAATTACTCAACAAGATTAAACACATTTTCACCACATAATGCATTACTCAACAAATTATCTTAAGTACATGATAACAACCTACTTAGCGTCATGAAGCTTTGCCTAAATTCACTTCACATCCACTGACACAGACCTCATCAACTAGCCCTGCTTCATCACAGGAGCACTGAGAAGCCGAACCAGACATGAAAGGGTGTTCACCGTACCAGTTAGCTCAGACGGTAACCTTGTCATTTACTGAAAGGCCTGGCCATCAGTGCCACCCCTCTAACCGATCCAGCAAACTCAAGTTACACCAGTAAATTGCGGTAATAACAATACTGTATTTAGCTTGTATGGGCTGAGGGGCACCAGTGTCTCTACTAAAAATTTTAAAGACAATGATGACTTGTGAATGGCTATGAAATAATACATGATCCTCCACACTTGCTGTTGATGATGGACTAATGAGTACATGAGGTAGGCGATGCTTATAATGTGCACAACTGTACATATGGTTGCCCCAGTGATGCAGGTTGGTGCTTTGGTTTACCTTAGTTTCATCCGCAAATTAGCTTTCCTCTTGCCCCTTAGATGAGGAAGTAATTGTCCATCCTACCCACATATTTTTTATTGATACCCACAGAAGACATCCCCTATCAGTTAACAGAAATTATGTTCAACAGAGGAGACTGATTTCAGGCTTGAGGGTAGGTCAAAATCAGGCCTGCTATTAGTCGTATCCTCTGTACTAACTGAAGGTTTTCATGTGACTTCATCAGCTAGCAAGCTTACAGTGTCAGATCCTGTACCTCTCTTCCAGGCACAGACTAGCCATTTCAGACATTTTTTTGCCGGTGGGCCTGTCTTGTGACGGCCTGTCTTTGATCCCCAACCACAGCATTATATAGCCTATGTACCACGGGTGCCCAACCTGTCAGTCGATCTCGTGTTGATCTCGGCATGTCGATCGCAGGAGATGATTAATGCAAACTGATTGATTTTGATTGGTAAAAAATGACGAGGGGGACACTCCCCATTTGGCAGCAAATTCCCGGCCTGCTTTGTGTTGCCATCCTGTTCCTGCTCGATACACAATCCCACTAATTCTATGATATGAACAGGATGATCCAAGTCCGCCTGTACAGAGTTCACTGATGACTTCACTTTACATTGGGATTCCGGGCAAGCTTCCTCCTCCCTTATCCCCTTCAGAAGAGGCAGGAGGGTTACAGATGCACATTGTAACCTTGAACCTTAGGGCAGCAATGTCACCTGGCAATACTCCTCTCAGAAGCTGATTTAATCTGATCTTGTCAATATCCTCCCAGGAAATCCCTCCCCTTAACAGAATTCAGCAGCCTGTATACACAGTCTGACAGCGTCTCGCCTTCTTTCCTGAGTGTGCCACAGAATCTCAGAAATAGGTCAGTGCCACTCGCGGTGGCACCGTAAGCCTTGTCCAGAGCAGCCCGGTATTTAGTCGGGGTAGTTGAAGGATTAGAGTCTCTCAAATAGCAGATTGTGTCAGCTGCAGGCCCCTTCAGGCTCTACGCGGCACACTGCTTCTTCACATGCTCCATTCACTTCTACTCATCAATCACATGAGTTACTTGGTCCATTTCTCACCAGCAGGCCCAAGCTTTATTCCAGGAGTCTCAATCTGCAATAACAGCCCCCATCTGCATTAGGTATAACGCAGTCCCTTCACACGCTGGCACCAAAAAAGAAATCTGGCCAGGTCCGCTATAAACAGCCCACGTGAAATTAAAAATAAAGAGTTTAAGGGAAAATTACTTATCTGCATAACATATAAAGCATAACAAAATTAATACCTGTAACCCTATCATACACAAACCGAAAAAACATGGAACTCCAAGACAAGCTTCTCTGTTGCATATTGTGTAACAATATGAGGAGATCACAGGGATGTGACAGGTATTGTGATCCATCAGGACTATGGCTTTTAAATAATTACTGTAATGTTAGGTGAAATCTATCTTGGGCTGTGTCTCCATGTAGGTGACCAGATTCCAAGGAATGTTTAGAAACACTTTAACATTTAACAACCCAGCACACATGTATCTGGTAGCCACAAATGGTGAAAACAAAAAATGTTATTTTATTTAAACCCCAAACAGAAGAAACAGTTAGATATTCAATCCCCCATACACATAAACAACGCTGAAAATTTCAAGTAAATGTAGCAAGGTCAACAGAACTTAAACACAAAAGAACCCTTACATTCAAAGTTGTGATTTCCCTTTAAAGATAACAAGGCCTGTATATTCAACAGGACACACAGCAAGGCAGCAGAAATACCCTCACAATAATTTTACAAACTTTCAACCTTAAAGTAAAAAACACCAATGTACAGTGTGCACAAATTAAACACACTTTTCAGTTTATTTTCCCTTCCCCAATGTACCCCTCACTGTCTTGATTCTGAGAAGATCAACGTTGGCATGCCTGTCGTTTTGCGAGAGAAATCCTAAATAATGAATATCAGAGACAGGAAAGAAAAAAAACAACAGCTCGCCCAGTGCTGCATTCTTCCAGTCACAGCCACAGTGTTCCCTGCAGCGGGAATTTTGCCGATCTTTTCTGCACAGAAAATGTAATTTTTTAAGGCAGTGTGTATATTGATAGTGGCATCAGGCTTTTGTATTTCTTTTATTGTGTTAGTTGTGTATCAAAATTGGTCTTACCCCAAATCTTCATCATCCACAAATTAAATCCAGCTTCACCCAAAACAGTGAAACTCGGAAAGGCGACAACAACAAACTCCTTGAGAGTTGTGGTTGTCCCACATATTCTACTGGGAATCAGACACTGATCAGTCACTAAGAAGAAACGAGGTTGCTTATAACTGATTTCCAGAAGACAGAGTTCAGAACTGCCAAAGGGCAAAACACACCAGCAAATACAAAAACACACCAACAAATATTAAATCACAACATTAGTGACACTGAAAACGGAAAGGGTATGTACCTACTGATCATCACATGCTTGATACTGATTGGACAGGGAGCCAGTCAATCAGCATCCTATTGCCTTACAGGGGTAGACATCTTTAGTATCAGCAGTGGGTTGGCACCAGCTAAGCGTAAAATGGATCATAAAAGGTTAGATGTAAAGTGTGCCTAAAATCGTATGCTGAAACTTGTGCCACATTCTTTTTCAGTTGCACCACTGGTTCTTAAGTCACATCATAGTTAGTGTTTACTAGATAAAAATATTGCCGCGCAGGATGACGTTTTCACCATAGACAACAAATCATTATCACCATTTAATTTTATTGGAACTAACTTGCTGTTCCACATGAATGTTGAGTTTGGGTTATACATAGCTACAAATTTGTTTTCTCTGTCTTTGCGAGAAATATTCCAACCACAGCTGTAACGAAACCCGTACTGTACCATGAATTTTTTTAATATAAAGGGGGGAGACAGAGGTTCAAGTAAATAAAAAGGCAAGAATATGCCAGGCATTCAAACGGTCAGTCTGTTGTTCCATTTGAGTGAGAATTTTCTGGAACTTTAAAAATAAATCAGCAAGTACTGACAAACTGAATAATGGCCGCTTAATTCATGGTGCCAGTTGGTGGGTTGTTTCATATTGTGCCTTTAAGTACGGGAAATCTCTTAAATCACTATGACTTTATTTGCATGCATAATAGAACTCAGGGAGTCTGTGCAATTCTTGTGCCACAATTACAGGGGAGGGAATAGATGCATGAGGGACAATCGGACAAAACAGTATAAACAGCAGTGCAATACAGGGAGTGGAACAATAAATACATCCAGCACGCATAAGTTTGTGTAGGTTATGCAAATACCTCTGATAAAATCCCAAATCCCAAACTTCTCCCTCTCACTTGGCAAGGAGAGAGGTTCTCCCGGGAATAACAGACATTCTCTGGGAGTGGCTTAACGTTGCCATTACATGACAAAATTAAGACAATGATAATATATAATAATAAATGATAAGTGAACAAATCATCTGTAACTGCACTGACCCGTGAACACACCAAAATATTTTGTCCGCTTCAGAGTGACCCATCACTTTTTGAAAAACCATATAATTCACGATATCCACATTACTTACAGTGTGAGGTTCACAACCATCAAAGTCTTTCACTTTCAATGTATATGGTCTCATCTAATGGCACCTGTTTTCTCTTTGTATTGTTTGCTTGCATCTGGTACATAAAAATGTACCTTTGGGTTAACTAGTTACAGTACAACTGTCAACCAATTGACAGGCTCCCTGTCCAATCAGTATCAAGCACATGATGATCAGTAGATATACATACCCCTTCCGTTTTCGTTGCCACTAATGTTGTAGTGTTTTTGTATTTGCTAATGTATTTTCGTATTTGTTGGCATGTTTTCGCATTTGCTGGCATGTTTTCATATTCACTAGCACGTTCTTATATTTGCTAGTGCGTTTTCATATTTGCTGAGATGTTTGAAGTGTTTGCTGGCATGTTTTCTTACTTGGTGCCGTGTTTTCGTGTTTCCTGGTAGGTTTCCGTATTTGCCAGTGTGTTTTTCCCTTCAGAGCTTAGGTAATGAAGTCATTTAAGAATATTTATCTTCCCGTCTTAATTAATTTAGCATAATGGATGAGAACATACCGTATTGTTGAGACAGAAAAAGATGGTTCATTTCTACAGACATAACATCAATTACTATTGAAAGAACAAACAGCATAATTTCCCCAAGAAGAGGGTTACCTAGATGATACTGAGTGAAATTAAATTACCACAGTCTGCATGTGTGTGTTCAGTCAGGTGTACAGCAGGAACCCCACTGCTGTTCATGAAAAGGTCTCGTTTGTTAGTGATGAGGCCATTTTAGCAGAACAGTCTCCACTCCATCCTGGATGGTCAGGTAATCAACCTTAAGCCAGCATGGGACATTTCCGGTTGGTATTATCATCTAAAAATGTTACAGTATAACTTTCCGTAATATCACTGCAGCGAGAAAGCTAAGTACCCAGAGAAAACCTGAATATTCATAATGTTATTAAATTATAAGTTCTTCTGGCACTGTTTATGCTGAATTGTTCCCCTGGCCCTCATATATATATATATATATATATATATATATATATATAGTATAATATATAAATATATACTAATGTCTTACGCATCTGTTTCCATAGTAATCCCAGACCAGAGCCATTTTTGGCATTAGCACTACAATATGAGTTGCTTGCTTATACATCATTATTTTTCTATGCTTTTTTCTCTCAGAATGAATGACTACTAATCATCTTGTTATAAAACAAAATGACATGTAATTAGAAAATGAATATGGATTCATGGAGGGTATGAAAAAGATCTGAAATAATCTCTGAGTGGTGACTCAAAGTAAAAAAGGAGCTTACACTACACAGCTGATGAAAGACGCTTAAAAACCTTATCATATTATTAATGATATTAAAAGTCCTCATGAAAGCAACTAAGGTCAAAGTCATTGAGATAAACAGTTCCTAGAATTATTTTTTTTTTCATATAATTGGTGAAAATAAATCTTGATGGTTTAAATTTTAATAAGAACCCTCTTTTCACACAGAAAACTAATTCTGCTTGTAACATTGCAATGAGATGTTCACACTTGTACGGAGATTTCAGCTGAAACATCACTTACGTTCAAACTGCTACTAAAATTGCCTAAACCCTGAACATTCTATATACAATGCAGATCAACAATCTTGTCCTTTTCATAACTGAAAACACATAACTCTGGAATTCAGAAAACAGCTCGGTATAATTAATATGAAGGTGCTTACATTTTAGTAATGAACCATCCATTTAATATGTAGCAATTGTCTAGGGCTATTAAACGATTGTTAAAAAGTTCCATAGAAGAGAAGCCAATGTTTAAAAAGTACATATTTGGCATATTTGTAATTAAAGTTAAACATTGTCACTGCTACAGAACAGAAATCATTATCAAATAAGATTTGAGCTACATGAAATGAAGGCTCAAAGATCTGAACAGTGGTTAATTTTCTTGTTTGATTCCTGGTTTCTTCTTCTAGAGTAAAATGGCTGTAAATGTATAAGCAAGCTTTACATTTTATTTGTTGAAACTTCCCAATCCAGTAGAAAACATCTTTAAAGCTAAATATTCATTCAATCGGGTCTACAACTCAAAATGACGTAAGAAGTGGGATCTGTCCCTTTAATTAAAAGTATTACTTAGTTTTGATAACTAAGAAAAGTACAGTAGTGGAAATTTAGTTAAAATATTTTAAGCATAATAAGGACATTATTCTGAATAAAAAGAATATTTTTATTTTTATAATATATTAGAAACCAATTTCTAATAGCCAAAGTCTGGCAGAAATATCAGAATTGCCCTACCACACACAAAACCCATAGTATGAAGCAGTAATGAAACATTAAGAAGTCCAGCGGCCTCCATATCTTTGTCCTGACATCTGTGAGGGTACTTCCCGAATGAGACTAGGAGCTAGCTTAATATGCAATCACTTTCAGGCTGCTCTCTCCTTGCTAAAATGTATACTTGTGAGCAAGCACGGTTAAACTTCTCACATGTTGTACAGCCCCATTTGAAAAGCATGACCAAAAATGATGCTTTCATTTGTAAATTTCCATTGTGACTGGCTGTACTGATTCAAATATAAACCTTGCAAAATTTCATTATAACATCCGACCTTATTATTTGGAATATCTTGCAAGATTCTTTTTCCAGGTTAACCAATGTGACTTTTTCAGCTGAAATAAATTTATGTATAAGCAATGATGTCCTGTCTGGATTTTATTTAGCATCTTTCAAAACAGAGAAAAATATGACCTTACTGCTATTATCTCCCCTTTTAATGTTTAACAATAACATTTCTAACATCACATCCAATTTACAGTGAAGCAACAGCAATGTTCCACATACCAAAATATAAACATAGATATGGCTGACATAAATAGGCTGTGTAGAAATAGGCTCTGGCAATAGTAACTCAGTGACCACCATCTGATATGAACAATTGCATATGGACATGTTAACTGGGACATTTGCTGAATCTTGATTTTCTTCTGCACCGTGTCAAAAGCCATTTCTGATAAAGAATGCTCATTGTTTTCAAAACATTGCTTCTTGCAAATAGCTTTATGCATATATAGCAAGTTGCTATACTCTACAGACTACATCTGTCCATCCATCTTCTAATCAATTATCCTGGTCAGGGCAGTGGAATTACAAACTAAAAAGGATATAAAATTCTCACAGATCACTAGTGCTAATATTATTTTTAAACAGACATGAAACACAACTGAAGCTCACTGGTGCCATCACCCCAATGTGTGCCCACAGAAGCTATCAGAAGCTATTGTCAGAAAAAGGTATTCTTATTAAATTTAATTATTAAATTAATAGTTTAAATTATTACAGTATTTAAATAAATTAGACTATTCAATCAACATCCAAGTCGACAAACTGTATTTGTTGTTCTCTGTCAGAGTAATCACTGAATGAATTATAAGGAATTAAAGTCCTAAAGTGAAAAAAATCACTTGTTATGGTCCTTTTGACTGTTTAATACAGAAATTCGTATTGAGAAATTATATACTTGTGTTTAACATGTACCTTTTTGTGTGTGCATAACAAGTACCATCTTGAACCAGGTCATATACAATAATGCATGCAAATAAGGCAGGTAACCATCTGTTAACAATGAGTTACTCACAATGAATTTGCATATATTGCTTCACCTCAGACTATTTTCAAGTCAAATGTAAAATACTGAGATATTCTCATAGGATTTTATTAATAAACTGAACAATGGTTTCACATTATTGTACTCAAGGTGGAAAACGACAAAAACAAATACCTCTGCTGAACTGTTATTTTCCAAATTGAAGATAGGGGAGAAAAACAGGAAACAGGTCTTCAGTTCCAAATCAACATCTTGATTTTATCAGAGACACATACAGGTTACTTCTGAAGAGATTTCTGAAGAATCACATATACGAATTTCATCTTGAAAACCAACTTATATGCTCACTGATTCTGTTGAAATGCTTAAGAATGCTAAATGCTAAAGAAATGCTTAAAAAACACATCTATCCCAGAGTGTGTACATTCTTTTAGTTGCAAAGATCAGCTGAGTATCATAGTTACAGAAATGTCTGCCATTTTTTAACCTCTATAATAATTAACCTTAATATTTTTTTTTCCACTAGACCATTCAAATGAGAAGCTCACTAAACTTGATAACTTCACATTCATACATTACTGTTTTAAAGTCTTGTTACCAAAACTTGGAACATGCTTTTGCAGAATAATAGAACGGACTGTATTTTATCAGAATTTAAGCCATTCTTTACCTGGTTCTTAACAACACTTCATTGGATTATCCTCCGAAAAAGAAAGAAAAATGTGAAAGTATGAAGTGATCAAAATGTATAATAATATAAAATATAATAAATGCATTCACAATATTTCCTGATGTCATCAGAGGGCACAAGCTTTCAGTTTGGAGCGCAAGTAATACATTTCCTTTTGGACACTTGGGGCATTGTGGGACTAGAACATATACAGTAAGTTCTCAAAATGAGCATTTTAAGAGCAAGGAATGGTAAAAGTATGATGAGAGATGGAGGGAAAAAATATTTTCATGCCTTAGCATGATGCAATAGCCAAAAGCATGGACAACTCTCTCCAATTAAATGCATGGATAATTTTCTCCAATTAAATACACAGGCTGGTACATAACATTACGGCTCAGAAATTTCAAGTAAAAATAACATTTGGTCCTGGACTTGCACTGATTATTTACTTCCAATACTGTATCATGCTTGTGGCATTTTACACTCAAAATGCATATTAATACTTTGGTTAAAACTGTGAACCAATTAGTCAGAATGTATACTGAAAGAGTCACAAGCCTCACCCTAAAGGTAAACATGGAACAAATCTTCTTGTGTTGGCATGGTAATAAAATTAATTATATATCAAATAATTTGTGGTATCACATACCTTTTCTTCATAGTCATGATGCATCAATGAATGATACTTTTCATTTGTATAATTTTGAAAAACTGTAAAGCTGTATATACTCAAAATTGTGCAATTATAATTACCGTACAAGAATGTCGGCACTGCACTGTTTTGTGTAAAGTGTAATCAAATCAAGCCCTTGTGTTAGCATTAAATACAGGTAAGTCCATAAGTATTTGGACACTGTTGAAATATTTGTAATTTTCTCTCTGTATACCACCATAATAGATTAGAAATTAATCAATCAAGATATGACAGAAGTATAGACAGTAACACTTTACTTGTGGGGGCACAAATACTTAGTAGTAACTCAGTTACAAATTATGAACAAATATATTAGCTACTTGACATAAAAGATGCATCATGATTCATTAGTGATGAGCAAGCATGAGATATTTCAGTATTTCACTTGTACTGTTTATCACTTGTTCATTCAGTACTTCACAAAGGTTCACAGAATTAACATCGCTAGAGATAAAAGATGTATTGTGATTCATTAATAATGAACGAACATGAGATCAGTATGTAACTAAGACTCAGCTTGGGTTAATTACTACATAAGCAATAGCATACTACTACATTATTTGTGCCCCATCAAATAAAGTGTTACTGTATAGACTTTCAGCTTTAATTTAAGGGGATTACAGTAACAATGATATTTCAGACGTTACAGCAATTTTTCACAGAGCCCCTCCTTTATCAGAGGCTCAAAAGTAATTGGACAAAGTAATGTAAAATGAAATATATGTATTGTTTTAATACTTGGATGGATGTGACTGCCTGATGTCTGGAACCCATGGACATGACCAAATGCCAAGTTTCCTCCCTTGAGATGCTTTGCCAGGCCTTTATGCTGCCACCTTCAGTTGCTGATTGTTTGTTGCCTTTATATTGCCTTCAGTCTTTCATTTTTGTCTTCAGTAACTGAAAAGCATTCTCTACTGGCTTGAAGTAAGGTGACTGACTTGGTCGTTGAAAAATATCCCATTTCCTTATCTTGAGAAACTCTTGGGTTGCTTTCGCAGTACATTTTGGGCCATTGTCCATTTGCACTGGAAGGCGCTTTCCAATCAGTTTTGTAGCATTGGCTGAATCTAAGCAGATAGTATAACCGTATGCACTTGAATATTCATCCTGCTACTACTGTCAGGAGTCACATCATTAATAAACACCACTGACACAGTTGGCAGCCATACATGCCCAGGCCATAATACTGACACCACCATGTTTGACAGACGATGTGGTATGCTTCGGATCATGAGCTGTCCATTCTTTCTTGTTAATCTTGGTTTCATTTGTCTAAAGAACCTTATTCCAGGACTGGATATGACTTTTTAAGATGTTTTCTGGTAAAGTATAATCTGGCATTCCTGTTCCTCAGTGTTACCAGGGGTTTGAATTTACAGGCAAACCCTTTGTATTCCAAATTCATGAACGCATCTTGATTGTAGATTTTGACAGTTATGCACCTACCTCCTCAAGAGTGCTCTCAACCTGGCTAGATGCTGTGAAGGGTTTTTTCTTCACAAAGGAATTAATTCTGCAATCATACACTTTAGTTATCACGGTCTCCCAGGCCTTTTGGTGTTGCCAAACTCACCAGTGCATTCCTTTTTTTAAGAATGTACCAAATTCTTGATTTGGGCACTCCTAAAGTTTTACTGTTGCTATCCCTCTGTTAGGGATGTTTTTATTTCTTAGTTTGTCTCTTTAGCCTAATGACGGCCTCCTTCACTTGTATTGACACCTCTTTCAACCTGATGTTGAGTTCCAGTCAACATCTACCAAATGCAAATTCAGTGCTTTGAATCAACTCCAGACCTTTTATCTACTTAATTTGTCATGAATAACGAGGGAACGGGCCAAACCTAGCCATGAAACTGCTCGTCAGTCACATGTCCAATTACTTTTGAGCCTCTGAAAATGGAGGGACGTGTAGAAATCGGGACGTCATGTGTAGAAATGGCTGTAATTCCTGAAAGCTTAATGCAATACCTTTGTTAAACCTCTTAGATTAAAGCTGAAAGTCTGTCACATAATTCTTGCTTAATTTCAAATCCATTGTGACTGTATACAGAGAAATTTACAAAAAAATACATCAATGTCCAAATACTTATGGCCCTAACTGTAGCTGCTGTAAACAAGTCAAGTTCTACATTGTATGATGAATATTCATCGTCTTTCCTTTCATCTTGAAATTCACAAACCTCATACAGAGCCCCTTGGTGTACTTGTTTTTTTTAGACTTCTGAGTATGCATGTACTGTATTAGAACATTGGTATGGCAGCCCAAAAACTTTGCGACATTTATTTGCAATGCTTCTGTTCAGTCTCATCATGAATGGAATTAATTTCCACAAATCTGAAAAATATTTTTCGCATCACTTTCATATATATAAGGAAAATTTTAATTTTTGTCAACTAAAACATGTCATTTTCAACCAGTTTTATGGTTTAAGTGTTATTATGCAATCGTGTCCTTCCTCCAGGTTGCAGCCATATTTAATAATGTTAATTTAATAATGATCAATTTTACTTAAGTGAGCATTCATATAGATGAGTAATCAATGTGAATTACGTGAATTGTATAATTGGCAACACCTACTGATAAAATATTTTCCTGTTTACGCAAAAGAAGTGTAGCCCTACTGTACTTAGCTTACTCCTCGGTGCTCTAGAATACCAAGAAATAAGAATAATGCCATCTACTGAATACCAATCAACATATTTTAAAATCTTAAAATATCAAGCAGGGCTCGTCAAATGCTGTACGCATTTGGCCCATCGGGCAGAATTTGAGCCCATTCCCGGCAGCACTGGCTACACACAGCTCGTTACTTTTTAATGGCGCTAACGGACGTGCTCCTGAGCTGGAACGTTTAACACTCGCTTTGCATAATTGAATAAGAGAGTGCTCTGGCCAGGTATTGGGAGTCTAAGGGAAGCTGTCTGAAAGTATGTGTACAGTCCTCCGGTGGTAAAGCAGAAGAGGTGACCCTGTGCTGAACTGGAATAGCCTGTCAGAGCTTCACACAGCAGAGCCACTCAGCGGAGGGCCAGGTGAGAAGGCTTAGCAATGCCGCCACTTGTAATTAAACTTACCTTGTGATTCTGGAACAGTCCTGCAAATTAAACTTGTCTGCTGGGCCTTTCACTTAACGTCTTGTAATTTCTAAAAAAAAAAAAAAAAAAAGGCTCTGCATAGCTTATGTCATCACATCACTCAGAAGAATACGACTGCCTGCTGTAGCGTTTCCAGTAGCAAAGGGGGATTTATTATAATATATCCATTGTGTTTGCTTGACACAATCTCATGGTAGTACATCTGGTCCATATACCACAGTTACCCTCTTGTGGAGTTAAGAAAGGCCTGGAGAATACCCAGCAGGCATCATAACCCAGTGCTAAAACCAGACAACTTCTGTAATGGTCTTGTGGTCTATCAGCAAAGTCCAGCATCAAAAGAATAGTAGAAAAAAAAAAGAGAAAAATCCAAACTATAGTGATTACTCTGATAAAGGACATGACCTAGTGCTGAACTACAGTAGCAACACCTGCACAAGTTTTCCAGGGTGTCTGATTTGTTTCTCATATACCTATGTCACAGAAGTAACTCACTGTGAGAGGGGAGCAAGCCTTAATTCACATTATGCTGCGACCCCTGCACATTCATTAAGAAATAATAAGCACCATTCTTTGTAGAGTGCCTTGGAACTTACTTAATTAATAATAATAATAATAATACAGCCAATCAAAACAGCTATATGCATTTGTTGCAATTCCCTGCAGTGAGAAACACCAAGACCTCTTCATACTCTATCTCTGGACGTTGTTTACAATTGCTCATAAAATATTTACCTGAACACTTTTTCTTTTTCCCACCAAGGTAAATTTGCCATTAGCGAAATGTTATCGAAAACCTTACACAGTACTGTATGTATGAGAGCAAAGAGCAATGAGCACAAACAAAAAGTGACAGCCCCTTCCACGGGCGTTTGAACATTTAGTGTTTTACCACTATCAAAATATTTTACCAACACACATTGTACAAAACTAGTCCTTATAACCATGTTCACTTAAACTATATCGTATTTACTGTTAATTACTATATCCAGCCCTCCCTTCTACCTTCCCACGTTATCTCCAAAGTAGATAGCCAATCAGAGACGTATTTCTTCAACCAAATCCAATGGGGATGAAAATTATTTTAATTACGGCTTAATCAGCAGAACAGCCACCAAGCAGATAAATTGTCATGCGCATCGTGCTAAAAATATCCAGTTCCCCCTGTCCACCAGCTCTTGTTATTGACAGCACTTATGTGATGAAGCTGTATCTGCCAGGATGTCCTTATCTGCTTCTGTTCTGCTGGCAGATTTCAGTATCAGGGCCCATCGGGGCTTAAACAGCATTGGTGCTTTCTGTACATATTTAGATATGTAAATAGGTCCTATACAATAAAATTGTTCCCAAAAATAAATTGGAAAAAAAAGAATCCAAGACATCTTTCAATGTCTCCTTTGTGCATATTCTTCAACAGTTTCCTTTTAAAATACCATCCTACAATACGTCCTCTTGTAGGGTAACACATGCCTGAAATTTAGCAATCAGAATCCTCTTCTGTCGGTACAAAGAGTCACTCATAACTGGATGCAGTGCCACTACAGTACGATTCATTTATGAAAGACAATTCCCCTGTCTTCATTACTAACCCCATGACTTCTTCCTTCTTCTGTTAGACGACTGCATCAGACCAACCATTTCAATGTTCCTTATGCAATTTATGCAAGCGGACAAGTGACCTCATCCCGTAATACTGGAAATACAATGTATCCTTCAGTTTTTTGTTCTAGTCGGATTTCAACTTGCTGATTTATTTTTTTTTATTAATAAAATAGTGTATTTCCATTCAAGGATAAATTTCCATTTTCACACACCCCCATGATGAAAAATCATAGGTGCAGAGAAGTCTAGTCTATGTTTTCTGAGTTGGATCTTTCTTATGCGTGTTATTGTCCCACTGGTTATACCCTGGTTGTTGAGTGTGAATGAGGATGGGGGTGAGGCAGTGTGTTGTTTTGTCCACTAGAAAAGGCATTAAATGTATGCAGGGGCTGGATTCCAGACATTGTGTTGGAGATCATGGTGATAGTATTGGGAGTCATAAGAGGGATGTCATCTGGGGACCTTCTCATGGCTAATGTGTAGTCTGGAGGACAGGCTGTTCTCAGAACTACTTCATGTGGATGGATGGTGTCACAGTCGCGGTCCAAATCGCCATGCTTCATCTGCAAAGACATGATGTCTTCCTCTTGAGTGTGGCCCAGGTCATTGGTGGTGTTTCGCTGAGGGCTACACCGTCGGTGAACGTCATGCCGTCTCTTGTCCTTCTTGTAATAGAGGGCAGCGAAAGCTAGGATATTGAGAAAGAGCAGGGAGGCTCCTACTGCAATGGTGACACTCAGCTCAGTGGAATAGTCCCTCTGGTCCACAAGGAAGGGTTGGTTCTGACTGCCTTGGTTCTCAGTAGGGAAAGGAGTGGGGTTAGGTCGCTTGGTGTTGACAGGGATAATCTTTGGTGTCCTGGTGACCTCTGGTGGGGGGACTTTCGTAGTAGTGGAAACGATCTGTGTGACTTCGTTGAGACTGTGTAGATGAGGGACCAACTCCAGCCACAGGTTTACCTTGTTGGCTCGGTAGTGCTCTTTAACACGTGGCTTGAGGCCAATATGAAGATATAGCTGGTCTTTCTGGTTGTAGCGAGTCCAAGCTACCTCCTCGAAGCGGTTGGGCTTAGTATGTATGAATTTAGTGTCCTGAGGGACTGGTTGGTTAGGATCACTGCAGGGGAAGGCAGAAGAGAGTTTAAATTTCAATGATTTATGCACCTTAATTTCAAAATCAAATACGGAATCAGAACATGTTACTCTGGGTTTACTATCAAGTATGGCAGCATAATCTGAGCTGTGGTTTAAATCAGGTATATCATTATTAGTATTTCTATTCTCTCTTTCTTGGTTCAAGAATTGAAAAGGAAAATTAAAATTTTCCTCATACAAAACACAACGGTACTGTCACATGCTACACAACAGGTAGAAAATTACCTACATTAAAAAGATATCAACTGGGGATACATTAGCAGTACTTCTTAGCTACATCATGAAACAGACTTACCCAGTTTTTGCAAAATTTGTCCAGTATGTCATCACTACAGCACTCAACATGACATCGTTCTTGGAGAAGTTGCAGGGGAAAAGCTCAGTAGGGCCAATCATGGGCAGCCCAAAGACGTAAGGGATCTCATCTCCATGAGCCGCATCTGCCCAAGGTGGTACTTGCTCTGTTTGGCAGTGGTGGTAGAAGGCGTAGAAGTAGGTAGGTGATCCAAAGCTAGAGTGGAGGTCGGCAGTGGCCACTGCGGGTGCAACCCACTGATGATCCGTGAACAGCGCCAAAAGGGTCTTCCTCCGGGTCTCTGGGTTATGCCGGTCCGCCCAGTCTGTGTACATGAACTTAATCGTCTCCCTGAGGATATCCTTGCCTTCAGGATAGCCGTACAAGTCATCCACAAAACTCGACACAGCGTAGTCAAAATCATTAGCTTGGACCCCATTCTCATTGTCTACGATGAGCTCCACAAATTTTAGTCCCTCCCCTTGATTGACCCCTAACATGATGTCATAGTTAAGGAACTCCCCTTGTTCCATCAGGATCTGCGGGTCGTCGGGAATCACGTCTCCGTCGATGACGGGTCCAAATGCGATGTGGTACCGGGCCGGCTGTATATCCTGATCCACAAGCTCTTTGTAGTGCTTCTTCTGGAGACACTCGACCAGTTCTACTGTGTCCTTGAGGTTGCACCCAACTTTTTTAGCTAGCATCCGAGCGTATTTGGCAGGCTGGAAGCTGACAGCCCAGCTGGACAGTGCAGTTCCACTCTGGGCTATTGCTCTCTGGAAGAGTCCTGCAGAAAACAATATACAACAATTCTAAACCAGCACCCATCACAAAGCATTATGCTCACAATTATTGCATAATGCTGAGGGGAAAGCAAGTGCCACAGCCGTATCCAACAAAACCCACTAAAATAAATCCTTCACTTTAGCAGAGCAGTTGAAAAAGAAAAGAACTTGTCAGAGTGACCTGACATAAGGTGTGTTTTTTCCTTCTGAGCCACCCTGTACGTGAAGGCTTATGTGAGAAACTACCAGAGTTTAAATGATGTAATATTTTGAGAAAATAAAAAATTAAAGTTAATTACAGAATAAATGACTTGAAGTTAATTATGGAATTAAGTGGGAGGGAGCAAAAAGATGGACTGTCTGCGAGTCCCCTGGGACCGGGTTGTGAAACACTGATCGAAAGAACTACTTACTAGTATAGAATTAATAGGTGTTTAAGGTAGTCGGCTATCTTAGCTACTCCAGCTGCCTGCTTTTTACTATGGAAGCTCCCACTGTTTGGTTGTTGCATGTTCAGCAATTTGGAAATCAAGCTGTGTATTATAAATCATAATATGGAACAATAAAATAAGTAATGTGACTGTGATATAATTGAAAACCAGGACATGGAGTGATGCTAGTAATAATGGTGGTAATTGTACCAGTACCTCTGGAATCCACAATTTCACAGAACAAGTGTATAGCTATGTGCTTTTTCCACTTAAGCGTATTCTCCCGTTGACTGTGGTTTACGCACAGTTAGGCTACATATGCACTTTCGGTGGAGAAACACCAAAACATGGGTATATAAATGACCCTTAAGTGCAATCTGCCACTAGCTTATGTGTTTGATGGGAGACTGGACCCCATAGAAACTATACTGTTTTTGTATATATAATTGTATACTCTCGCTTCAAATCAGCTTTAATTTAAAATGAAAGCAGATATTTTAGGTGGAAATTTAATATGTCCTATATGTAGTATGGAGGGAGATGCATTATGTGTGTTTGTATAATGTTTTTATATGTTGTCAGTGTAGACAAAAGGGAACACAATATGTAGAGGATACTCTGCTAGTGACCTCGATCCTTTGACAATTTTGGATCATGCCTGTAATTTGCAATGTCTTGTAAAGTACTTGAAAAGTAAGAAAGCATTCTTCTTCACACTTAAAGTGTTAAAAACGTAAAATGCTGGAAAGAAAACACTTGTTTTATAAAAACATGAACACTGAACACTTGCATGCATGACAGAAGTATTCAAACTGCATAACAAAATGATTGAGGGGAAAAAAACTAAGAAAA
>JAODKL010000034.1:8205846-8228095 GCA_026780765.1 Petrocephalus schoutedeni
CCTAATACTGTTCTCTGTTTGGGGTTACATGATCTGAATAAAATTCATTTACTTTGATAGGACTGAGGTAGTTTATCACGATGAAGGCAAACAACTGATAGAATTTATGCACCTTTATAATGAAAAAAAAATTGCCTACTCTTGGTCTCTTTGTAATGGGAGTAACTGCTTGTTCTCCCCAGTCCTGGGGGTTTCCGGCCATTTTCTAGTTGAGTTTCATGCTTGTGATCTGCTTTCTAACAGAACAAGCAATGGGATTCTAGTTTTTCATGTCTAAATGTCACAAAGTTACAAAGAAGTACTTGCATTTACCTTTATTTATCTACTGTAGCAGACAGGGTGCACCACAAGCATTTAGCTGTCATAAGTGCAGCTAGTCTGAACGTCCCACGAATGACCAGTAATCTGAGCCAGGTATCATCAGATCAAGGGCGATGCAATGCTGCTGCGAAAAGCAGGAACTGAACAAGAGAGTGATTCAAATAAAAGACAAAGGGAAGTGCAAGAAAAAAGAATCCAGGATAGCAGATGTCAGAGTGGGTCAGAGGCTGAATGGACAAGCCGTGGTGTTCTCAGAAAAGATGGATATTTCAAGAAAATATGTGGAAGGAGTGCTGAACTTTTAATGATGGTTCATGCTGGGTGTCATAAAAAGGGAGAAAGTTAGGACAATCCCAGAGGCCCCTGAGTGAAAGGGAACCTAAAAATTTTGGAACATAATTGGATCTGTCTGGATTGGGCACTCGTTATTGATATGCTTTCATGGGGCCCAAAATCTCGAGTGGCGCCCCTGGGTACAAGTGCTCTGCTTCAAATGAGGTAATCTATAGGTGTATCATGTACACAACATAATGTTAATTAATTACATGTTAATTGATGGAGGCAGTGTCACCAGGCTGCAATCCAAACCAGCCAGCACTTTGTGTGCTGAAGATCAGACCGTAGTCAAACAGTGCCTGGAACATGGAAGAACTGAAAACTAACGGGAAATACATTGCTGAGCATCACCATGAAAAACCATGTGGTGCGACAATTAATAATAACCATCTGGTGTTGTATACGTGTCTATGAGTCCCCTATCATTATATATAGATATGTTTTAAAACTTAACTATTTGTTGAGTATAGGAAGTTCAATCCCATCACTAAAGTCTGTTATACTAGCTGTCACGTTTATTAGACACATTATATTTTCAATGAGCTTCAATCTTGAAAAAACATTAAGCATTATGATATTTCTGAAAGCTTAGCAGCCCGCTGTCAGAATAATGCCAAATGGGAGTACTGGCATTGACTCTACAGGTAGAGCAGAGCGTCAGAAAGCTGCTCGACTCCATGCATCATGAATATATTTTCAGGTCACTGGGTCTCAAAGACATGACTGTCTGGACTTTTCAGTCACTTTCTAAGGTTGCTGCTTTTGAAACTTAAGGTGAACTTTTTGTTTGTACTCAGGATGCCTTTCAAAATGCTTAAACGCCACAAGGTTCTGAAAGTTAACTACACATGAAGGTTACAGTTTAAAAGACAGTACCAAGACAATATCTCCACTACCTTCTTGTGAAAGGAAGCTGATCTGCCTAGAAACCTACCAGTTCAAATAAATTACGTCAAACTCATTATGTGTGTTAAAACTTAATTATTAAATAAATTAAATAAAAAAAATCTCATGATCAGATTCGTTACTCATAAAGATTTTTCTTTAGAATACAAATGTTATCAAAACTGTTGGTAAACAGAGGTACAGCTGATAAATCAGTAAGGCAAGTTAAAACTCTGAGGTAGGGATACCAAACTGTGATTAGCCTTAATATCACAAGTGGAGAACACTAAATTCAAGCGTAGGTGTCCACCAAGACATCTGTAGTGTAAATGCTAATACCTTCTAGCAGAAGTGACACAGACAGTAACAAAATCTGAATGCAAATTGTCAGATGGACACTTGATGACCATGCATGACAGACACAGATGTAAACGGTGTCTCGGCTAACCAATAGCGATTCGATTGTCCAATACACCTTTTAAAACCATAGAACTTAATCTATATAAAACAGCTACAAAATGTTAGCTATGTTGTTGCAGCACTGCCGTCCTTAACCTTTATTGACGATCCACTCATTTAACGACAAGGGAAAAACTGAAGATCCTTAGCTGCCCACTGCTGAAAATAGCCTAAAATTTAAGGAATATGTCTGAATTAGCAGGGCAGCTGGAATGTTCATTTAATACAAATAATAAATAAATGATAATTTCTATAATTACATAGCTAAATATGCTAAAGCAGTGTTTCTCAACCCGGTCCTCGAGGAACTCCAGATGGTCTACGTTTTTGCTCCCTCCCAGTTCACTGGCAGTCCGTCCACCTTTTTGGTCCTGCTGTTGGAGTTGGAAGGGAGCAAAAGTGTGGAAGGGAAGGGGGTCCCCGGGGACCAGGCTGAGAAACACTGCTTTAGCATATTTAGCTATGTAATTATAGAAATGATATTGTCTAATCTTTTACCTGCACAAATACAGGCACATTGGAATTCTGCTCTTTCCCTACCCTGTCTTGCTTTCCATGGCTTGGGGGTCACAGCACAGGGTCAGCCAGTGTGCAGCCCCCCCCCCGGAGCTGGAGATTTAGGGTCTTGCATGAGGGTCCACAGACATGCGACTATTCTGGCAAGGCTGGGGTGCAAACTGGCGATCTTCCAATCATGGTCACTAAATACTCAAATTAGCAAGAAATTCTTAGCTTTGCTAGGTACTGATGTGCAAATAAAACATTTTCTCTTTTTTTTCAGATATGCAAGGTCCCAGGTCCGTAACTATTTTCACACTATAGTTCATCTTATCCTGCATTGTCAGAATAAAAGAGAACACCCCTGGTACAAAACCCTAAGGTACAAAAAACAGTAATGTGCCCCCAATGGTTCAATGATGTTTCTGAGAGTCCAAATCGGTAACTTAAATTAGACTAAAAGGTACATTTATCTACAGCAAGGGTACAACTGGCAGACCCTTGAGGGTACAGTCCCAGTTACAAGTAATTGTACCCTTTAAAGGTGCAAATTGGCACTTTTTTGGACAGTGTAATCGAGGTTGTCGGGGGGGCTGGAGTGTATTCCAGGAAGCCTATTTCAGAGTCCTTGCAGGGAAGAAACTCTTACACACAATCACACAAACCAGAGACATAAATTCTCCAAACTGCATGCATTTTGGACTGTAGAAGTTCATAAAGGAAACTCACATGAATGCCGGACGGTCATGCAAACATCACACACCAGAAATCATCAGACTTACAGCGCTGGAGGTAAGAGACAATAGTGACCCCCATTGATCAAACACTCTACCTCGTTTGCTACAGTAATATGCATATACAAACATATGAGGCAAAAAGAATTTCGCACAATTGTTGACATGTTATAAAACTGATGGTATTACACAGTTATTGGAAAATACACACATTAGGAGCTGAGCTTCATGCTACAGCAAAATCTGATTGGTCTGCTTATGAGGCGTCCACTTGGTAATCCTCAAGTTCTGCCCAGTTTTTACAGCCAAAAGAAAGTGTTAGAGAACTGGCAGGTAAGCCCACAGGAAGGGGCCATGCAAATCTTACAAAGAAAAAACAAAAAACATGCATTCATATTCATAAATAGAAAGTTGGGAACTGGTGATTTCCCTATTCCCCTCAGCCACAACCGCAGTGATTATGAAACGTAGAGTAAACATCAGGAGAATGCTGTAAATGCCTTATCCCTGGGATCGTTAATACAATACAGGATCATTGTTTATTAGGAGCTTATGAAAGGAAGAGAATATACAATCATTTAATATACTGATGGATTAATTTGTTGACTCTAGAGGTTTTTGTGATAATCATTTGTAGCCTATCATATTTCCTAATGCTGTCTTCATTGCTTCAAGGAACTAATATAACTCCATTATGTGTCATGAATAAAGCGCAGTTAAGGGCAATTTATATGCAAGATATATGACTAGGGTTGTCACTATCGATTACACTAATGATTGAGAAATTTACCGAATAATTTAATGATTAATCGTGTAATCGTTCATATATAATATGTACATTGCTGTTGGTGCCAGGAAGGAACTAACCATTGCAGAGTACACACACACTCGCACATACTGTACGGTCAATTTACGTGCTGAATTTTTTTTTTGTAATACAGTGAGATTATACTTCTATCCAATGGAAGCCTAACTTGTACATTAGATGTAGATGCACCAATTTTAGTATATAAACCACTATTAGCTTGTCACACTGAATTCAGCGCTGTTGCAGTTAAGGTAATGTGTCCAGTATTCGTCATATTTTGCTATATATTTAAGTTTGCATGAATGTTTTTAAATATAGGCTTCAGAACACGGTGAATACTCAGAATATTCTGTCCAAGTTTGAGTTTAAATGCACATCCTGTGACACTAGCAAGCACTGCTAACAGACCAGTTCATTTTACACATTTCTCTAATCTACTTTTAGCAAAAATACATGTAGATAATGGGGCCATCATTGTTGTCATGGCAACACTCTAAAATGCTGAACATTGAAAAAAAATTCTCTTAAGTTAAAACAACAATTTTTATTTTACCATTCATCTTACAAAATGAAAAAAATGACTCCTATAATTTTTTGGGGGGAGAATTTTTCTCCACTATTACTGTGCCTTTTAAAAACTAATTTTTCCTCTAGTCTTATACAAGAACGTATTTGTCTTTTTCAAAATTGAACTGCAACTGTACTCTACCTAACCCAGCATTTTGATAGCAAGTAATTAGTACCTATAAAGCATCAATATTTGAGAAAAAAGGGCACAGATTTATGATCCGTCACTCATACAAAAAAAGGGAAAAATAGATTGCTAATCATGGGAGGAGTTGAATGCTTCTAAATGCATCTGGTGAATATCGCTGCTGGGCGGTTTTCTGCCTTGGAGGGGAGGGGGGGTGGCTGTGGTTTCACAAGGCTTGACAGATGTTGGTTCCGCAGAGACGTGCCATGCCAACTGTTCCAAGCGTGACATGGCAAAGCTAAACAGGAGAGCACTACACGGGCGGGAAGCGCTCTCAGCCTGCGATGAACGAGGCAGACGTGCCTGCGGAAAGCCGTCAGTGAAATCCCCAAACGCGTCAACAAAGGAAGATTCATTTCAGATGCGACATTTCAGGCGAGCGCTTTCTCCATTGACATATTCCACTAGATCACATGGCTGGGGTGTCAGCGGCAGATTCAGGGAGGCGATTTCTCTTGAAATGAAAAGAACTTATACAGTGCGATATTGGCAATACATTTTCAGTCAGTCAGTTTTTTTTTTCTGAAAGCCAATGCCATCCCTTCAACCCAAGTTACCGCATCACACCGATGTGGGTGTTTTGATGGCCGATACAAATTCTTGTATCCAGCTGTGCAGCTGTGTTTTATTTCCCACCAGCAGAGCAGCGTCTCACACTTGCTCCTGTACCAAGTTAAAAGGGCATTCATATTCACTTATCCTCAGCTGTGCTCAGTAGCTTCTTTAGAAGTCATGCTGCCTTAGATGCAAACAAGTGAAAACATTCATCTGTCCAGAACCGTGGGGTCTCTGTCAGGTCGAGTTAAGTAAAAAAAAAAAAGCCCGCTGTAGTTACCTCACGAATGCAGACATGGCCCCTGGTTTCCCTGTGATGATGTCACAAGTGGGCTTCCTCTGGGGGGGATTTCACGCACAAGCCAAAAACATGCTGTTTGGGTAGATAGCCTCCACACCACAGTACCCCAAACCGGATTAGTGGTTACTGAAAATGAATGCTGTTCCTCACTTAGAGCTATGCTTTTATGGTTAAAGAAAGGGAAAGAAAGAAATGGTGTATTGACACTTTTAATAACGTGGTATGCCAACCTCTATGACTGCATGCCGTTTTCATAAAGTGTAGATGATAGCCAAAATTGGGTTAAGCAAACACAGACTCCAAGGCCCATCTATCATCCAACCAAAGGATGCCCAAAGTCTAACACCAGGCAAAAATGGGAACAAAGCAGGGGCATACCCTGAGTGGGATGCCAGCCCATCACACAACACAGACACAACAGCTACGAGCAATTCATAGACACTGCTTAGCCTAACTGCATGACTTTGAACCGTGTGAGAACCGGAAACCCTAACCCCGGAATTCCCAGCAAAGCTTTAAGAGTATCAGGAAGAACATAAACATCCTAAAATAAAGTGATTAAACACTCTACTAACTGGTCAATAAGCTGCCCATTTTATTTGTCATTTCAACTTTTTAAAATTGACTATCAGAGAATGCTGGGCAAGTATCCATGCTTCTATTTGCAACCTGACATTCTGCAAGTGATCCAAACGTTTTGCTGCCTTCAGATGGCATTTCCTGACGCAGTAATGCAATTAGGTTTCCCTGAACTGCATGTGTGGACCTGAAAAAAAAAAAAACCTGATACATTAGAAATCTAATCAGAGTGAGAACATCTGCAGTGAACACTCTCCTAGAGTACCTGGAGGATGACTGATATCTACACCCACTCCATCTATTCTCTTTACCCTCTTTCTACTGTGTCTCAGAGCTCTGTGCCCAAGACAGACGAATCACACACCTTTATCACCACAACAACAATTCTTCATTCCCTGCCATTAAGAGACACCCTCATGCCTCACGTCAGTGCCACTGGCACATATCTTGTTTGCCAGGATCCCACAGAGTTTACAAATAAGCTAAAGAACAGCACTATGCAATCTATACCGAGAGATTAGAGCATCCTCACTGTTATTACTATAAAATATTGCATGCGGCAGTCCAGTAACAAAACACTGCCTAGAAGCCATAAATAATTTTAAATCTCCTTGAAAGTGTCACAAGTATAAGAGTGGTAATATCCGGACATAAGGATGTGTTTCACTAATACGTGCTTAGTCATTCTAAAATGCATCAGGGTCTTTGGATCTCACAGGCAGAATTCCTGGTTTCTTATATAACATGAGGATGGGGTGAAGGGCATTATTTTCTACATTTACCATAAGTCGCTATTAAATGCATGAATCCAAAGATCTATAAAAGCCTGCTGCCTCTTGTATATACATCATTATCATCATAGTCATCAATTATTATTAAAAGTGTTCTTCCAAATTTGAGGCACATGTTCAACATATTAGTGGCTACAACACTTGCGGATCTGTAGTGAGTGTTAAACTGAGAATCCAAGGGATAAATACACAGTGGTTATGACTGTTGCTTCACACCTCTGGGACCAGAATTTGAGTCTCTGCCATGGCTTCACGTGTGTGGTGTTTGCATGTTCTCCCCATGTCGTCGTGAGCTTTGATCCTTGTGTTTTGGTTTCCCCTTACAGACGTTATTTGCAGTTACCAAATTTCTCATAGGTGTGAATGGTGTGTGGGTGTGTCCTTTAATGGGTTGGTGGCCCATCATGGGTTGTTCCATGCCTTGGGCCCATAGGCTCTGGACCCCCCGTGACCCTGAATAGGACAAACAGTCACAGAAAATGGATGAATGAATGGGTGTGGGCCTCCTAGCACAAAAAAAAAAACTGAGAATGAAATGACACTCGTCTTGGAAATCTTGGGAAAAACATGGCATGTGTAAATAAAACATCACCATAACCTACATAAACATCTGCACATTTGACTGACTGTGATCTTGGTGTAGCTGAGGGTCTCCAAGGTAAAACTGAGCACCTCAAACAGCAAGCATGCTAAATGTCTTTAATTTTTTACCATTTATTTTTACCTTTAATGTCACATTCTACCACCCCATTCCATATACTTAAACCAGAGGCATGGCACTGTAGTCAACAAAAGGGTACACTGTGACGTCCTGTCGAAATGAGAGTAAGCATTGCCTCAGTTTGGCATACATAACTTAGAAAGCAGCACCAAATTAACACGGTTGTTGCCCACTTCTCTGCCGTTTTTGTACTTTACCCCCCTGAAAGGTTAATTGGGAAGAAGCAAGCCAGGATGAGTCACAGCAGACAAAGATTTCAGACGGCTCTGGCATTCACGCCTATTTTGGGAGAGCGTGTTTGCTTAAGATGTCAGCGCAGTGAAAGAAGAACAAACGTCATTATTCCCCTGCAGAAACTCGCAGAGGAGCGAGACAGTGCCCGAGCTTGAGAGCAGTGGCCACACCAACAGAGGCCAATAAACGGAAAGCAAGGTGGGAGCATGTGGCTGCTTTGGGGGGGAAGGCCTCATGTCGTTGTGGGTTCCAGTCAACCTTATTAGAACATGAACCTGTCAACTCAATCTGTCATCCCACCTCCCTCCCACACTGGGCCGACAGCCTTTACAGACTGAAGGGAATCATCAGTCAAAGTACATCGGGCGAATGCAGCGACAAGAGACAAGAGAGGCCTCAGCGGCCAGAGCTTCAGGGGTTGGGGAGCTTAGTAAAAGTCCATTACGCACCTTTAATCTCTGAAGGAACAACTGCTTTGAGCAGAGTTAATGCTGGTGTTAAATGGGGGAAATGTTCCTGGAGTTCAGCCTCGATTCCCGGCATGAAAGATAAAGTCGACGGTCAAATTTGCATGCAGGCTTTTATATTACGACTGAAGAAAGACCTGCGTGATCAGCCAGTAAATGTGGAAGAGTCAGAGCTCAGTCAGATTCCCGTGCTGCGTAGGTAAATTATAGTAACTTCTGTGCCGCCATCACAGTAGTATTTGAGTGGGGTGCAGTCTTAATCAACTTTCAAAGAGACTACAAATCCAAAAAAGCTGTCATTTCTGGAATGCTTTTACTGTTTTGTCATTATAACTGTTCTTAATATACAGTCACGTTTCTACAAAATTAACAGAACCAGCAATGCATTTTCAATTCAAACCTATATGAAAGAGGCAATTGACAAAACATGAAATTAAATCCACTTTAATCGAAATAGACTTCCAAATTCAGCCATGCAATATCCAAAGTAAGAGGGGGGAATAAATATTTTAACAGCCCGTTACTGCCTGACATGTGAGGAAATTGAAATTCCCTCTGTTGAATTTTTCAGATTATTTTTCAATTCTGCTGCCAATACCTGTATTTTTATTTGGATGTCTGTTATCACTGGCAAAGAGGAGAAAATTCCAGCGTTCAGTTTTTTTTTTTTTTTTTTACTGTACAAGGGGAAACATGATGACCTTCTGAGATGAAAGTCAAAACAATCATTTATTGTTTAACATTCAACCCACCCGCACTCAGCGGCATTGCTTGTTAATCGGTATCGCCCTTGTGAGGCTGAGGGAAAGGCCCCTCAAAAGGTAAGAGAATTTGATTAGTACTTGAAATTCTCTTGCAGTGCTGACAGGAACAAAAGCAGCCATTGGTGCAAAATGACCTATAAAACCACTTTACTGAGCAGTTGTGCCTATAATTTTAATGTATTTTTCCATATTAAGCGAATATGGCAGAGAAAGAATTACTAACTCTATATAAAAACACAATAAAGTCCTTAATCTCTAGCTTGATCTTTTTGAAACATTAATCTGGTGCAGAAATACTCCCCATAATGGTGGATATTACACTGTTAAAGAACAGCACAGAGTATTATATCAGGGTGATACTGTAGAATGCTTATTCTTAATGCAGAATGTATAATATATTCTTATGTTTGTATTATAATCATTCATAAGGCATTCCACTGTGGTAGGACACTTCTGGAAAATGACTATGACAAATTGTGTAATCTTACAAAATGAGTAGAGAACCTAGAGCCTTTGGAGTCTTGTTCTTTATCCACTGAATATTTGATTTAAAAGTAGGGTTTTTTTCCCCAGACTGATCTGATACAACATTAACATTATTGTGCCAGGTTATACATTTTCTTTCAGGTAATTCTAATTTCTCTTTATTCATTAAAATATCGTCAACCCTTTCCTAGTATGTAGAGCACCCATCATAACTGAGGGGAGACAAACCCACAAGCAGGCTTGCACGATGTGTGATATTCATATCGACATTACTTGCTATGCACGCGTAATTTTCTCATGTCAACCATGATGGTCAGATGAGCTCAGAACATCAGTCACGCTAAAACATTTTTACTACTATAAGAAACAAAACTTAAAATGGTAATTCCTTTTCCAGATTATTTAGTATATGTTACAAAAATCACTGCCGTCGCTTTCCATGAGCTCTGCATCATAAACGTTTTCACCCTTGATGTCTGACTCACTCATATACAGTGTGACACATCTGTAAGAAATTTAAGCTACGCGAAAATAATCAACACCCACGTGACACCTCTGGACCAATAAGAAAATAGTATTTACCAAAGCCATGGTATAAATGTAATTAATACTTGAACCTCCACTGAACAGATATTTGATCAATAGGCACACAAGCCCAATGCAAGGAAAAGAAAAGATTTTATGCAAGCTGTTGAAGAGATTGAAAAGCATATCCTCATAGGACTGTTCTTGCTCAGTAAAATTTCATTACACAGCTGATGAAACTGCATGCATATGAACATAGAAAAAAGATCATTTTTACACCCACACCAGCTTTTATATCCTCCCATCTAAATGTGGATTTTAATTGCTAAACATCCCATTATACTGAATGAGAGGTGCTGTTTGTATAATTTTGCAGCTAGTGTCTCTTACAACAGGACAGCAAAAACTCTGGAAGCATTGTGAACATTTAATAAAAATCTGACTGGCACTTAGTTCTCTCTCTTTTAGCAGAGAATGTGGTACTTTCATTGCCCAATGAGACACTCCTCAAACGGCACAGAGCCGGCTGGTTTGATTTGTGGCATGAATCGAAATAGCAATGATGCTCATACAGCCTGAAATGAGGAACAGTTCATATCAGAATACATTTTCCTGATTTATTTTATTGCAGCTTGTCGCTACATACTTTTAATTCAACATCTTAGTGGTACACTGTCCTTTGATTTTTTTTCTCGCTGTTAAATTTCAGTTTCATCCCCACATGCGGGTGAGTCCTATAATACCTGGGAATATTTCGTTCTATTCCTAGATAAACAGTTTCATATCTCAACTGAGAAGTGCGGTAACAGATTCTTGACATAAATATATATTTCATGCAACCTTGTCAGAAATATTTTACCGATATTTGGTAAACCAACCTTTATTTATGAATGATAAGAACCTTTATGGGAAATCTATTTTAGCTTTAAACTGAAGTAGGTGCAGCAGCTCAGTGAATAACCCTGCTGCCCCAAGACACCAGAGTTAGGGGTTCAAATCCCACCTCTGATCTGTGGAGCTTTAAATATCCTGCATGTGCCGCACAGAGACATTTATGGCGATTTCCTTCTCTAAATTCCCCATAGTGTGTATGTCTCTTCCAGGACGTACCCCAGCAATGCAGTCTATGTTATCTGTGCTAGGTTTCTACCCCCACGGTAGCCCTGACCCGGATAAGAAGGTATAAGATGGATGGGAAGCTATAGATCAGATTAAAATCAGGAAACTACATGGCAGTTGGTAAGATACACTCACACTGTATTTTAGCAGGCGGCTATATTCAAAGCGGTAAACACTTGAGAAATCAGTGTCAGACATTGCCTAGAGCAGTGTTTCTCAACCCAGTCCTCGCGGACCACCAGACGGTCAACGTATTTGCTCGCTGCTACAACGTAGACCATCTGGGGGTCTGCAAGGACTGGGGTGACAAAACCCTGGCCTAGAGTAATAGGCGTGAAGGCCTTGCTCAAGGGCCCAACAATGAAATCATTCGGCTAACACTGGGATTTCAACCTGCAACCTTCCGATCAAAGGCACCGGTAACCCACTGAGCCACACACAGCCTCCAAAGGATCCGCACATTAATTAAAACCTTGATTAAATTCCAATGTGAGGTCAGGGTTATAGTCCATGACTATGGTGAAAGCCACTGTATATACTTTTCATATCAGTATCAATGTCAACAATAACTACATTTCTGAAATATCCTAGGCTAGCACGCCGGGACAGTTCGCCTGCCAGCTGGCCTTGAAAACCCAAAGGAATTTCCTACATTTAAATTCCACCCCGGTTTCACCTTTCCCACTAAGACTATAACTGCTGCTTCATATGAAGTGTCAGTACATGCTACTGATGCAGATTTTTTTATATATATATATAGGAAGGGAATTGATTATATTCACCCTGCAGAAATGACAAATCTATGTTTGACGAGTCGATGATGTTCTTGCAAACTCGCATCAGCCTGTGCAACTCTTAATCTGCAATTAGCGAGGGCGATTCTTGTTAAATTGGGAGCTCTGACTAAATGCTGCGCTTTAAATTGAATTCATGACGCCAGAGTGGGTATGCAGTGTAAACGTCAGGTGGCAGAAAGTACATCAATTTGTACAGTACAAGAATCTAACCCCTGACACGCATCTTAATAGATACAACGAGAATGCAGTTTCCTTCAAATGCCTTTCAACTTCCTGATAATAGAAAAAATTATAATGGTGATGATAGTAATAATATTAATAATAATAAGACGACGAAGTAGAACAAGAACCGGACACTTTAAACACTAGTTGCTGGTGCAAAGTGGTTTCTTGGCACTGCCCCCACGGCTTCCCCAAAGACAGGCACCCCGTGCAAAAAATAGTAATAAAAGGGTATTCCCCACATTCATTAAATAATGATGGCAAATGTGAGCAATATTAGCTTTTACTGCACCTATGAATCATGTATTTCGACTACTGCATAATCAAGTATGACACATTTAATCAGAGATGTGAAAATCACCCCACGAGACCTTCACACTCTCCAAGGGGAAGAAGGTCGCTGACCTTTAGCCAGAACCATTGGGAAACAATGGATGAGAGAACAGCAAGGGTGTTGGACATATAAGGGTTGCTAATGAAGTGTCAAATGTTGTTTTTGGTTAAGATTAATACACTTGAAAGATCAAAAGGATGCCAATTGCGGCTGTGCTTTGGTTACGGCTACTGCTGGTCGGAAATTCTCAGCGGTTTGGGAACGTGTGGTTTCCCAATAAATTGCACTGCCACTGGAAAGAGAGAGCACTTCATAAGTCTGACTCGGCTCTGTAATTCTGAACTTGGATTTGTAGCTGGAAAAACAATGAACATGCTCACTCATTTAAGGCAACATCATCCGAGTGTGTGTGTATGACCGGAGGAAGGCAGGCTCTGCAAGTTAGTCTCCCCGTGGCATTTAAGGCACTTTTGCCAGGAAATTCAGAGTGCTAAAAAATGTTTGCAGTTTTAATTAAAAAAAAAAGAAAGAACTCAATACTGAACCCAAAATTTAAGTCTGTAATGAAAATCGTTGATCTTGTGTACTGTTACACCCCTAGCGAACTGTATAAAAAGCATTAATTTTACCAGCTTTCTGATTGTATTAAAATTAGACTGACAAGTTTTATATTACATGTTATGAACCAGTCGAACCAGAATGTATATTTGTTTGTTTGTTTATGAATATATTTGTAAACGAAGCATAAGATGTCAGGGACACTATATGATATGACTGACTTCCTATCAGGGGAGGCAGGTTCACACTCCAGGACGGCATAACGTAGTCTTCTTTATCCTCGAATACCTCTCACACACACAAATGCAGACCACACTGCCTTATTTCTCCTTTCTGAATGCTGTGAGCACCATGTGTAATCATTTCTAGGTCAACACTTATTTTCCCTGGAACACATTCCTCTACCCCATTCCATCACTCCCATCCCTGGCTCCCCTGTCCCCCTATATCTCCCAAATAAACACCGAGGCACAAACGATGAGGCGTCATATTGCCAGGGGGTACTCTTTTGAACTCGCACAGCGAAAAACAGTGCAATGAAACAAACAAGTGAAGAGTCAAGGCCTAAACCATTAGTATTTCTGTTTATGGGAGTTTGAACCACATCATTGGACACCGACTCGTCCAACATCTCTTTCTAGAATCAAGGGTACTGATACGATTTTGGACACTTTGCTGCTATAATTTCCTCCAGTCTTTTGGAAAGGCTTTCCACAGGTTGTTGGTACACCGTGGGTGGGATTTGCTGCCATTCAGGTTGGGTATTAATGTTGGGTGATTCTGTGAGTTTGTGTGACCCATCACTGCACAAATGAACTTGCTTGACTGACGTTCACAATCACTTCACTTACAGTTGACCAGAGCAGTCCTAGCAGGGCAGAAATTTGGCAAACTCTCTTGTTGGAAAGATGGCATCCAATGATAGGTCTCAGGCTGAAAGTCACTGAACTATTCGGTATGGTTACCCATTCTACTGGCAATTATTGTTGCTACAAGATTATATGGTTGTGTGCTTAATAATATATCTCTGTCAGCAATGAGTATGGCTTAATTAGCCAATTCCTCTAATTAATGGGAGCATTCACATACTTTTGGACATAT
Organism: Petrocephalus schoutedeni; assembly: GCA_026780765.1. Taxonomy (NCBI): domain Eukaryota; kingdom Metazoa; phylum Chordata; class Actinopteri; order Osteoglossiformes; family Mormyridae; genus Petrocephalus; species Petrocephalus schoutedeni. Next base: position 8,220,196 of record JAODKL010000034.1, read on the forward strand.
CATGTTCATCTGACGGTTCAATCCTGTCAGGCCCTACAAAGCCTTGTTGAAGTTCACACTTTCCTAAAAAAAAAAAATCAGTCACAACTGTTACATGCAGGTCACTAAACAACACTGTCTTGTCACCGCACCCAGAAGACATGACACCACACGGGCTGACGAGTTGCCTACAATTCCTGTCACATTTGTCCCCCTGACTAAAGAGCACATATGGAGAAAGGTCATTCGAGGACCAGGACATGGCTGAGCCGCACCAAAAACCACCCAATGCTGGACCACATTTGCCAAGGGAGAATTTCATCTTGGAATATGGTGGAAGGGCAACACGGCGATAAAGAGCCTTAATCGTCTGTCGGCATGCCTGGAGGTAGCATGGCTGCATCCCCTGCTTGCCCGCCCTCTTGCACATTACCATTTCAATCCTCTTTGGCTGGCCCCTCTCTCGACACGGCCGCTTAATTAGCACAGACTGGCAGAGCGGGCACACTGGCGGGGCAGGTTGGCTTCCCCTTCCCCTTTCGGAACCGTCTCCTGCCCTGTCGACACTAATGGACTATTGATTTTCCATGCTCAGATGCACTGGGCTCCACTGCCACCATTCACTCACGGCATTAGCTGTCCATTAACTTTGGCTCTCTGGGACTAAAGGCCTGTCAGCACCTTACCGGCATCCGCTACCACACAGTCCTGACCAAAGACCCGAAGACCAGCACAACATGCTACACTCACACCCATTAAGTACAGGCTTTATTTCCAGATAAACAGACATGGCTATTATTCTTTCAAAATGAATAGATTGTGAATCCATTAAATCATATGCCATATTTGGCTGCTGTGTACTTTGAGAAATTCAAATAAAGTAGGGCTGTAGAAATTAGCAATTAATTAATGAATTAGTAGTAAAAAATAGAGCACACACACACTCATCATATCATTACCTTATTTGAAATTCCCAAAGTACACAGTAGAAATGTACTGAGCTCCCTTACTGGTGAAAAGAAGAACCCACCGACTCAACTCGCTCCTCAGAGAGCTTCTGACAGTCCACATTTTTGCTCCCAGCTCCCAGTACAACAATCAAGGACACTGAATACCTGGTACAGGTGTGTTGAAAGTTGGGATAGGAAAATGTGGGCTGCCTGGAGGTCCCCAAGGACTTCAGAAACACTGATGGAAAATGTTCAACGTTATGTACAGTTTTTTTTTTTTATCTAATGAACCTCTGGTGTCGAAGACAGAATCCATTTCATTTATGTTGCACCATATGTTCCCGATCCTGTTGCATGCACCGTTTCATGTCTAATGTTCCGTGTAACAGATAACTTTACAGGAAAGGGAACCAGTGAACAAACAGCATGTGATGCTGAAACATCATCTATTTAGGATGTACTCACACTTGGCCCGGTTGCGTTGTACCATGAGCATGGTTAGCCCCGCCCCCCCAGTTTGTGCTCACATCGCACACGGCCTCAGCCCGCCCTCGTCATTACTGTGCGACTTTTTGTGTCGACGAGAACAGGAAGGAAAGAGAATGGAATGGAATTCATGATTAATTTCCTAATTTTGTGGCGTATTTGGGTATGATGACACACACAGATTTATCAAGTATGCAACGCAGCAACTTTTATTTATTCGTTCTGCACCAATAACAAATAATATTTACCAAATATCTCAGCGTTTGTACAGAACTGGTACAGATAGGGTGGTACTCCATTTTTAAAAGCTGTTCAATATTACACTTCTATATAAAAATGTAACATTCACTCATTCATTCTTTAGTACCAGTACTAATTACACTATTGCGGACACCATCAACTATATATATCGAAAATCATCTAATCAGAACCATGGCCTCTACATGTCCGAACTGCTGCCAAAACTATTATACCCAATGTCAGAATTGTATGCATGCTATATAGAATACAAAAATGTCAGCTAGCTTAATGTGATCTCCTAGCTTTACTGTAAGTCTGTGATTTATATAACAGATATTATAATACAGCAAAGAGACTATGTTGATGCCAAACTTCCATCTGCACCTACTGGTTATTATGCTACTCTGTGATTTTAGCAGGTAGATAATCAAGCATTATGCACAAGTTTTTAATGTTTATTAAGCAGCATTTTAACCCACTTCTTTGTGCCGAACTGTTACTCCTGGGCTTAAGAAACTGGACGAACCAAGTCAGTTCAAATCAAATTTTCTTGTTCTTCCAGCACTCTGGTGCAGACTTGCTAGTGTGACTTGAATTATCGCCTTTCTGAATGACCCAGCTGTACTTCTGCGCCCGCTCAATGGACGACCTAAAACTGCCCTCTAGGATTCAGTGATATAAAGCAGAATTCTTGTTTCCATTGATAATAAGGTCCTGATGCAGCAAGTCCTTCCTAAAATATGACATTCTATCTAATAGAGCTCAGTCATTGGAATGGGCTTTTTGCTGTGGTACAACTGAGAATTTCTTTTTTTTTTAACTCATCTATATAAAAAAACATTTTGAGGAAATATGAACTTGATGAACACTCACATGCTTGTTACTAAGCAATGGTCCTTGTCTTCCCACAGATTCAGTTTTTGCAGAGCGCCTTTCTGATGATGGAATTATGAATACTGATCTCAGCTGATGTGAGAGAGATCCCCACAGACTCTGGGATGTCATTTCAAAGTTCTTTGTGACTGCCTGGATGATTTTTTGTTTCTTTAATCTCAGAGACACTGGTAAGGGCATCTACTCCTGGGAATACTCTCTACTTCCCCAAACTTCCTACTTCCTACATGTGGATGATATGGTTCTGCCTGACAGATTTTAAAATTGTTTAAGCACAACTGTGGCATTGAAAATTCAAAATCATAACTATACATACATCATCCAACTGCTTATCCATAACACTTATTCAGGTCACAGGGGGCTTGAAGTGTATTCCAAGAAGCATAAGACACAAGGTTAGTCATACTAGGGTGTTCCAAAAAAATCAAATACATTAAACATTAGGTAATGTTTACTGTTTGGGCGACCTCTAAACTTGCCCAGACTGCATCCGATTTTAGAACACATTCAGACTTGTGGGGGCAGGTTCTGATCAAGCGGAATTTCCATCATAGTCTTGCGGACTACCCTAAGGGATACCAAGAATGGCCTGCCAGTCCACCAGCAGGAACATATAGGCACCCACTCACACATAAATCATATCTCCATCCCTGCATCCATCCATCTATGTTCCAACCACCTATCCTGGTCAGGGTTTTAGGGGGTTCTGGAGCCTATCCCAGGAAGCACTGTGCCCAAGCCTGGGGAGGTGCAACATGGACATATTCACAAACACAATCATATACTCTGTGCAACTTAAATATGCCAGCTATTCTAACTGCATGTCTTTTTGTACTGTGGGAGGAAGCCTACAAAAACACAAATGCCATATGGGGGGAGGGGGGGTATTCAAACCACAGAGCCACCATACTCAAAGCAATAACAAACTATTTAAAAATACATATAAACTGCGCTTTCAAATTATTTCCATTGCCATTTGTATTTAATGTGCTGAATTTTTCTAGATTGCCTTAGGGTCATCAAAAATGTGATATGTGATGTCTTTATATAAAACAATTCTGCTTAAAATGTACCATTACATTTTGTCCTTTGGGCATGATGTTTTTGTATCTTAAGTACCATCTGGGTGACAAGACATTATTTACAAATGATGCTGTCAGGCCTCAAGCACTGCTTATTGTTGCATCATAACAAAACGGCATTGTCTTGGATAATCAGATACGATTGCCTGTCATGTGGAATATTTCTCTTCTTCCCAGGTATCCCTGGATGGCTGAAGATTCACTGGTGCTCTACCTCATCCTACACGTCTGTGGTAATTCATTTTTTGACTCCTGCAGCTGTGGATGAAGGTTGACACCGGCCAAGCCACCCTGCTAATGTGCAATAGCTCTCGGCTAATTGCTGAGTACTATTCATCTGCTATATTATAATATTTACAATTTGGCCAAGGTATATTGAATTAGTAACAATATGCATCACCAGACCTTCTGTGTCACATTGGGTTCACATGATGTGTGTAGGGGGAGCTTATTAAAATATTTTATTTTCAGAATGCAGAACCCAACCTTGCTGCCCATTTCATCTTATTCCGCTCAATATCGCTGCTGCTTTGCATTCAAGAGATGCATATTTAGCATCCTTTTGGAAACACAGGGAAGTACCTCAAAATGGCTGTTCTCATTATCATTGGGATTACATGCACAGTACACCAGCCTCAGGCAACAAACTGATCTACACTATATGGACAAAAGTATTAGGACAGACCTCTTAATTGTTAAATTCATGTATTTAATTCCGAGCCATTGTCACAGGTGTATAAAACCAAGCAACTAGCCATGCAGTCATGATTACAAACATTTGTGAATGAATAGGTTGTTCTGAAGAGCTCAGTGAATTCGAGTGTGGTACTGTCATAGGATGCCACCTTTGCAAGTAAGTCAGTTTGTGAAATTTCTTCCCTGCTAGATATTCCACGGTCAACGGTAAGTGGTACCACGTAAAGTAACAGATCGCTATTGCCAAGTACTGATGGGGCTAGTGCATAAAAGTCACTCTGTTGACTGAGTAACTGCAAAGTCCCAAACTTCAGCCCAGTACAAAAATCTGTGAGCCGGGAGCTTCATGGAATGGACTTCATGGCCGAGTAGCTGCACGCAAACCTCACATCACCAAGCGTCAGATGGATTGGTGTAAAACACGCTGCCACAGGACTCAGTGAAACCACAGGAGCAGTAGAAACATGTTCTATTGAGTGATGAACCATGCTCCTGTATCTGGCAGTCTGATGGACGAGTCTGGGATTTGCGGATGCCAGGAGGACGTTACCTGCTTTACTGCATTGTGCCAACTGTAAAGTTTGGTGGAGGATGGCTAATAGTATGGGATTGCTTTCAGGGTTTGGGCTAGGCTCCTTGAAGTGAAGGGAACTCTTAATGCACAGAGCCCTGACCTCAACCCTATTGAAAACCTTTGGGATGAACTACAATGGAGATTGCAGACCAGGCCTTCACGTCCAACATCAGTGCCTGACCACACAGATGTTCTTCTGGATGGATGGGCAAAAATTCCCACAGACAAACTCCATAATCTTGTGGAAAGCCTTCCGAGAAGAGTGGCAGCTGTTATAGCTGCAAAGGGGGGTCAGGCTCCAAATTGATGCCTATGGATTTGGAATGGGTTGTCATGAAATGTTCTGTGGCGGTAATGGCCATGTGTCCCAATACTTTTGTTCATATCTTATAATTATGGTTCTTACTAAAAGGGATCAAAAGGTAATTCCAAGGGAGCTGCATTTAAAATTCAGATGAAATATATTTGTCTGTCCACTCCTTTGTCCTCCTTATGTTTCTCAGAATTTCTTCTCGTGGTGTTTCACAGAAATAAATATATCAAAATTCATTACGAGTGAAGTAGCAATTATCGGGCACATCTTAGTAGAGAGGCAGGAGCTATTTTCACAGAATTACAGCTATCACTGTTTTTACTTAAAATAAACTCTCACTATTCATTCATTGTCAACTCTACAGATGTTTCTGACACTGATTAGTATCGATCCGTCAAGGTCCATCTGACACCCTTCTGGAACTCCTCATTTTACCATTTCTCAACCTTTTCAAAGCAAAGTCCAAGATATTAGGATTGCACTGGGTTCATCTATGTTCATAAGGGTTTCTCCTGTAGAAATTCAAATGGCATTTTGTCGAGTCTTGTGAACAATAGTTTTAACTTTCCTTAAACACACACACACACACATTTATATCAATATCTTTGATATTTGATCTATCTCTCCATACATTTCCATGGGAAAACTCCTAATCCCAACAATGACAACCTTAACCTGTACGCAGCCATAGCCTTAACCACAAGACTTTTAATGTAAAAATAACAGTTTTTTTTTTATCACACTGCAAGGACATTTGGTCCCCACAGGGTAATATATTCATGACCCCCCCCCCCCCCACACACACACACACAAACTGCCACCTGATTTTGCAAGCTGTCTGGTATTGCATAGGACAAGGTATCCAAACATATTCCAGATGGACAATCAGCATTTAATGACTTTGGCTCAGGGTTTGATGATGAATTTGGGCACTGTCTAGCTCATGAGTTGAAATTTCTGTGATTCTATGCTGGTTTAGGTTTGTCATGGTTGTCCTGTTTCTGTATTTCCAGGCAGCAGTCTCAAGTGCCATCGTATCCTGGGCTGTACTGTCCAGTGGTCTCAGAGACCTTCAGATGACCTGGCATTGAGCAGAGTGCTCTGTTGGCTTTGGAACAAATGGGCTTTAACCAAACATTCAAAATTTTGGATGGGGTAGTTATAATGTATAGAACTCATGAATAAGCATCTTCTTTCAAAATACAAAGTAATGGGTTATTAAACGCACAAAGAAAAGGTACAAAGAAAAAATATCAATTTCCATCTACTAACCAGCTGATTGGATGACATCAAAGTTTTATGAGACTAAATAATGATGAATAATGGACGACATGTTTTTGTTTTACTTTTAGATTCTCAAGATCCATTAGACATACTTTAACAATCTCATCATACGTGGATGTTAACGCAGGAGAGGATGGTTAACGATGGAATACGCAACATATTACATATCCCCAATTCTATTATCTGTGATCGAAGGACATTTTACTGTAGAAATGAACAAGAAGCATTGGTGTTATTAAATTGATTTTTGGTTCATGACTTGTATGCTCAGGACAAATGGTGTCTATTGTTTTCTGATTTACAAGAGATTCAGAGATGAAAGGGTACGGTATACTTAACTTTGCCCTGCCAATTCATGAAGAACTTTTTTGCCCATCGCAGGAATTACTGGGGTAATAAATAAACTTACAAACTTAAATTCCATTAAATTTGGGGGTGGGGGTGCAGTACACATACCTATCCTACTTCTATTTGACTGAGATGAACCAGAACTTAGCGTTCTGTACAGCAATACACATCTACAGCCAAGTACAGCAATTCTCCTCTGTAACTCAGCAGGTTACGGATTTGTGGCTGTCTGGGAGTTCGTAGACTCAAATCCTGCAGCTGGCAGAGTAATCAGACCAGCACTGGGCCCTTAGACGAGGCTCTTAACCCTGACTCCTCCAGGGATTCTGCCAGAGCCTGTGCCTTGACTCTAAAACTCACTCTCACCCATATAAACATGTGTTTTTGTGCCTCTTAGGGGATATACAAGATGCAATATGCAAAAACTCCCCAATTTCCCCCACAGGGATGAATAATACACTGCTATTCTCTTTTTCTGAGTGCTGGAACTGAGCGAAGTTGTCAGAAGTTGGCGGCACACAGAAGGCGATGCTACACGCTAAAGCCTAATTATCTGGACTTGGAGTGTTTTCATTCCTAAGCGTCCTTCCTTCATTTAGAGGAACGGGGGCCCATGGGAGGCTCACAAAAAACACAATCTGGCTCCCCATGTTCCCGCAAAGCAATAAGCGGCATTGTGGCCACCAGAGTGACACTGCCATGGCCCGGTCCCTGCAACCCATAAGCCAAGTCCATTACTCTGTTTCTATACAAACAGTGATGGCAGAAGGTAACTTAAAGGCTGGCTAAATTAGCAAGCTAAATGGTCGCACGAAAAAGCAAGTCCTCATCCCATAAACAATCATGTGCTTAATGGGGTGAATTGTGATAGCTGAACAGCAATTGGACAGAACAGAGATATATTTTCCTTGCCAGTAATATTTTTCCAGATAAGAGTAAGACAAGATATTTAACAAAATACTAGCTGAATGATGTCAGTAATTGCAAACACTTACTTTTAAACATGATTATTTTCAAATTGTTTCAGTCCAGAAACTCAGTAATTAACCTTATT
>JAODKL010000034.1:8255855-8267917 GCA_026780765.1 Petrocephalus schoutedeni
ACTCAGTGTACACATCCCCTTATATACCATGCTGGATGTGTGCCATGCTTACCACTTGACATTAAAAACAGATTTAAGTCATATGTTAAAACGGTTTATGAATCGAGTAAGTATATAATTATAAGCCACAAAAATTCTCCTATATATAGATATATTCACCTAGACTGCCAAGACGATTTACATCTAGTAGATTGTTGTACGGTACGTCTTCAGCTATCCACCGCTCAATATGCCATTTCCGACATATGGCTCTGAAGACATCCTTTCTGCCGGAGTCAAATGAGTACACACATCTGCTCAGCCTTTGTGAAGTGCAGCAGAGATCTTGTACCAAAATCAACTGGATTTCTGGCTGTAGCCACCAGTCTGACTAACCCACAGATAGAGAGACATCAAGCCTGAGGCATGCGTGAGGCACACGGCCAAGTCAGACACAGAGAAAAACCGTTGTTCAGTGCAATTTACATTCATGCGTGCTGCACAGATGCACACAAAAATAACTCGGTAAATACCAGACCCTTGTTAGCCAGAAGGTTAAAAAGGCAGGGTCCTTATAACCAACGAAACAAATGTCATTACAGAGAGGGCTCATTCTGCTGTCGGCTAATTAACCTTCTGGTGATATAGCGCTTCAGTCGTTTTCCTACTATTTTGCCCCTCCACGGAGTAACAGAGAAACCTTCTCTGAGACGACATTCACTCAGAGCTAGTCAAACAGAAACTGCTCTGAATCACATGGTTCCCAAGAACTCCTGTTACCCTGGCAACAGGACTAAGATAAATTATTCCGTCTGTGCTAAGCATTCTGCAGGTGCCCGCTCTGAGCTTTTTTTTGTAAATTTGAAACAATCCCTGTTGCAACTTATTTGTTGAGCTCTGAAAATTAACCTCTCACAAAAAAATTGCATACTTATACCCGTTTAAGCATGACATTATTCCTTTGCAGAATTTAATCAGAAATTGGGGCATGTTGTCGTTATTTTATACTGCTCATTACAAGCAACCGATCAACCGGACTTAGCATACAGGACACAGCAAATTGTGCCATTTAACTCAAAGATATGCCGACAGACAAGGCAATAAAGCAAATATTCAAATGAAATTATATACAGGACATTTTCTTTCAAAATTAAACCTGGGTAATAAAACAACAAACAAATTCAACAAAGACTCAAGTAATTTCTGTTACCGCTGAAAAAAATATTTTTTGCATATAATATGGGACAATACTTATCATGCAAAACTTAATTATTATAAAGATGTTATTTCATTTACTGCTAATTATATAATAGCTTTCAGCCTTCAAACAATGCTAAGATAAAATATTAATTTGACAGTTTAAATAAATGAATGAAATATATTTAATGTTTGTTGTCTTTAAATTTTACCCATCTACATACAATTTACAAATTACTTTACACATGGCTAGAATATAAAGAATATAAAGAAACATTATACAGTTATCAGCAATTTTCTTATCAGTAACAAAAACATACTTCTATTTTTCTAAATGTGTATTTTACATTATTCACATATATTCCTCTGGACTCAGCAGGAAAAGACTGACAGAAGAAACTCAGTGTCTATAATGGATGTTGCTTAAAGAATTATTGCTCACATCACAGAGCCTCTTATTACCATTCACATTACTCTTTCTATTGACAGCGACTGAGCTATAGAAAAAAAAAAAACAGATATACAAAATCTTACTTCAGGCTCTGTTTACTATTGATTACCAAGTGTTTATAACTAGGATGGGAAATAAAAGCAGTAGGTGGGCAAACCGCAAGTGGCTGCTTTTAATAAAAAATGCAGCACAGCAGAGACTTGGCTTATTAATTCATAGGCCATAAAGTGCAGCGTGGACAGGCCCTAAATCCTGACAAGGCCTTCACAGAGCAAACCCGCCTTAAACCTGTTTGTCTTCAATCTCTCGCTGTCGTCTTAAACCTTTAATACAGAAATGCTACATAGAAGCATTCTTAAAAGGGAATGGATTTTGTGGAATGGATTTCATAAAGAGAAACTAATGACTGCAAAAGGGAAAAACTACTGATCTGTATATGTGAGGCACATGGAGAAAGAGAGACTGTTGGGCACTGTATCTGACCTGTATATGTGAGGCACATGGAGAAAGAGAGAGACTGTTGGGCACTGTATCTGATCTGTATATGTGAGGCACATGGAGAAAGAGAGAGACTGTTGGGCACTGTATCTGATCTGTATATGTGAGGCACATGCAGTACACAGCTCGGGTTCTGGAACCAAATCCAGGAGAGGGACTAGACTCTATTCCACTCTGGAGTAGCCCATGGTGAGTAGTGCCAGGCAGAGGTGGGTCAAGTTATAGCCCCCCTGGTTTGGTGCTAGTGCGTTGGAGTTCACCGTGGTGGACGAGAGGGTCATCTCCCTTTGAATACGAGTCGGGGGACGGGCATTGACTGCTGCCTGTGTGTGTGCACCAAAAACCAGCTAAGAGTATCCTGCCTTCTTGGAGACCTTGGAGGGGGTGCTGGAAGGTGCCCCTACTGGGGACTCCATTGTTTTGCTGGGTTAAAGACAGCAAAACATGGAAGGGTGTGATTGGGAGGACTGGCCTGCCTGATCTGTGATGACCACAGTTTGACTATAACCAACACCTTGTTCGAACATAACCTGCTACCCAAACTGGAATAAATGGCAGGGAATGGACTGTTGGATGGATGGATGGATAGGTATTGAGCAGCCAAACAAGGTGTGGTAGCAGTCGAGTGAAAAAATAAATGGCTGTATTGGACAGCTGCTGTAAATAATGTGGTAATTTTAGGAGATATTTTGAAAAAGCTGAGACACTTATGTAACAATGTCAGAGTTTTACACCGACATGAAGATCATTTTAACATCATTTTCTGTGACTGCCTAAGACTTTTGCATAGTTCTATATATAAAGACACAAATACAGCACCTCTTTTTGGTCTCCTGGGTTGCTGAAAAGCCAAAACTTCGAAATGCCCACTTTTACTGGTACATGCCGGTAACTCGGCAGGCCAAGTCAGCAGAAGGTGAGGTATTTAACAGCATAGCCAGAGCAGTTTTCTCCAACAAGCCGTTATATCCCAGTGCCAGCTCACTGTGGGCCTGTTGTGGTTTCTTAAGAGAAGTACATTACCAACTCCATTACGGCCCTGTCCTAAACGTGCTCTCCTCTGTTGGCCTTGGCCTACACGTGCTTGGCAGAAAAAGAAGGTTCCGGAAGTGTTTGCACTGACAGGGGCTTTATTCACAAAAAGCCGAAATGACGGATGAGGTCCAAACTCCGTTCCCCATGGGGCTTTGCTAATTCTTTGCTAATCACAGTGACACACGTGTCAACAACAGTAATCTTTAGTTGTCGCCTCTGCGGGGCAGGGACGCGGTTGTCCTGGCAACTGCTCATTTGACAGCAGGAATTACACAATGCGATATGTGCTCTGCCAAGTCCAATACTGCATTTGCAAACTTCAGGGGCTCTAAGCACCGACTGGGGAGGGAGGGTAGTTCTTATAAAGCAAAAATGGTTACTTGTCAGTTACAAATGTACAAAAACATTAAGGGAAAGAGCAAGGGGTTCTATTATGAAATGAAGCCTATAAGATTTTAAATCGCTTACAAGAGGCACGAAGTGCTGCATTTTTTTTCCCCCAGTGAATTGTATAGTCTCTTAAATTTACATTGTGTCAGTCAAACAATTGAAAAAATACAAGCTACAATACAACCTTTTTTATTATATTAAAAACCTTCGATATGCTGGCGATACCGTACATGGTGGATACTGAAGATGATTTAAAAGTTAAAGGAGAGAGGGAAGTTGGAGCTATGGGTTAGCAAGAGAAAACAAAGCTTATGGTCATGGGAACACAAGCATAACAAAGATACAGACGGTTTTTGCCTCATTGGAACAATCATCAAGAACAAAGGATCCAGCAGCCAAGAAACATACAGCAAACTTGCACCCGGCACAGCTGCTGTGAAGCTGTGGTTGTATGGAGTGCAAGGAAGGAGTGGATCCTCAAATCAAGCGTGAACATTCCCTTGAAGCGCCGACGACCAAACTGAAGCAGTCTTATTTAGGGCATGTTATGAGAAGGCTCCAGTGCACCGGAGATGGCCGTAATGATCGAGAAAGTTGAAAGCAAAGGCGGAAGCGTATAACCAGAAATGAGGCGGGTGCACTCGTTCTCAGAACAAGGAACATGCCACAGAGGAGCCTGAAGAAATGGACAGACCTGGAGGGATATATCTGATCACCAGGAGTCAACATGGAGTCAACGGTGCCCAATAATAGGCAGCCATTTCGCTTTAAATTTACGAAGAAGGCTAGGCACTGTGGCTCTGCAGTTCATATCCCCCTCTGCTTTGTGCGAGAGGAGTTTGGACACTATGTCTGTGTCGTATCAGCTACTTCTGGGTAGTGTAGTTTCCTCACTCATTAGAAAAGGGGTTAATACGAATTGTCTATAAATGCTTTCAGCTATCTGGAATAGATCCTGGCCCTACCCTTCTTAACCAGAATAAATGGCTGACATATCTGGAAGAGTCAGATCAACTTCTTAATATGTTCTGGGAAGTTAGCATGGAATAACTTGCTTTTATTTAAAATAATAAGATTTACATATATTAATATAAGACTCTGCAGAGCAGATAAGCATCACATAAAACAACCCAGTTGCTCCACTCAATGAGACAGTCAATATCATTTAATATGCTGACTAACAGAAGCGCCAAAAGAATTGAGAGATGGGTCATAAACTGTAAATCTGTTTTTCCATCGGCAAAACAATAACACTGAATGCGTCTGAGTAACGATTATCATAATCAAGGGCTTTTCGCCATTTATGGACGAGAGCTGTTGAAGCTACAGCTTAAAAAAAATATATATATATTGGTGGCACATGAACTTTCTCGATTGTTTTACCATCAGTGCTATGTGTAACCGTGACGAAAATATTTTATTTGCAGAACAGTATGAGAGATGTTTGTTCTAGAATAATTTAGCATAATTGTTTATCCAGATGTAGAAGGGATTAATGGTAACATAAGCTGATCTCCAGTGACTCTGGGGCAAAATAATCTGTATAATGAACAGCGTGTTAATGTAGAGAAACAACCAAGTCCTTTAACAGCATTAGTCTTATGTATGTCAGTTTGGGTTTCTCTGTTTTAGAATCATTTTGTTATAACATTTAATCTGTATTTATATTTAAAATTGAATTTTAATATATTTTTAACTGAAGCCACACACAACCATAGCTCTCAATAAAACAACATATATTTTGTATATAAATAAAAAATTATATCCCCTTTGGGCACAATTAAGCATGCAAAAGGAAAATGTCATGAAAGTAAATTAAAATAGTAAGGAAAGATAGTGGAAAGATGGAGGGTAAAAATCATGAGAATCTGCAAGAACGCGACGGATCTTACATTTGGTTTAAACATTATTCACACTGACTTACCTTTTTTTCGCTGTTGGGTCACCTACACATGCATTATTATTATTAAGTGCCTGCTGAAACAGGGTCAAATTATGCCCGATTATCTTCATATAAGACAAAAATCTTCTCCCATCCTTTCTGATTTCAAGTACAATGTGGCCAAAGATTCTAATTTAGACCCCCGCATGCCTTAACGGTGTCTCTAAAGCCCAGAGGGAGAATCAATAATTCAGGAAGAAATCATTACTATGATAAAGTCAAATATTAAAAAACGGAAATGGGCTTTTTAATAGTCCTGAAATAGGGGTAACACTTTCACCCCGGCAACTCCAATCCCTTTATTTCCCACCTTTGCTCAGTTCCTGAACTTGACGATGATGTATTCATTAAAGCACACAACACCCACAAGTTATCTCCCAGGGTTGCATTTCAACAAAATATCCATGAAAGCCTTTCCAAACAACTAATCTCATCTGCTGAATTCAAACTTCATGCGGATCAAAAACTCATCATTTCATCAAACATCTACTTTAATTGTAAATGTGATATGTGTGGATGGGTATGCAGCTTACAGTAAGAGCAACAGCTGCAACCTCGTAGATGTCCTCCTCATAATTTACAGTATTACATAATAAAAATGGGAATTATTTTTGGGTAGTAGCAGAAACAGGTTATGGTGGGTTTTATTTTGGCAATTCAGGATTTCCACATGGATAAGAGTAGTGGATTAATACACAGGACAGTGAGCTGATTGTTAACAGGTAAAGTTATCTGTTACTCAAATGTATTAGATACAAGTAGATACAGTAGTAAGCATCCTCGAAACTGCCCTTATTTGAATTTTGATATAACATTGCCTACTGCAAAAAGGAGATCCAAGGACCCGCACCAAATTAAATTATGAATGGATGACCAGCATTGTTTAAATCTTTTTCTCAGAAGAGTAAGCAGCTAGTCAGATGTGCCACAGAGGCCATGTAAATTCCCAACCCTGCTGCCGTTAGACCCGTTGGCTGATTTGACAGACTGTATTTTAGTGGGTCACCATACAATTTCCCCCCCATTTCGCTAATAAATACAATAGAACTGAAATATGTGTCACGAGTAGAAACATGACTATTTGGAGCAAAGAGGATGGACAAGGAGCTCTGTGAGCAAATATTTCATGTAAATTATTACTGGTCACAAAAATATCAACTGTTTTTACCTCTGTATATTCTATTTGATTTATGGTCTCAGCTATCAGGGTACAATTTTGACCCCATTGTAAATGGTACATATCTGTGAATTTTTTTATTGGAATTCATTTTATTATACATGTAAATCCAAATTCTAACATGAATAACTATTAGCTTTTAATGACTGCATTTTACCATCCTGGGCACGCCTTGATTGTATGAAACAAACAGTCTGCTTTTAAATGTATTCTGCCTTTGTTACTTTTTGAAACCTAGTCATCATAGTTATCGGAAAATAATGTAGACAGGAGTGTTATACTAAATTCATTTTGCCACCACAAGATCTGGACTACAATTGTAAAAAGTGTTTTCTTTTTCAAGAACATGTACATATACATATATACACACACAAACACGCACATTATTTCTAGGAAATTTGGTATAAAATTTTAAAGAATAATGATATCAGGGTCTCCAGGATCTCCCTTAGCTGAAACTTATGTGAAAAAAAGTGTGACACTGAATTCCTTAAAATCCCATTTCTTGACTATATTTCAATAATTTCCACTGAGAAAATAACCAGTTATATTTTATATATAGCACCAGCCAAAAGTTCAAGATCTCTTTATTTTGGTATCTACTCAAAGTTTTGATTGGACTGCATAGGGAACCCATCTGATTCTCCTTGAGTGTCACAGAACCTGTAAACACAGGTCATAACTAAGCTGGCTGTCAGGGCACAGGGTCAGCTGTTCTACAGTAACCCCAGAGCAAATGGGGTTAATGGTGATACAATTATACTCAGTCCTTACAAGCTACCTATATGTATGTTATAGCTATCCGATTCTTCTCATGACAACAACCTGTCTAACACTGATCCCTTCAACTGTCTACACAACTAAATTTCTCAGGTCTTTTTTAGAAAGAAAAAAAAATCCTGCACAGCTCCGATCCTTTGGGAAGGAGGGGTCCTATTTGCGCAGATGAGTAAAGGAGGTCCCTATGCCATTTCACAGAGCTTCACGGATACCAGTGTCCTCTTTGTAACACAACACAGAGAAATTCAAGGAGAGAGACTATTAGAGGCTATTACTTTGAAAGCTTTTTTTCCAGACTTAGCAGAGGAAAGAAAGTAGGAGGGTACCATCAGTCACACTGAATTGATGTTGACCAGCCATATGCACTAGGTTAGATGGAAAGCTACCGGTGTTGTGCAGGAAGACAACCAGACGGAAAGAGAGAGACAGATTCCACAGATTAGATAGGGCACTGGTGCCCGTTTGTATGCAAATCTTTACAACAATGACAACCTTAACCCCTACCCTGGCCTAACCTTAACCATAAGTAACCAAACACAACACAGGGCATCTGGGCATTTTAGTTTTTTTGATTGCATTCCCCAATTCAGGTTTATATTGTGGAGAACCTGAAAAAAGTAAGATACAAAAATATAAAAGATAAAAATAAACAGGTCTGACCACATTGCGGGGACATGTGGTTCCCACAATGTGTTAAATACAAAATCACACATAATTTACAGGTATATACACATAGTATGCACATAAATGTCAATGAAGCTATATAAATATATTAAATGTCAAGAAAATGCAAACGTCATTATTAGTTTTTAAGTGCTGACAAACAGGGCTAGTCCCAGTTTGTGTAGCTATACTGAAAGTGAATATTCACATCAGTTTCTTTGTGAAACTACCCTATAATGGAGAAGTCCATCTCAGTCTGTTTATTGAGAAGAATGTACTTCTAAGGTTGACAATAGAAGGCTTCATCAGAAGATCAATAGCAGAGGCTACTTTAGCTCACACTACAGACTGTGGTCTCTCTCCACCTATCGTGGGCAACTCTGCGTGAATTATTCATGAGTAAGACGGGCACAAGCAGGAAAATGAGGACAGACTCTCCCATGGAAGAGTGATATTTTAGTGCAGGCTTTAATCCTTCAGTGTTACATTATGAAAGAGACCGGGCCATAGAACAGACATTCAGGCACTGCATGAGTTTAGAGTTACGCCGGGAGAGGTCAGTGCTGTCCTGTTAGCAGCACTTGATATTCGATTTTATGAGTACAGTTAAAGGTCACATTCCTTATCACCCAGTCCTCCTCCTCAAAAAAAAAACCAACAACAAAAAAAACCAACACACACAACAACAGTAAGTCATTTGATACTGCTTCTACAGGGGTAATTCTCTGTGACGGACTGCCTGTTTGGGGGCTAAGTGGGTACATCCATTCCCGAGCCCTGCAGACCAGGCTTGATTTGACCACCTCGCATATTTAGATCCCTTTAAAACCATGGCTTTTGCTAAATGAGATGCCGCTGGAAGCAGGCTCTTAGAGATGCCCGGCCGTAAGAAGCAGTGTGAAAACCCCTCCATCCAATACCCTCCTCCATTGCCTCCAACTGCACTATGCCGCCTAGCTTAATTCTCATTGCAGACACCAGGATTACACCAACACATTAACAAATTTTCCTTTCGTTAAAAATAAAAATAAAAACACAATGCTTTGTAACATACAAAGCCATTAGTGAGGAATTAGTCCCCACTGGAATAACACATTTTAATTATCATTAAAACTTTAGTACTTGGCTTCCTTAATAGCTACATTGCTGCATTAGAAATATAAGCAACACTAAACTTGGATGCAACTTAATAATACATTCTATTATTTATTTGCTATTATTCTCCCTTTTCCCCTCTCCCTCGTGTGTTGCACTTACCTTCTTTACAGTGTCTGCACTTAATGTAAGTCATAAAACCTCAGCATTCAACTTTTCATCTTTAATGCTTGTGCCAGTTAAACACAGCAGTCAGGTGTTTCATCATATTCAGCTGACCAAACAATGCACATACACGGTATACGAAATGTTTATTAGGTAGAATTTGCGGGCATTACACTTACTGTATGACAGCTGAATATGTTATACTGTTCATCTGGCCAGAGACAGGCGTTGAGAGAAGACCTTCAAATCAATGATATTTCTACTCTTTGGCCTGGAGCTCTGTACAGACCACCAAGTGATTTCATTGTTTTGTGCTGTGTATTTCAGCCAACAACTGATCATGTATTTTCAAAGTAAAACACTGAGATCACTGTTGTTACTACTACTACTCTGTTATTACAGAGGAAATTCACAACAGGTAGACCAAAAACTCTCAATACTTTAAGAGGAATCTTTTCACCATGCAAAAATGAGTCATCGGTAGTATGTAATATCCAAGCCGCATATGTGAGTGCTCTATCATACAGGAATTATGTTTGCAAGTAAACTAAAATGAGTGAAATTCCTGTCTCATTCAGTTCCCAATGGAGGCCTTGCTACGCTATAACAGGATTCAATACTGACGAAGGGAAAGTAAGTTGCCACAGTTACACTGAGGAGTCTTGCCTCAGGGACAGATAGAGCAAGCCATCTCACAGTGGAGTAATCCCAAAGCACACACACTCTTATCACTTTGAAGAGGAAATGTGGATTCAAATAAAGCCCTTTTTATGTGCACCTATTTAGAGAAGAAGTACTGGCTTATAGTACAATTATAACAGGGTGCTGCCAAAAAACGACCAAGGACGACCAAGTGCAATAAACAGTAAACCCTTAATGCACTGCATTAATCATATCAGATGCTATCAGTGTCATTTCGTGACCAAGATTAAAACTGAACACCCTATTGGATCTCTTTTCTTTAATTTTACACTCTTTAAATAATATACAGAATTCTCGCACGTGATACTACATTTTCTGTTAAAACACCATGCAGATGATTTCACTAGAAATCTGTGAATACATAATTACACCTCCAGGTCTGTGGTGACCACAGAAGCAGCTTCCAAATTCGCCTCATCAAGGTCACTGAGATTTTAAGCTGTAATATTTAAAACACACAGATTACAGATTCACAATATCACCGTGTCTGGTAATGCTGATAAGGAATCAAATGAGAAGCTAGTTTCACTAAGCAATAGTTTTAGTGACGCTATTTTTGGGGCTAGTGGCTTATAAAAAACATGGGCTTATTATAATCGGCCATTTTTCCTAGTTTTCTACATAGCCACTTTACTTAGATTGCACAATTTGTTGGAAAACTATTTTCGACAGAATGAAGTGATGTAAAATATTATAAACAGCACACAGTTATTACTTGCAGACGGCACCAATGAAACTAACAATTCACAATAGCAAGTGATAGTAATGAAAAACTAGAATTGCAACATTTGTATTGATTTACAATACAGAATTTCACAGACATCTGCAAGAACAATTACTTCTAGTGACGACCAAATACATGGAGGCTTTTACGCCGTTTTTCCAGTAGAAGAGACAGCACCGGGCTAGCTGGCAGAACAATAAAGAACACTGAAAACGAGAGAGACAAGACGCCCGAACATCAGTTTATGTTTTCCGTTATGTGATGGCGGGACACTGGAAGGTCGCCTGCAGGATGTTGTTGCATGAAAAAAAGCCCAGTAAATGACTCCATGTTCACTGAAATAAATTAATAATGGTATCTGGCAGAGGACTATTTATTCATACATGTTTTTTAATTGGGGACATCTTAGTGTACATATGGGGATCTATGCATATTCTGCCCATGCAGGTCCTAGAAGTTGAACAATGCAACATCCCCACTGCACAGGAAAAGCCAGGCGATATATATTGATCAGGTCCCGGAGCGCAGATTTTCCACTTCCGTGGGTACTACATAAAAAAGGCCAGCCACTGTGATCTCACTGAGCAGCTCAAGCCCTCCATCCCGACTAAAATACGGGGCTGTTTCCCCAGACCCCTCTCTGCACTTTCCCGGGCTCATAGTCTGGTCTGTCGCTCAGTGAACAGAAAGCCCCATACAAATGTCCCTAATATCCCATCATGCCTTACTTCCTCTGGCCATTACTCTCTGAAACAGGGTACCATGAGAAGCACACTGGCACCTATGGGACCTTCCCAAACGTAGTCAGCCACTGTATTTATACTCCAACTGACGCTAAGCTCATCTGCACGTACCCCAAATTGTTTGCACCCCTCATCTAGTTGTCTCACTCTCATTTACATGCCTGCATGTTTGTTTGTTTGTTCATTAACAACTTATTCTGTCACCCTTTTTATCTTTGTTATCATTGTTTTGTGTGCTTTTGTCTTGACCATGTGTCTTGACCATTTGTACACTCATACTACCATTCCTAAATTTCCTTTGCAATATATAAAGTAAGTACTGTATGTATATATGTATATATCCATCTATCACTAAAACAAACTCCATATGCTACATGTACATGGGGAATGAAAGAATGCTAATTCTGTAACTGTCTCAAATTTTCCCAGTATTCACCAGGTAACACATTACAAAAGACTATAGCAACGGGGTATGTGGCACATTTCCATTTCTTTAGAAGTACGTGGCACTTATTTTTCCC
>JAODKL010000034.1:8274734-8285005 GCA_026780765.1 Petrocephalus schoutedeni
GGGCGTCTTATATTACTTTCAACCATCATGAACCTCAAGTTTAAAAAAGTTTTATAATTGCATGCTGTTTTTTTAAACGCTTTCCATTAACTTTCACAATCTCTTGACAAACACTGGCGTAAGTTGCCTAAACTCATCAAATCATTAGGGTACTGTGACCACAATATATGTTTAAGTACCAGCTTATTAAGAATTTTTTTTTCCCAACTCTTCGCCCAATAACAGTCCATCGTTGCATCATATTCAGCCACTCATACTAACCCCTCCCTACCCAGACTTGTACAGAGTATTTAAGACCCATATCAGTGATTCTGCATCAATTAGGTACCTGAAGGAGCCAATCAGGTGATGAACATTGAGTTCTATTCCAAAAACTACCTGTCCTAAAGAGTCTCAATGTCACCCCACTTCTATAATGTATTCGTGAAAATTATTTAATTAACTTCAAGATACTAATACATAATGAGCTAAGAGACACTGTAAACAAAAATCCAATGTCATTGACAATGCAAAACATTTAAAATATTAAAATACCACTAAATATTAATTAGTGAAATCACACAGACTGCTTAAACATTGCATTTCTGAGTGCATTACAAGCTGTTAAACACGTATGCCTTATTTCAGCAATGATTCTTATAATTGATTCCTCTTATTTATCCATATGACCAAAAGACGAACTGAAGACAATGTAATCATTGTAAAAAATGTAAAGAAAAGGTCATCAAGAATATAACATGTGAAAACTATTGGTTATTGTTAAAAGCTTCTATTCTTGTTGCCTAAAAAGAGTGAATGGCACTTTATCATTCCTTTGACAAGTGCCTCTTTTGTCGTTGCAACAATGTTGTAAAATTTTGGTCCAAAGCAACTAGAATTAGTTTTTCGTTCAACCACTAGTGAAGAGATGTCAAAATTACGGCTGGGAGTCTCACCAACAAGCCAGGCTACACTATGGAAACTGAACAGACCAGGAGCACAGAAACAACTGTGCCGTCAATTTCCTCCTTTTTGACAGGATAGTCAAGCGCATTTTAATTGGCCTTTCACACTCCGCTCTCCCACAGAAGCGCGCGATAAGGAGGAGGAGGCATCCATTTCTTCAGATGAATTACAGAAGCCAGCGTTACAGAGAGATCAGACGGCCGACAGCTTCTAAGGCTCATTAATTGCTTTTTAATTTCAGGAACGTAGGTCTGGGCTGATCCAACTGCACATTACACACATATGGAACATCTCGTAATCAACATCCTTGGGTGCTAGCAATATTTTTTCACTATGAATGTCACTTACCTGGCAATCCTAAAAATTATACCGTTAAGATCACACAGTTAACACTTGCAGTTAAAAATAAGTTAAAAATAAAACATTTTTCTAACACTAGAGGAGGATTATAATATAAAGATGGATATAAAGACTAATATGTCTGTAGCCATGTTTTTTTCTCAGTACCCCATTATATTTTTTAACTCTTTGTGGAAATAAATGGCTGAAAATGTTCTCATAAAGAAACACTTGTGAAAATAGACATTGTGGCTACACAGCAACCAAATAAACACACACAAAAAAAAAAAAAAACATTTTAGGCCAGTGTTTCTCAACCCGATCCTTGGGGTCCCCCAGACAGTCCATGGTTTGGCCCCCTCTGGAGCTGGTAGGGTAGAACAAAAATGTCTGGGGTCCCTGAGGATGGGGTTAAGAATCACTGGTTTAGGCTATTTAAACCTATATATGAAATTAGTCGGTTTAGGTGTATTCAGAATAAGAGCCAATCAAAAGTCCCCACAAGTTATCAGGTGTGTCTGTGTGTGAATGTGCGAACAGAAGTGACAATTCTGTTTTTGTTAATATTTCACAGGTAAGTATATTTAGAAGCATGGCGAATGAGAACAGAAATCAAAGAGGTGTTACCTTACCTAACACTCCAAGTCGGTAGTTCATCGTGATGACAATGACATTCCCATAGCTTGCCAAGATGCTTCCATCAAACATATTTCCAGTTCCTTCCATGTAAGATCCCCCGTGGATAAATACCATTACTGGTTTGGGGCTACCACTCTCACGGATGTCTAGAAAAGGAAAATAAATCATTCAATCTGGCAACTTCCAGGTTAATTTTGGTCAGTTTACAGTCAAACAAATTACTAGTATGATAATTTTCTTAATTACTCATTTCCTAAGCAACATGTATGTTATGTTTTTGGAGCCTTCAAATTTAGTCAAACGATATTTCATAATCTCTAATATTGGAAAGCTAACAAACACTTTCTTAATATAAGGATTCCTCTTAATAGGAGTTTTAATTTCATTTCATTTACGTTTGCTTCAAACCAGCCTGCTTTCAGACAGAAATGATCATGAGATTAAAAAAGGATTTATTAATATGTTCATTTTGAATAGTTTGTCATTGATAGATTTTGAATGGAAAAACATAAAAGGACTGTCCTAGATTATTAGCTATAGGTAGATTTTTTTTTCCCATTTTGTTTTTTTTTATTATTAAATTAAGACTGATGAGCAATCACGATAGAAAAGGGATCTGATGTCAACCTCCTCTCACATTTTTGGTCAAACCAGATTGCCGGGTTGGGCCATACTCAGGGGGGGGTGGTTGCTGCACGGGAGGTGGGCTTAGTGTGAGGCACAGAGGTACATGAAAGAGCCCACCCTTCTTTTAATCTCCACATCTCAACAGACAAAGCAGCGTATTGAAAGGGACCATACTGTGATCACTCTCTGTGTGTGCACAGAGAGGATGAACCTATATCATTTTTCTGTGCTGACAGTAAGTGTGCGGATTTTTATAATATGTGTCACAACCTTTGCACCTTTTATTAACTTTTATAAGTTCAGAGAAATCGTGCCAGACCAGCTGGATCGTGCAAAAAAGCAGCAGGGCAGAGACACCAACCAGATGATCACAAACAAAATCTCTGACTCACCAGGGATATCCGCGCAGATGGATATACAGTCATTATCAGTGGGGGGGGGGGGGGGGGGGGGAAAGAATAAGGGTCACATTTCGAATGAAAATGTTCTGTCTCTAATGGCATTTGTATAACAAAAGATAGATGAAATCTGTAGATGGGATGACTTTAGACTGATGTAAAATTCCTGACACAGACTAGGAGTCAAAGCATAAGGGTAACTCTTTTACTGCTCTTTCCGGCTGCAAATTTATTAGAGCGTTTCTGGTCAATAACCGTTTTGCTGTAAATTTTCCATTTAACAACATCTTAATTTTAAGCTGTATATAGACTAATCGCGGTCTGTTTAGTCTGACATCGTTAGATGGGATTCAAGACATATGGCTGGCCTCAGCAGCATTAAGAGGGGTCCTTTAAAACAGGGTAATCTTTCTACTGCTCTATATTCATCTCTTTAACCAAGCTAAGCCGATTCAAAAGAATCCCACCCAAAGCTTGCAAAAGTGATACAGAAGAATACTTCCAAATGACTTCTGGGACGGTTCCTGTTTAGGAAGGTGCGTGGATTTAGTTACTGTGTCCAGAAGACTGTAGGTTCATCCCATCTGTGGCTGGCTGGGGAATCATAGCACTGCTGGGTCCTTAAGCAAGGTCTTTAACAGCTTCAGGAACACTAGATGTGCTCTGACCCCAAGCTTTCCGCACTTTGTATTAGGCTTTGGATAAAAGCCTCTGCTAAATATGTGAATGTTTGGGGAAAAAAAGTGAAACGCAGAAACCACTGGCTGTGGTGAAGCATCCAAAAGGAATAAATATTGTGCCCCGTCCAGCTTCTCTGTCAGATCCCAGGTTTCCACACTTTCTGCCTCTGGAAAATTTACTACTTATTTAATACTTATTTTTCTCAGAAAAGGCCCTGCTGAGGTCACGGCGTATGGTTTTCTAAGCATATTGTCTACAGTATTAAAGAGGATTATCCTACTAGCTCAAACTATTAAATTCTTTTTAGTAGCTAATAACAATTCCTCTGCTTACTAATGCCTTAATCTCATGATGAACACATCCAGGAGGTACTATATCACCACAGATTAATTGAAGCCACATTAAAAGAGCAATTGGAGCTTATTTCACAAGATCTGAAAAACACATCCCATAATAGAAACCATATGGTTCTACTATTGTTTTAACCATACCTGCTCATTATTTAACAAGAATTTTACGCATGCATTTTTCCTAATTACCACGCAGCTGAGTAATAAGAGTGGGCAGCTATAAGCTGACTCCAAATGCAATTTGTAGCACCGTAAACTATACCTTTCAGATCCCAATGATATACTGTATCTATTGTAATTAAACTACCAAAATTATTTACAAGAATGCACAGAAGTCATGCGCATTACAAGCCCTGATGAGAGGCCTGGCCAAAGTGGTTAAGGTAGGTCATGTTATACATCACTTTAATGAACCCTGTTTACCGCTGGCATGGCCTCTCGAAAAGCAATAGTCTCGTCCCTGCTGCCAAAAAATGCAGTGGTATTTGATGTACAGATAGGACTTTCTTCCAAGTGTTTCCTGTAGCGATGGAAACCTGGGTCAGCTTAACAAACGTTCCAAATGGCACACTTCCAGGGGCTCGCTGGTGTTCCGACCCTTCGGTCTAATCACCACACTTCTGCTTCCTCCACTGGACTTCCTGTTCAGAAATAATGCTGGAACAATTGCTATCAACACACTTGTTCCCGTGTATTTTTTTTAGTCTCTCTGGGGTAACTGCTTATGGAAAAGGTGTTTTAGTACATTCTAGCCATGGACTATTTTCTCCACCCGCTTCAGTCTGTTCCCAGCTGTCTTGGGTTATCTTCAGAAATGTTACGGCTTTTCCCATATACTCCTATTTCTAGTCCCTCTGGTGTAACTGCTCGAGACAGAGGTGTCCTAGTATATCCGAACCAGGAAGTATTTTCACCACCAGCTTCAGTATGTTCCGTTATCTTGAGCTGTGTTTGAGGTATTAGAGGTCCTAACCTCCAGCTTCAGTCTGTTCCCAGCTTCTTCGCTTCTTTTACAGGCGTTATGGGTCCTACCATATACTTTACAGACTTTGCAGCACATTTGCTATTAGAACAGGCTTCGAACACCAGCTAAGCTTGTTGGCATCCTTGGTGTTTGTCATTTTAATAGTTTATCAGGCATTTAGGTACCTATCCCATGGGGCTGGAGCTCCAGGCCAGAGGGGCATGCTGGGATATTCACATGGCTTGCTGGGGAAATTCCCTGCCAGATGAACGACTGTTCCTCAGATCTTTTTGGGTTTATGTTGTGCTCTCACGCATCTTTCCACTGGCTTTTCTCCTTAGAAATGCTGCTGACATACTGTACACATCCTGTATATCTCGCACCATATACCCTAAATTACAATAAACTGCAGGTTACGAAGTCAACCCAGATCCCGAGAAAGTGGCTAGCATCCTCCTTTGACGGCAACAGCAGATAGTGGGTATGATTTAAAAGAGAAAGCCCAAAGTAGTTTGGCTTTGTCTCACACTGTGCACAGGGATTTATAGTCTTATTTCAGGCTGGTTTGCTGCTTTTTAAACCACATTTTATACATCTACTACGTCTTGTTGACTGTCCTGTTCTTCGTGATATTCAGTCATGTATTAATTAAACTTGTGGTAATATGAATTGAAAGAACATACAATGCTGCATAGGAAATGTTTTAAATGTTTTCAGTTGCTACACTGGACATCAGATATAAAGGGATTAGTATGTTTTACATATGAACTGACTTTGATATAAATACTCAGTTCAAACATTGCCTGAAAAAAGAACAGGGGTTGAAAACATGCACAAAAAGCGTTAAGAATATATAAAAGTATTAATAGTCAGTATATATATATATTCATTTTCTGGTGGGATGTAACATTTAAAAAAACAAACGAAAAATATAATTCAAGCAAAAACATGTTATGTTTAGTAAAATGAAGTACTGTAGAATGACGGAAAAAATAAAAGTCTAGAACAAGCAAAAAGGACAAAACACATCCAGCAAAAATGGGAAGGAAAAAGTCTTCAAAAACGACAAGAAATTTAAGAAAAATAAAGAAGAATATCGGGGGTTCCTGGTCATGCATGTCGGTTTGCTGTCAAAAATACCTTCATCTTCTGTACCTTCATTATCACCTAAATCATCATTCTGTTTCTTTGTAAGGGGACCTAGGATCAAGAACGGAGAAAGTGGAGGAAACATGGCATTCAAGAACACACACATCAGAAAAAGAGGTCTGAAAAGAAGATCAGAAAATATTTGCCTTTCCCCTTTAAAAACAATAGCTGTGTCACACAAAAAAAGTTATAATATAAGATATCCTTCACTTGTGGCCCAAAATGTTACAAAATCTTTGAAACAACAAGAAACACAGGTCAAGAAACTATTTTAAATGATTAAAAAGTGCACTCCATTTTGAAAAATATCGTTAAAAAAAAGTAGTTATAAGGGTGTGGGAATTTAAGGTGACAGACAGGTCATTTCCAGAGAAGACAGTTCAATAAGAAAAACGCACATGTGGGCAGACACACACCCACACACTCAAACACACTACCCATAAAAACAATTCAAACATCTTAAATCAATACACACAGACATATTTTCATCAGAAAAAGCACTGGAGCTCATCTAGTAAACCTTTGACTATTGACTGCTTTATTATTTGCTTAAATATCCCTATATTTAAAGTTATAGATTAAGAATGAGACAATTCAATGTACAAGTGATACAAACTATTTTCAAAAGGCATCTGCTACGAGAATTTATGAACAACATGGGGAAAGTATAGAAGAATCTAAAAGTATTTTTATTAGACACAAACTGCATTATTAAAAAATGTAGTTTAAAAAGCAAGAAAGATAATGTATAATCAGGCTGTAAGGTACCACAATGCAGATAAAATAAATAGTGGTTTAAAATATGTGGTGAGAGGTTAATTGTTTCATGTGCTCCACATTAGTATTCTCATTTGCAAAATAAGAAAGCAGCAAGTAAGTCAAAGGCTATGGCAAAGAATTCCAAATGATTAAGGATTAATTCTAAGGAATGTAGCACAAACTGAATGTCATTCAGGAAGCAATACCAATGAGACAAGCAACAAAAAAAAAGAAAGGAAATTCATGTATCCATGCCTCACAAGAGTATGGAAACGCATGCAGCAGGATGGGGGATGTTTTGATTGGATGAAAGGAGCCGTTTCCTCACTACTGACAATGCTACAAAAATCATGCATCATGAGGACAAGAAGATGGATACATTTCAGATCTCACGAGACGACAAGTGACAAGGAGAATCCCCCCGAAAGCTCAAAATCATGCACTCGCATATTCATTTTGTTTCATTGTTGTTTACTGCATCTCCTCAGCCGGCACTTAACTACTGGCGGCATAATACAACACGGCATTAAGCTAGAGAAGAAAAGGAGGTTAGCGGAAACCGGCAGTAACTTCTGTTATTTTTGACATGACACTTTCATAAATGCATAAACAGAACTTTCCCTAAGGTTTTTCTTTTCGGGTTTAACAAATTAAATACTGCAGTAAAACAAAAATGTTACACATGATACCTTAAGACATGTGTCTAGTTGAGTATTCAGATAGATTTACCTATAACATTAAACTGTAGCAGAAAGACACTGTAAAAGAAATAATCAGCAATAGGTACATTATGATGTCATCCTACTTGTTACTCAAATACAAGTCAATGAAGTAAGACTTTAATTAAAAAGCACACGGACACAGACAAAAACAGCACACATTTCTTCTCATACTTTTTAAAGGTGTGAGATCAGAAATTTTCCAAACATGCAATTCACAAAAAAATAAGATATTTTCCTGCAACAGAAGGGCAGGTAAAACAGATGCATACAAACAGGAGGCTATATGAAGGAAAGAATAGCGCGCAATTTGGAGTGGAGAGAAAGGAACGCCATGGCCAATAAACCAAACTATTCATCATGATCATCGGCAGAGAATATCAGATTGGAATATCACCTCAGCAGCGAACAGAAAATATCTGCCGAAAATATGCGCTAAAATCTGTTCAGGCAGTTCAATGGAAGCCTAAGAAATGCAAATTTAACTACTGCAGCAGTAAGCAGAAGGCGTAGCATTATGCTGATGTCTACAATGTTCAATAAAATCGCACCCCGAGGGAGGGATGAAAAAAGGCTATTTCATTGTATTGTCATTCCGGTTATCACCGTGTTCACATACTATTGCTAATTCTATTGCAGAAACTGAAATGTCAAAATCGCATTGCAATGCCCCTACTTTGCTACTGTACCCTAATACCCTACTATATAAAGGTCCAGTAGTATTACGGAGCTGCCCCAAAGTAGAATGCGACTCAATCATAATGAAACAATGATTTTTTTTTTATTTTAAACATTTTATTTTTCAATTCAGCATTTTGAGCTGGCTGATACAACGACCGGGTGACCAAAAGTTGGGAATTATATCACGCATATTTTTGTTCCGCCTGATCTAGCCGTCCCTTTCTCCTCTTTACTCCGTTACCCTTTGACGACGGGTGAAAAATGGCTGACTCGATAAGAAAAAAATGCGATATCCTCTGCTGAATACTAAACGTACCCGGCCTTTGAATACATCCCCACCAAAATGAAATTGTACATACTACATACATATTTACTTTGCACAAAGCTGTATGTATATTACATAATTCTTAGCCTGTGTAGAGTAAAATAAATTGTATTGGTACAAGTGCTCAATGGGGAAAGGCACACAATAAAAATATGAACATTAGTAAATTGCTACTGCAGAATCATATCATCCATCCAACCATTCAACCATTTATCTTCTGACAGTTCACCCTGTACAGGGAACGGGGGAGACACAGTGCTCAAGGCTACAGCAATAACAATTTGATACAATCTGTGTTTATGTCTAACCACTGAACTCAGCAAGTATGCTAGAATAATCTAAATAAAACCCGCATGCGTACTAATTATCTGTGTTTTAAAATGATTACGTATTGCCGCTTACCCACAAACAGGGCATCTGAAGTGCTGTTAGGTGACATGCAGAGACCAAACCAGTGGATGTGAATTTTTCCTAATTATTATTTTCAAAATAATAATTTCAAAATTATTATCAAATTTTAAAAAGCAGTTACTGTGCCATGAAACCAATACTGCTTAGGGTGAAGGCAGCCATAGTTTCGGCCTCATCCTCCTTCTTTAGACAAAATAGCCCCGGTACTTTGACACCTGCTATGCCATTTATGGATAAAAACAATACTTCAAAGGGCATTCAGAAAAATCCATCCAGCTATTTTCCACACCAGCTCGTCCTATGCAGGGCCGCAGGGATCCAGAGCCTATCTCGGAAGCTATGGGCACAGGGAGAAGAATAAGCCAACCCATTGCCGGGCACACACTTACACACCATTCACACCTACGGGCAATTTGGGGGGGGGGGTGGGGGGCAGTACCTAGATGACACACACGATGACATGAGGAGAACGTGCAAACTCCATATACACAGAGCAGCAAGGGCAGTGGTGTAAGGCAACGGTGCTAGCCACTCTGCTGCCCTGTTTAGCAAAGTATACTTCAAAAATACGTTATATTTCATTGGGAAAATCAAAGCTACTTATCCATCAGTTTTCCTTTCCAGTTAGTTCCTTTGATTTAGATGGATTGCTGCCATGATCCAAAGCCAGGTTCCTTCCCAGGCCTGGTAACCCGAGCCTTCTTCCCAGATTCGGAAACCCAAACCAGCTCCATCCTGAGCTTGGGCCAGCTCAGCCTACAGATGCACTACTGAGTACACAGACGAGCAAGGAGGTTTAATATCAGGCTCTCTCCTGCCAGGTGTTATGTTGTACCACTACATTAAAGCACCTATGATAAGGTACCCCACAACACCCTCATTCCCACATTCTGTTATCCCCACTTTTGTCCACTGCAAGCATAACAGGAATTTCTTTAAAACTTGTAACGTGTAGATTAATAGATTCTTTGCTTGCATCACAATCTCTTCTGTATTAGAAATATGTAATTGCAATTAAAAGTTATGTATGACACATATATCACTTTTTTGCTAAATCTGCACTTTGGTTCCATCTTCCCGAATTCCTTTTCTCTTTCTTTCTGAAATCCCGCAAGTACATAATCATTATCTAGCACTGACTTGACGATCTGGAAAGCATTAATATATTTGTATTGTTCAGGTAGCCTATGCAAAGACACCTGGAGGTTGCGTAATTGTATGCATCCCGAATGTCACATAAGCAGCAGAAAACAAAAAACAACCACGCCACCACGCCCCCCATCC
>JAODKL010000034.1:8285105-8300650 GCA_026780765.1 Petrocephalus schoutedeni
ATTGAGAACCTCTGGAGCATCATCAAAAGGAGTGTCTATGATGGTGGGAGGCAGTTCACATCTAAGCAACAGCTCTGGGAGGCTGTTCTGTCCTCATGCAAAACAATTGAAGCAGATACCATCCAAAACCTGACAAATTCAATGGATGGGAGAGTTCAGAAGCTCCTTTCGAACAAGGGGTCCTATGTGCAAATGTAACATCACCTATAATAAAGTTTTGACTTGAATACTGTTTGATTTTAGTTACCTTTCAGTTTGTAATAACCTGCTAATGCTTATAATTTCACAAATGACCATTTTTTGTTTGGAAAAAGTTTGGAAACTCTGTTGTGCATAATAATTTGGAACATGCATTTGAGTGCATTTTGAGTGTTTTATTTTTTAAAAATATACTGTTATCATTGGGCAGTTTGTTCAAAAACCTTTCAATTGTACTCTAATAGTTGATGACTGGAAAATTACAATGACTGCAATTCATATAGGTAATTTGGAAAATCTAAGAAAATTATGTTTTGCATAATAATTTGGAACGCAGTGTATTTAGCATGTTCCTTGACATTTGATAGAGGGCACATAAATGGAAAAATGTGCACAAAGCCACACACAACAGCTAGGAAGCTATGCAATAAAACAAATAGTGGCAATAGGATGTATGCAAAAACAAAAGCATAAATGAATTCATAAATAATTAACTGTTTGTAGGCAGTGAATAGAACACTTTCTTAATACAGTTGCCGAATGTGAATTGTAGTAAATGTTTTTACAGCTTGTTTACTGTCCCAGAAGCCTGTTGTCCTGGGACTGAGCGCTGCACGTCACCAAAACAGCACCCAGCATGGGGCGCAGCTGCGATGTTGTGATGCACACACTGACACAGACACCAGAGACGGGATAGCCTGGCTGCCAGAGGGTACAGAAATAGCCCAGGCCTCCCCTCTGTACATTACATTTCAGATGTCAGGTTTCAGGATGGCCGGAATGGGTCAGGTACGGGTCAGCATGTGGGCAGGGCATGCATGCTGTGTGCTGCCTGCTGGGCTGTACGCGGACAGGCGTGCTGCCCACTTTGGGTCATGTCTTCCTGTGTTTACAGTTCTGTTTCTGCTGGGCTGTCAGTTGATTCCTGTTCAAAGCAACCTAGTAGACAGTCCCCACAGCAAAACACTTCATGGGCACGCCTTAGAGTACAGCATGTACAAGGATGGCAGGCTCCACCATGATGCAAGGAGTATTGTCAAAGCACTGAGCCCAGATGTGTTCAAGGACACGTATGACTTTTTACCAGCAAGAAGGCCCCATACACCGCATTAGCTAAAAAGGGAAGAACACAATAAGTTCACTTGCAAGGACAAATTTGTTTCTTTATGTTTCCGGGGCCAAAAAGTTGCCTTTTCCTCTTGCTAAATTTCGCATTTAATGTGGCCAGACGTAATGTCCTGCTCGCTGCATTCAGTCAGCGATATGAAGCTGGCCGGTTAGGTCACACGTATGAAGAACCGTTCGCTGTTTTTTATTCTTCCAACCTGCAAAAGAGCTTACTATACTTTATTATAAATGTATATTATTATAAAAACTCAAATATTCTATATTGTGGCTTATTGTGTTCATTTTTCTTGGGCTTTTTATGTAACTTATATGGCAGAAAAAGAGAAACAGCACGGGGGGGTGGGGCGGGGGGGGCAGCGGTCTTTCTGTGCAGGTGCCCCCTTCCTGCTCTGCTTGGCGGAGTCCAATTAATCCGCCCGCCCGTTTGCATAACCAGATTAGGGAGTTAGAGAAATCCCAAAACCAGCTGATGTATGATGTTAACCGATAAGCACGGACTCTGAGTCAGGACCAACTCATCCTCCGAAGGTTATTCATCCCGGGGCCCGAGGTGGCCGGTGTTCACCGTCTCTTAGCCAGCATGATTTCCCCCTTAATAGGACGGTGCATTTCTGAACTGGATTTTTTTATTTTATTTTATTTTATTTTTTATTTTTTTTACTGGAACAGTTGCATTGCAAATCTTCGAAAAGTACAACACCAGGTCTGAATTCGCTACCTGCAGGGTCCGACTTCACTGCTGGAGATGCAGAGTACAAGATATGCCTGAAGATGCCTTCGACAAGGACAGCTATAGCCTACCACTACATCTGCGCCCTTAAGATCCCCCGCGCCCAAGTGAGCTCAGTGTTTCCTTAAACTATGCCAGTCAGTCCGGGCGAAGTCATATGACATTAGACTGAACAATGACAATAATAATTGTCTAATTACGGTTTCGGGGGAATTAATTTTCTTTAAGGCAAGATGCTAACTCTCTCTTTCTCTCTCTCTCTGTTTTGCCCGGACAAGCAGGACGGACGTGCAGATTTAATGCTAAGGTGAGGTTCCAGCTCTGGAAAAACGTGAAGAATCGTGTACAAAATCAAATGTGTATGCCATGCTTTTTTTTCCGGGATTCCAGGTGTTTTGTTAAGGTGGATGCCACCAAATTGAAGTGGTGCTATTTTAGATTGTTCCCGTATGGGCTCAGCTGAGGGATCTGACGGGTTTAACGTAATGAATGAGCTGTATCGGGACAGACTGCAGGAGACGTTGTTCACGTCCCGTAGGCAATGGCCGCGCCTGGATGAGGCTGGCATCCCGGGGGAGGAGGGGGGCCGCAATCTGGAAAGACGAGTTGCCTTGGTTACGTGTTAATTTTGTCACCGATGAGGAAGCCCCCGTGGTCACATCGCCTCGCTGCGATACTGAAGTTTACATACCTATTATAACAACAGAACAGACACAATAGTGACCCAGCACCCCTGCCGCTTGAACCCCTGACCGTACGGGTTATTTGCCACTGTGAATTCAGTCTGGCAGCTATTAAAACTTTGTGTGTGCTACTTTTGTAACTTTTTCAACAGTCTGTAGTTCCCTCCACCGAATATTGCTTCATCAGTTTTTTTCTTTTTTTTTCTTACGTTATTCATTTTTAGGTTCTTGTTTCTTGGCAACTAAAATATGCAAATGAGCGACATAAAAATCAATAAAAATCTTGATTCCACATATTATTTTGCTTATTACATTGTCTGTGCGGAATTATCAGTCTTATTATATAGTCTGTGTGGAATGATCAGTTTTATTTGTTCTCCAGGAATCCGTTCACAGACGTGCAACAGGCACGTAGACAGGTAGTAAAATTACGGGTTTGACACCCCCCTCCCCCCAGGATATTAGTTTGAAGCCCCCGATCGGCAGTATCTCCCTATGGGGACCTGTCTGTGGGGTTGCAGGACACCCCGAGGAATTTCTGGCTACGCGCCTGACGTGCTGACGATGTTGCTGCCAACCTCACTAAACTTAGACAAGAAGCACCATCATACAATAGACATTACACACTTCAGCTGAAGTAAACGTTACCAATAAACTACTTTTAACACGGTATAATGACGTCATTCTGAAATGTGCATGTCGACACTAATGTTTCACTGTAGAGTAAATACATTAATGAAAATATATATACCATCGAATTTACCAGAATATATTTCACCCGTATGTTGCTAAGAAAAATAAATTATACAAATTATTTTATGCATTCAGTAATAACGTTACAAGTATTTGTCAACAGTTTGATTGTGTTAAAAGTATTAAGTTACCGCTTTTAACAAAACGCGATGACGAATGCGCGACACTAAAACAATTGTCCACATCACTTTTATTCGTTTACGATCTCCTCTTACACGTCCCTTCCTTCGTAATCATAATGGCCATGCCGACGCCCGAGTCCGCACGTGCGCAGGGGATGCCCTTAATCTGCTGGAATGCCCCAGAAATCAGCCAGACTGTGTAATTAATGCGCCTCTATATAAACTGCGATACGTTTATGCCTTCGTTTTTTATTTCGAGTACTCGGTTTTGTGTAACTGATATTATTCGCTGTGTGCAATGTTTAAAGTCTGGAAAAAACGTTTTGTTTTCAAAAGATAAGATAGAACTTAATTGATTCCAATGAGGGATTTTTTTTGATCCAGTAGCATAGATCGGGATGAATATAATAAACTAAAAATAAATTCATACAGAAAGGAATACAACAAACCCTAACATATGTAAAACTTGAAAATAAATATGAAAAAATAGATTCCTTTTTAAAGAAATATTTAGACCAGAATTATAACCCCAAAAAGTACCAAAATGTTGGTATTGCTTTACTTTGCTTTATCTAGTTTTGTTTATTTCATTTTCACTTAATGAATAGGCTCCTTTACATGTTAAAAACACGATTTTACACTTCAAAAGCGCACAATGGAGGGTCCCAGCGTCTGGTACATTTCCACGGCCGGCCCACCAGGGGGCGCGGCGGGTCACCCCGGCGTAGGCTGTATCCGTGCGACTGAATGACGGAATTTCTGGGCGTCACACGGATCACGTTTCACATCCTCAGCCTCGCCGTTAAAAGGGACTCCGGGAATTGAGGCTGGGAAACCGCAGCAGAGAGAAGGCAGAGCCGGTGCAGTGCGCGTCCCGCCGCCCCGACGTATCCTCCAGCTGAGTCGGATAAAGGAAGTGACAACGGAAGGGGGATTTCTATAGACGTGATAGTAGGCGCTCGTGTTCGCGTCGATTTCCAGTTACTCGGATCTTTTTTTCCCTTTCATTTTGCGAGCATTAAGGAATGCCAACTGAGCTCACCCAGAACAGGATCCAAAAAATCTGGATTCCCACTAGTGATGATAAGCCAGCGGTGTCGCAGAAATGTGAGTATATCACGCCGGTATAAATAGTCATAACCACCGGCTAGTTACTCCTTGTGCCGATTTCAGTTTTATATTGATTTTCTATATCAATCCAGGATGTCAAATCAGTATAAATGAACAGGACGCAAGTATAATGTAAGTATTGTGAAGTGCGCGTGTGTTCCCGGTTTATAGGGAGCACATGGTTGGGCGCAGGGTGCCGGTGCGGAGACGAATAATCCGATTGTGAGTCAGGCGCGGCGGATTCAGGAACTAGAGCCGGCAAAATGTAACCTGCATCAAAATGCATGTAGTTTTCGAGGATCTGTTGTAGGAATCGAGCCTTTGACACCCCTGAATCTGTCTGACTCGGGCGGTGCAGACACTCGGGAGAGGTTGGGGGTTATTTCTGTGCGCAACTGGTGCATGGACGCGCCTTCTCATGCGGGATCGTTTATGAGGACCATTTTGCCGATGAGTATTATATGCATCAAATAAAACCTCTGTAGTCATGTTGTACAAATAAGATTTTCTTCTTTATTTTAACAACCTATTCATATTTGATGTTATATTTTTAAAATTTTGGTAATGTATTAAATTCTAATGGTATGTTAATATAATGGCTAGTTAGATTTCACCGGCATTGACATGGGCATGCATTCCGTATTGCCGAGTGCCGTTCCTCCAGCGTCCCTGAGTCACCCGGCTCCAATTCATGAGGCGAAGGGGATTACGTTTCCATGGTAACCGTCTGATAGTGGTGGGTGGCAACAGCGCCCTCGTCACTCCCTGCCTGTGGGATGAGGTTTGGGGAGACCTGTGATTGGTCAGCCTGAATGCAGCCGCATGGCACCAGAAAGACTGGCCAGTATGAGTGCAATGGTCATCTGCCAGAACCTGAATAATTTATGCTAATCAATTCTATTGGTGTCTTAAAAGTAGGTAAAAAAGAATATACTTCTTGCTTTTCACTTTTTTAACTTCTCCATCCTAGTGCTGTTCCCGGGTGTGAATAATGGAGACTTCTTTTATTTTGCGTACAGGTTGACGTGTTCCTGTTGAGTAATTTTGGTCTCTACTGTTTCCACAGCTTGTGGGGGCCCTCACTTGGCCAACCCCCCCACTGTCATTGTGATGGTGGGCTTGCCTGCTCGTGGGAAAACCTACATTTCCAGGAAACTGACCCGCTATCTCAACTGGATTGGAATGCCCACCAAAGGTACCGTGTCCCAGGGTCTCAATCCTCTCCTGACCTTGCATGGAAAGCAAGCTGTTCTGCTGATGTAGGGGAGTTTCCTGGTTTAGGCCTCCAATGGACACTGTGGTCTGACTTTTCTTCTTTGCCACTAGTTTTTAATGTGGGTGAATACCGGCGAGAGGCAGTCAAGCACTACAGCTCCTATGACTTCTTCAAGCACGACAACCAGGATGCCGTCAAGATCAGACAGTGAGTGAGAATCAGAGGATCGTGGGAGAGTGGGCCGGGGCATGACGGGGCATAATGAAGTTTGACGCATCTCTTCTCCATAGACAATGTGCCTTGGCAGCCCTCATAGATGTAAAGACCTACCTGACAGAGGAAGGAGGCCAAGTTGCTGTAAGTGGCCCTTGAGACTGAGACAAAATCATCATGTTCCTCACAGAACAAAGAACATGCTGTACGCTGTACAGAGCACCGTTTCTCAATCCAGTCCTCAGGGCTCTCAGACAGTCTGCGTTTTTGCTGCCTCCCAGCTCCGGAGCTAGGAGGGAGCAAATAAATGTGAACTGGGTTGGGGAACGCTGGTATAGGGAATCGGCCATTGGCACAGTGCTTTGCATAACATAAATGCTTTATCCTCTTCAGGTGTTTGATGCCACAAACACAACGAGGGCAAGGAGAGACCTGATCTTGGAGTTTGGGAATGATAATGGATTCAAGGTCAGGAACTTTTCAACCATTTTGAGTGACTGTTTTTTAACACGGGACCTTCAGTATTCAAACAAAATGGTTGTTCTCCTTTACAGATATTCTTCATTGAATCTATCTGCGATGACCCCAGCGTCATCGCTACAAATATCATGGTGAGCTTTTCTGTCGTGATCCATCTTTTCTAACTGTGCTGATACTGGTGTACTTCTGATTCTCGAGAATGTATGTGCGGCAGATGCATTTGCCCTCTTTTTACAGGAAGTGAAAGTGTCGTGTCCAGACTACCAGGATTGCAATAAGACTGATGCCATGGAGGATTTCCAGAAGAGGATTGAATGTTACCGGGCCTTGTATGAACCCCTGGACCCTGACGAGCATGACAGGTAGCTGCATGCGTGTAACTCTGCCTCCTGCCCATTAAGGTGCTGCAGTGCATAACCCTGAACAACGGGGCTTCATTTGATGTAAATATGACACCTTGGCAAGAGTCACTGTCCTAGTGCACGAAGCATGGAAACCAGATGGGCTGTTGTATGTCTTAGTTTCATATGTGAATCCCCCTCTGTCCTCCCCAGAAACCTGTCCTTCATCAAGGTGATTGACGTGGGCCGCAGGTTCCTGGTGAACCGCGTCCAGGACCACATCCAGAGCAGGATCGTGTACTACCTGATGAATATTCACGTGCAGCCACGCACCATTTACCTCTGCCGCCATGGCGAGAGTGACCACAATCTGCAAGGCCGGCTGGGCGGGGATTCTGGCTTGTCTGTCCGGGGCAAGAAGGTACATGGTGGCATAAGGATTGCTGATAGAGAAAATGTGGGATAGTATTCAGTATAGATCTTTATGACCTGCATTTCCCCATGCATTGAATAATTTGTAAAACAGGTTCTAAGGGCTTTCATCTGGTGGATAGTCTTTGCCTTTAAAGGCCGGGATTCCTAACTGGTCACCCTGGCCTCGTCTTACCTCTCTTTGGTTCCCCCTCAGTTTTCAACGGCACTGGCCTACTTTGTGGAGGAGCAGAACCTGCAGGATCTGAAGGTGTGGAGCAGTCAGCTGCGACGGAGCATTCAGACGGCCGAGGCCCTGGGCTTGGTCTACGAGCAATGGAAGGCGCTCAACGAGATCGACGCGGTAAGACAATCTCCCTGTTCCTCAGTGGCTCTCTCTGTGGGCACATGCCCTCGAATGACATGACACATCTCCACGTGCAGGGTGTGTGTGAGGAGTTGACCTACGAGGAGGTGAGGGAGCAGTTCCCGGAGGAATTCTTGCTGAGAGACCAAGACAAGTTCTACTACCGATACCCTAGGGGCGAGGTATGAGCTTGGACATGTCTCAACATGTTCTGATGCTAGTTTCATAACATGAATTACTTGGTCCATGGCCCATGTGTCAAATGCAAACCTTGCAGTGCATCTGAATTTATGGGAGATGTTCCTTGTTTAGCCACAGCATGGTATTGGCCTAAGGCCTTTCTTCATACACCCTACAGTCATATCAAGACCTAGTCCAGAGGCTGGAACCTGTCATCATGGAGATGGAGAGGCAGGAGAATGTGCTGGTCATCTGCCATCAGGCAGTCATGCGCTGCTTGCTGGCCTACTTCCTGGACAAGAGTGCAGGTGAGAACCCTTTCCTCTCAGTCCCTCACTCGCACTTCTCATGTGTAAGAATTTGGTGTGAGCACATGACTTCCTGTTTCAGATGAGATGCCCTACCTTAAGTGCCCGTTACACACCGTTCTGAAACTCACCCCAGTGGCTTATGGTGAGTTGGGACCAAATGGGTCGTTTGCATGCTGGTGTGTCCTATGACATGGGCGTGAGTTCACTATTCTGATTCTGTGCACAGGGTGTAAAGTAGAGTCCATCTCACTGAATGTGGATGCTGTAAACACACACAGGGACAAACCAGAGGTAAGTTTATCTCCTGCCTGTCCTTAAACTCTTGTAGTATTTTTGGTTGGGTTGTCCTGGTCCTTGACCTCTTAATCATGGCTGTGCAGGAGGTGAAGAGAGGATCTGGCCTCCTGATCAGGAGGAATAGTATCACCCCTCTTACTAGCCCTGAGCCCACCAAGAAGCCACGTTTCGACAGCTTATCTCCTACACCCCCAACCTCCCCATGTGCTCCTGGGGTTCCTCCTCTGCCAGGACAGGTCAGTCTCCATGTGGGCTGGGAACTCTGCTCTAGTCTCATTTCCTCCAACCACTCTTGTTTGTACCTTCACACCCCTTTTGAAGTAGCAGATCTCGCCTAGTAGAACTGAATGGAACTTAATCTAATTCCAGTGCAGTGAAGACCATTTCTGCTGTCTCAAATCTTGGAGGTCTGCTTTCAGAGTGATGCTAAGAAGCCTTGTACTGGGTTTTATTTCCAGTTCCACTGTAGATCATCTATTAACTTCAGATGCTCTTACTGTTATTTCAGGATTTGAGACGCCCGTCTGACATCCCGGAAGCTCGGGAACTCCTCCAGTGAACCTGAGCAGCTCTGATGGGATTTGATGTCAGAATCGGATGCCTCTCCTCTGTTTGGGGATAAAATGCTGCTTACTTTTCTCTTAAATGTACTTGTTTGACATCCTGTTGATTCTGTTTAATACAGTATAAATCTTAACTCATCCCAAACAAAAGTTCAACAGACTACAGAATTTTGGCACTTTAAGAAAAACAAAGGCTTTTCCGAGTTTGGGGCATTCTACCCCGTGGGGATATCCCTATAAAGTGTGTGTTTTTTTTTTTTTTTGTCTTCGGGGTCTGCCACCCTGATGGGGGCATTTTCCCAATGTCCTCATAAGGCAAGGAAAACATGCATTTGCTTCAGTGAAAGTGACTGAGAGTGCTTCTGTATATAATGCAAAGTTTGTTCGTGAATGATTTTTTTAAAAAATTTTTTTCCTTCACTAAAGATATATTTATAAAAATCGCCTGAATGTGCAGCATGCTGGTTCAAGACTTTCAGGGGATGTAAAGGAGAAATCTGTCAGTTTTGTAGGAAGGTAGAAAAGAGGAAAATATCACCAAAGATTTTGTTTTTTGGTAAGATACAAGTGTTGGATTCTGACACCTTTTCATGTGCTGATATGGTTCCTGTGTAGTGATTTATTATTTTATATTTATTTAGATAGATAGATAGATAGATAGACAGACATCAGTTGGCAGTTACTCAAAGGGCTTCGCACACCACCAAACCTGTGCTCCTGGAAGGGCATGCATCTCATAGCATGAGGGACATTCTCACCAGCTGTCCCACTTTGCTGTGGGCACATGAGCTACATGGAACAAAGCATTTCCAAAGGTTATTTTTTATATATATATTTTTTTTTTGTTCTAGCCATGGTTTTGAAGGCAGCATATTTGTTCTTCAATGTATTGAGATGCTAATTTCAGCGACTGCAATTTAGGGGGAAATGGTTCCGTTTTACACGATGATGGCAGTCAAGTGGCTGGGATCCGATGCACTTTATAGCTGAGCATCCAGCCGGGATGGAGGCGGGCCGGTTGGCTTGTGCACAGTGCCTGGGCTTTTTCATACTCTCTGTAATGAAGACTCTGGCCTCCATCCCTGCTGGTCTTGGGCACACAGGGTTAGGTCTCTCTCTGCCTCGATGTTAGGTGTGGTTAAGGAAATAGCCTGGTCCTCGATTTCAGTAAATGAACATTAGACATCTGAGACCTGTGGCCAAGGTGTGTGTGTGTATGTGTTATTCTTCTTTGAAACCATATCAGAGCTGATTGTTAACATTTTTCCAAGAGCAATTGTCGAAAGTGGACTGTGTTCCCTATCTGTTTACATGTGTATTTGAGTAACTGAGTGTAAGTTAAGTTGACTTGTCCGCATCTCACTGAGGTACTATGAACCGTAGCCGGTATCAATGAAGATGCCTTTTTGGGGGGGGGGGGGGGCTACATTGTACGTGCCTGGAAAGCTGAAATTGTTCAGGGCAATCTACAGGAGCGATACAGACTGCAGGGCTTGGTTTCGTGACCAGATAATCAGTCTTATTTTGTGACAGACACTTGAATGCGTTGGTGTTCTGTTTTGTACTATTTATTTATACTTATTTTTTTTTTGTAGGAGCACGGCAGACAGTGTGAAACTGTGTAGTTTGTATACTTCCTGTTGTTTTCTAACAACAGGCTGGCCTACCATAGTAAAAATGTATATATTTTATATTTTCTGGACTAATAAAATTTATCAAAAACAATTGTGTTCTATATCTTTAAATTTGTGGTGTCATTGTGTGTAACTGTGAGGTTACGCTGGTTTGGAGCCTTGAAGCTTGTTTCAGGTTTTTGTGATTGCTTTGCACTCCTTCCTATCAGCAACACCCCTCTCTAACCTGGTA
Source organism: Petrocephalus schoutedeni (assembly GCA_026780765.1). Classification (NCBI taxonomy): domain Eukaryota; kingdom Metazoa; phylum Chordata; class Actinopteri; order Osteoglossiformes; family Mormyridae; genus Petrocephalus; species Petrocephalus schoutedeni. The sequence continues at coordinate 8,296,075 of JAODKL010000034.1, forward strand.
CACATGTAGCAACACCCACCCAGAGCCCTGGGCAAGGCTGACCCTGACCCAGGTGCCCTCTAGCTTTGGTCTCTCATGAGTGATGTTGGAGGTCGTATAGTTGGTTGGGGTGGGTCTTGGTGTTTCACCCCAGTGCCCAAGATTTCACCCACATAGAGGAAAATCTGTAGCTCTGAGATGGAGCTTTGGAGCTGGTGCCACAGCAGCTGTGTTTCCGTCAAGCGCACTCAACACCCCCCCCCCCCCCCCCCCCCCCCACAAAAATTCGACTCTGCACTGCCACATGAGTGCCTCCTTACAGATGGCATAGAAATGCAATAAAAACAGGATTATGCAACTGCTATTTCCACTAAATCAGGTATCAAATGTACGTTCCGACTATTTTATCTACTTCTTAGATCCCAGAAAGCCAGGTCATTCTTCACATTTTTGTCCTCTTAATAAATCTGCTTCTGCAACGGTTAACGCTGCATGCATTACTGCAAATGTTTGTTAAATATTTATGAAAATTCCCTGGCGTTTTATTGATCAATCTGTCAAGACACCTATGTGAACTCCGAAGCAGGATCTTGATTTAAACTATTACTTGACAAGCTTGACATGAAGCAGGTTTTATTTATTTTGCCCATTTCTAATACAGTCATAGCTGTTAGGTGGCATCAAGGATTCCAGGGAATAATTTAATGACTGGGTGCCTGCAAATGACACATTGTGATGTCTCCCGAATGCACTTCAGTGATTTTTTTTAATGACTCAAAGCGAACACTTCTGGCTCCCCGTTTATAGCATACCGCACATACAAATTTGTCAATATGTGATGCCTCTCAGGCGGCTGACGTCCTTCAGCATAAAAAGGGCCAGAAGACGAACAATAAAGGATTGTGTGTCGCTTGCAAAGTATCAGGGATGAATGCCATAAAAGGCAGGCCATTTTCGCTGAGAGCATCTCAGGAGCAAGTCTAGCCAAAACAGGCCCAAAATGTCAAGATGGCCCGGGAGCGAGAAGAAGCTGGTGCTCATTAGAGTAGCAAGTGACAGAATTCAGGACAGATGTTGTCATGGGGATTTCATTAGGAAGTGCAGAAGTGGCGCACCCAGGTCAACACCTCACAACTGGATATCAAGACATAATCAAATGAACACCGAGGAAGCTCTTTCTCTGACAGGCTTCCGCCAATGGATGTTATTTAGGTAGCATCCATTTCAAACCCTAAGACCGCGGTACGTGGCATCCGCTTGTCTGGGTCATTTGGGGTAGGGGAGGGGGGGGCAACGTAGGTTACACCCCCTGTATACAGCTGGGACGGGATACCAGTCCATCGCAGGGCACAGACACACCCAAGTACAGTGAGATATCACCACTGATTACCAGGTTATAAAAAGCAAATTAACTATGATTACTGAATGTGACTGATATACAGTACTGCATATGAAATATGAATAAATGACTGAATGAATGAATGTTACATTTATAAAGTGCTTTTGGAGATGCTCATAGGGCTTTACAGAAGCAATGGGGAGCCACTTGACCCACCATCACTGTGTAGCTCCCACCTGGAAGATGCGACGGCAGCCATTCTGTGCCAGTATGCTCACCACACAGTACCTATGGTGGTGAAGAGGCAGCAGAGAGCTCACCAGTTAGATATAGGGGATGATTAGGAGGCCAGATTTGATAGGGCCACAGTGGGCAATTGTTGCCAGGGCATCGGGGTACCACCCCTACTCTTTCGAAAGATGCCCAGGGATCTTTTACGACCTCAGAGAGCCAGCACCTCAGTTTTACGTTTCATCTAAGGACGCCATTTTTACAGCACAGTGTCCCCATCTCTGCACTGGGGCATTGGGATCCACACAGACCACTGGATGGGCTAACCTGTTGGCCACACCAGCACCTCTTCCATCAGCAACCCAGCTTTCCTGGTTGGCCTCCCATCCAAGAGCTGGCCAGGCCCAAACCTGCTTAGCGTCAGACGGATTACTTAGTCAGACGTGCAGGTGGAATGGAAATATAATATTTTCCAATTCTTATGAAAGCAAAGGTTCACAAATGATCTTTCAGCTTGGCTTCAGTGTTGAGGCATTTTTGCTAGATGCACAGATTCTCATACTGTATACTACATTCTTCCCTACATTCCCTACAGTTACAGGAGATAACAGAATGGAGAGCCAGTCAATGAACTACTGCAGGCCCTAAACCTTCAAGGCGTAGCCATATTCACTGAGGAGAGGGACCCTTTCGGTTATTCACTGTAAATGAGCTTTTTTTGTCAGGATGTCTTCTTTTTCGAGAGCGGGAGGGGACGCCCACCTCATCACTTTTTTTCCCCCCCACGCTTCCCGCCCCCCATCATGCGGGGGCTCATGAGGGCACCCGAGCGTCTCCCAAAGCTTTCTCCCCTTCCCGCCATTGCCGAGAAGACAGCAGCGAGACGCGGGTTTTACTGCAGCCCCCGCAGGTGCTCGGACGCCCCCCGCGCGGATTCCCCCGTATCCAGAGGGGTGCAAAACAGAGGCAGTTTGTTACCCACACAATGCCTCTCAATGACTGCCACCTGTAGTCGCCTTGGCACGCGAAACCGTTGGAGGGGACAGAAGTGAACGAGCGAAGGGCGTCGCTAAACACGGGAAAAAAAATCGCTCACCCCCGCCCCTCGCAAAAATGTTAACAGCATAAGTAAAGGAAGAGGACAAAGCCTGGTAATTCTCACCGGCTAAACTAGCTAAACTAAACACTCCAGTAAGGGGGATTTGCAAGAAGCCACGTGCATCTGATTTCAGCTCCCAATACAGCTGTTGCGCTCTGCGCTCTTAAAGGCCATTGCCATAGAGACTGATCAAGCATGCAATGAGCTTTGTGGCGTAAAAGGCAGTCTCTCGGCTCGTAACTGCCGCGGAAGACACAGCGTTGATTAATTCTAATATAATGCCACTAAGAGGCTTATAGAGGCGAGTGCTGCGGCGTGCAGGCAGACACCCAGGGCCCTCCGAGGAAAAAGAGGGGTGTGTACAGAGAAATCCCCACATCAGCAAGGTGAGAGACAAGCAAATCTCCCACCCGATTCGATTATCAAGCCATTAAGACTAGGAGGTGCCGCATTAATATGAAAAGATGAGAGGATACAGAGGGGTCCTGGCAGCGACGGGGACTCCTCTCCACATTCGAGCCTCCAAGTCGGGGCCTCGTTCGGAGAAAAAAAAAAAAAAAACAACGTGTCAGCAAAAGTGGTGCATCGTTCCCCAGTTAGAATCAATTCAAAATGACTTTTCTCACTACTTGCACAGAGTGCGCAGAGGAGCCTGGAAATTACAACACTTGTTTTTAATCAATATTTAATTTATTTAACTATGAGTCCAGGACCCGCTGAAAGATTGGTGCTTAAAACGAGCTGCTGTGTTTTATGTGGCCACGTTTTGAAAATGCGTTTTATGATTTGCATTTTTCATGCCGCATAGTGGTTATGAATGTGGTGTGATAATGATTTACAGAATATTTAAAATAAGCTAATTAGTGTCAACCATTACTAATGAATTAATGACCAAAATAATACATGCTACCATAGATACAACACACCACAAATCATGCCGGGCTAATTATTTTCCATGCATGGAGGAAATGAGACTTTTTCCCAGTTTTATTGTGACAAAGAGCACCCTGAAATCCATGCAGAACTGACATCTGCTGCCTTTTACAAAAGGCCCATTTTTCTTCATAATATAAACTTCCTATAGCATCTGGAATCTGAAAGTTTCAACATAATGAATAAAATTCTGCATTCACTTTGATTTAACCTCCGAAATGGTAGAATGCTTTCATATATATTGCATATTGAAGTTAAACATAGTGCATACTTTTAAACTATTTTTTTATCATTTCGGGAAAAAAAATCATTTTATGCATATGCACTCTCATGGTTACTGTATCCAGGATTTCCCAGAGTAGCACAGAATATGTATATTAATATATAATAGCATTTATAGGGAATTCAAATGAGTTGCTAAATCATAGCAGAAATACGGCACACAATAAGAGGCCATAATAGAAAAGAATTATTCAAAAGCACCGACATTAGATCGATAGAAATATAAATCTGTTTAAAAAGTATAAAATACCTAATTCTCTTGCACACCAAGCTGTAACTTCCACTTCAAATCTCATTAAAATGACTTCACAGAAACAGACAATAAGAAAAGAGGAAGGAGAGATGCTGTACAGGTGTTTAACATCATGGATAAAAATGTAAAAATAAATCTGAAAACTGGAGTGAGTTTTGTCACTTTGTAAAAAGAATGATTCAAAGGCATCTCTACCTCTGATAAGAGTAACATAATGGTGGATGTTTCCTCATCATATAAAGAATGCCACAGGTCCTCCTAGTCCAGGGGTGGGCAATCTTTTTCAGAAAGGGCCATTGGGTATGTGGGTTTACGCTGCAACTGCCAAACTGCATTACTAATTAGAGGACTGAAGAGTCCTCACACCAGGGTTTGAACAGCCGACCAGGTTATCCCAAAAACCTGCATGAGGATAAGATTACCCACCCCCGTCTTAGTCCTATGGAGATACTCACAAGCA
>JAODKL010000034.1:8304955-8319071 GCA_026780765.1 Petrocephalus schoutedeni
TGCTAGCTGTAACGGATTATAGTAGGAGATTACATTGCCACAGCAGTATTTGGTTTCATCCGAGAGACAAGCTTAAATAGAGTTATATGGTGTTTTCTCAAGTAAATTATAAATTTATCAAAGGCATAGGGGTCGCAGGTCCCTGGTTTTCTGTGTTCACCAGGATATGTTTTCTCCTTTCCCTGCCTAGCTGAGCAGATTTGTGCAGGAGGAGACTTCAAACCACAATACCGATGTATGATAGTAAATGAAATCTCAGACACGCTTCTCCAAAAACGCCCAATTCATAACATAAAAGAAAATGCAGAACATAATTTTCTAATGCACTCGGTTGGGATGTTTTTTACTCAGGTTGCACATAAGCTATTTTAAAAGGTTTTATTTAGCGGTTTTATTCAGTGACCTCGTTGTTGAACTGCAGCAACTCAGTTTGAAGGATCTGCTACTGGGACCCAGTCTAAGTGCTCCTGCATTCAGCATCCCATAAGAGCATGCGGTTAAGGTCACCCCGAGAAGCAGAGGGAGTAAGAGTAAGACACAACCTGGCCTATCACGTCTGCCTATCACAGGGCTTTCACGCGCACGCTCATCTGAAGAGCAATCCAGCATCACCAACGGCCCAGAACGGCATTTCCATAGATTTTAAGGGGAAAGTGGATTTCTCCAAAGAGAACGAACACATCTGAAACGAGCACTACTGGGCCCAGGTTCATGCAACACTGGCACTGAACTGCAGCAGCACTACTAGTGACAACACCAGGGAATATGTCAATACCATCAACATGAATGTATAATGTGGCACTTGGTTATTCTCATAAATCCCAATTTTCGCGGCTGGGTTAGAGCAACAACCACAGTGTGCGCACCTCATATGAGAAACAACATTCCTCTCAGCCCTCTGCAGTATAAGAAATGAACCTTTGTCCACCAGAAAATCAATTTAGCAAATATACCATAAATAACTGATCTGACATTTATAATCATTGTCTTTCATGACAGGTCCATGATTTCTGCAATCTCAAATCATTCAGATGGAAAGCATTCAGTATGCCTAGTGAACTTTTAAATGCATTACATAGTCCAAGTCACAGAAATAGATCTGCCTCTTAATGAAGATCTCATATATGCTTAGCGATCTAAATCTTCAGATTATGGATGCATGATAAGACAACAGGTCAGCTCAGCCATAAGTAATGCAATCTCGATACGAGCAGGAGCAAATGTATTTTAAAAAGGGACTCAGATTCCTGTTATGGGCCAATCTCCCAGTCCATGGATGCTGCAATTCAGTTTGACTAAAAATAAATAAATTAATTAATTAAATACATATATACGCATATATAAATATAAATATAAATCTTTTACTGTACGACTCTAATCGTATTACATAGTAGCAGATAGTATTGTGAGGACTCTTTAAAATTTCCGTCCCGTGCCTGAGTGAAACATGCAAATCCTCAATGCATGAGCATAAAGGCCTACAGCTACGTCAAAATGAGTCACCAAATAACCTTATGTACAGGGTTTAAACTCTATTACTGCATCACAAATTAATAGGTGACTTGCATAAGAGGCTTCGAGACGTTAGCGGGGCTCAGAATAAGGTGGGGTGGCATCTCCCTTGTTTGCGAAAACTAACAGATGAATCATACTTATTAATAAAAACAGGGAAACGCCAATCATAATAATCCATCATCACTAGTGTGCTTTCTTCATCCCTTCTTCAGTGAAGGTACCATAGCAACCATTCTGCAATCCCTTTGAATTTAGGTGCTCTGACACCTTATATGCCTGCTTCAATTGACTCTAAGTGTAGACTATGCAGGATTTATACTTCTGCATAGAATCTATGTTGTCGGTGCAGCGTAGACACTGCATAGCCACCGACCCTACGCCGTAGCTTACGCTGTAGCCTGATGTGCACCGTCCCAGAGATATAACTAAAGAAATCAGGCTATGGTGTACAGTACATGGCTACTGATGGCATAGATTCTACACAGAAACATAAATTTATGTGGGGCCGATCAATCCCATAGGTGACAGACGGCTGCCTAGGGCACCAGCTTCTGAAGGGGCGCCAATCTGGCAACCAATTAAATTTTGTCTCAGATAGGGGGTGCACATCCAGCACATTTTGGTGATTTCCCTGCTCAGAAACGCCTGGTTCACCTCACCAGTTAATTGTCAGGGTTCACTTAAACCTGACAATTAACTGGTGAGGTGAACCAGGTGTTTCGGAGCAGGGAAATCACCAAAACGTGCTGGAGCACGGCCCTCCAGGACCGGAATGGTCCACCCCTGCCCTAGGTGAGTATCACATTGGCTAGGGATGGTACTGCCTCACTGCATATTCAGTGATTACTGCTGATTCAGTAGAAACTTCTACAGGAATGATGAACAACTCAATTAACAGATTTAAGGCAGTTATAAAAATCAATATTAGTACAGGAAAAAAAGTCTATATAACAAGAAGCCAATGTTCAGTAGTCCTCCACATTTGACATCAACATCCTGCTCTGGACAAACCAAAGTACGAAAAGGAAATTTAAGTAAACACCAGAAGATAACGTCACAGATGTCCTCTTGATGACATCTTAGACATTATTTAACTAGGTAGGTTGTTACTTAGTAGTTGATGAAGATGTATAAAGCTTGACAATCTTTGTTAGTTTGTCACATAATGTGCACAATTTCATGTTGTGATGCAGCTAATCATGCAACTGACAAGTTCATTCAGCAAATTCTCCTGGCTTCTGTAAGAATAAATATGTACCTTTCTTTGTGAGAAAGGAAGCTGCAAAAACGGGCAAAACAATCTTTCCTTCCTTAAGCTTCCTGGGGAAAACAGAGCTTATAATAATATCTTTATGAATTTACATTACCATGACCCAAACTAAACAGATAAGCAAATTAAATTGTGTGGGCTATTAGGCAGGGGAGCATCGAATACCACACTCGAAAGATCAATTCAGAACTGAAATCCAGTCCTTAAAATGACGAAGGGCTTTCGACAAGAGAAAAGAACTGGTGCCAACTAAAGTTTGGGATCCTGTTTTTACAATAGGATAGAAGCAGTGCCATGTAAGTTATAGCTATTAAATGAAACCCGATAATGCATATCAAAGAATTATTGGCCTTCAAATTTTGAATTATTTCTTCCACAGCAAAAGATAATTGTTCAAGTTAAATGGAGTTTTGCACAGCCAGACTTAGAGTTAATGAGCAGATGTTTTTATGAAGTATGCACTAATTCTTAGCATGTAAAACAAATTACTGAATATATAGCTATTAATTACACCTGGAAAGTATCCAGCATCATGATTGTTCACAGTGTGAGTAGTCCATAGTCAGCTGCAAATACAGATATATTTCCTGATCCAGACTGAGAAAAAGCTAATAATTTATATGTTTATATATGGCCACAGAAACTGCATACCAGAACATTAAGTGAAAGATCTGAAAAGATAAACAAAAAAAAAATCTGAAATTTCAGACTTACTCCTATACATGAAAAATGGGAAAACACTTCGCTCAATCAGAGACTTGCTGATTTACAAGTGTTACATTAACACACCTTGACAGTCCTCTATCAGGACAAATGACCAGTGTACAACCTTCGCTGCGGATGTGTCTTAAATACCTCCAGCGGGATTCATCCTCCCCTCTAAAGAGCTATTTTGAGGCTGATGAGGCGTAAGATTTATTTTAACCCTCCTTTGTATGTTTATTTTACTATTTATTTACTTTAGTATCTTACAAGAATGCAGTACTTATCCTTGACCAGGACTACAAATAAACTTCTACTAATGATACTTACGAGATCACTAAAAGTAACTATTAATTCTTCTACTTTTGTCCAGAGGCACTTTCTTGTAATGTGCTAATGTGGTAATTCAATGTATTTCACTTAGTGAATATATGTCAGAGAAAAAAACAGCATGGAATTCTGTTCTGCAAGGGAGACTGACTAGTGATCAAGCACACAATATTTATTAGTATAATCCTTCTTCTTATCCGTTTAAAGTGCTAAAAGTTATATAATCATGGTGAGAGCCAGAAGTGGAGCATAACTATCAGTCACATCCCATACACACACATTTCCCCACCAGGACTGGCTAGTTATTGCGATTTTTAACTGCAAATAAATACAAGCTGCAAAAGAAAAATTCTCAATATTCTTCCAGGGCCAGAAATACTGGATTCCAAGTGAATATTTCCCCATAAGATCTGCATTGGCATGTTTTTGTTCCCCCCCCCCCCCCACCCCCCCCCTCTCATAGGCACTGTGCTGTACGTAACACGGTACATATTAACGTTGCTTCCATCTTTTTATTAGAAGGATCCTTTCAGACCGTGCAGCATATCACTGCAAAGACGAGCGTGTTTTAGCACCATGTCTGTATGTCAGGCATTTCTAAAACTTGATACTAACGTTAGCATTCCTAAAATATTGCTGAGTGCCATTTTTAATTTCTCCTAACTCTGCGATACTTTGTGGTGGTGGTGAATTACCAACATGAACTTAAAAAAGTGGCATGTATTTTTAGCATGTATTTTGAATGTGTGCATTCAGCTGTCTCACCTGCCATAAACCCCAATGTTCAAAAACTGAGAACAAGAAAATTAAGCTTGTGGGAATTTTACATACATAAGCATAACGAAAAAATAGATACATAAAGAGAGGCAATCAATTACATTGTAGAGGAGGCGGGTCCAACCATCTAGAGGAGGTGGGACCAAGACATCAGATTGGTTGATCTGACATCTGACACAATATCTGATTGATTATCTCTTCTCAATCATTTTTGATTCTGCCCTCAGTACATGTTTGTGTAAGTAATACCCCCCTGTTGTCATTTCAGTGACAATGAAGACAGAGATATTCAGTAGGGGCATAAGTTGCTACAAAACCAAAAACCAAGGACTTTACAGAGATGAGAGTTTTCACCCCCCTTTTAACTAAACAAACCAACAAGAGTACACCTGCCACTACTACAGCCATGTTCCATTCCCGCAACTGCCCCCTCACCTCCACCTGTGTTAACTGCTTTGAATGCCAAGGCACCACTTCCACAAAAACACCGTACAGCAAAGGACATCCCAGTGTCACAAAGAGATGATTTGCCATAATTTTATTCCTTATTCTGCAGTGGAGAAAAAAAAGGTTTCCATAGGCTGCTTAGTGTGGCTCCACTACACTACAAGATGCCTACACAGTTATACTGCCCCCCCTCCCATGCCTCAGCTTTACCAGCCCATTAAAGAAAAGGTCAAGGAATCCTCTTCAAGCATAGAAGGGAATTTTGTGCATCGCACATCAGATATTTGGACAAGTAGTCCTCAAACACACTGCACTCCCTCACTGGCCACTGGATAGAGGGAGAGCACAAGTAAAGCACAATGGGTCTGGCTGAGTCATAGGCACCTGACAGCTGTTCTTAACCGTGACGTGTTAAATGCTCATCACACGGCAGCATCTTCAGAACCTTCCGAGAGACGGGAAAGAGGAATGTGAGAGGAGGCTTGCCGTCAAATTCTTTGTGAGAAAGCGTCTGACAAGGTGAGGGGGAACATGAGTTCCCGGTTACGCAAACACCAGACTCACGGCTCACTACTGCCATTTGGTAGTCACGGGGTTCACCGAGAGAGCGCCAGGGAGCATCTAAAGCCATTACAATGGCCCACAAACTCAGTGTATTTGTCCATCGCTCAAACGAAGCTACTATTAGACCCCACGACATCTTATGAATAAAGATTCCTTTGAATGTTTCGGGGCATCATTTTTCAGCCAGAAGAAATCCCAGCATATACTAGAGCAAAACTAAGCTACGACTATAAGAAATGGATTTGGTGGCTGGGGGGCACACCCTCTCACCATCAATGCCATTTTGTGGAGGCCTCTGTCAAGACATTGTAGGCATTTGAGGAGTCTCTGTGAAGATGTGAACCCACCATCTCAATTATTCCTTATGTAAAGGCTCTCGAAACTATAAGAGTGCCATCTCATAAACTTGCAACAAACTTTAGTACGTTGCCACTTTCAATCAGCTTTTGATTCCCCACGTAGCCACCAATTCAAAATTCTTAAATCCCAGATTTAAGAGCTTACAATTAGAGCTACACCGATCCCATATTCAAGATCGGTATTGGCACCGATCCATAACTATTAGACGGATCGGATATCGGCCATATGTGACCGATTCACAGTCGATACCTACTTATTTCGTTTTTGCCAGTCTGTAAAAAAATGCTCCTGTTTCTTGTTAAATTGATTTGTACAATCAATCGCTTGACAGCTCTGTTCCATTTAAGATGTGTTTTTATGGCACTGTAGCTGAACGCTGACACTGCCACTCAGTGGGCGTGAGCGCACGGTGACTTCCACCTGCCGTGACGTCATGTGCATACCCTTCGCAGCAGGAGAGGCGTAAGAACGCCAGATAAGAAGGAGACGATCTGGAATTATGTTATTAAATACTTTTTATTAAGCGCAACAACACAAATAATATGGGAGTTGCTAGCTTGAGCTGTTTTGCGCACTCACTACAGCTTGTGATACACGAGGGGCTGTTATTGTGTAAGTAATGCTGTTCTCAGAAGGAGAAAATTGTGGCACATTTTAATAGCTAAATCCCAAGTATTGTTATTGGTATTAGGACAGAAACACTCCGATTGGTGCATCCCTATTTAAAACATTTCCTTCTTGGTCCATCTGACACTGATAGAAGTGGTTTCAGAGGTATTTCATCGGTGATGTAAGGAACCTGAAGTCGTGGAGTGCCATGCAACGCCTGGCAATAGGAAAGACATCTCCTGAAACTAGCCAGCCAATTCTGACCGGTGCCAAATTGGAGAAATACCTGTTGGAATTGAGTACAGAATCACTCCCCTCAGATCCGTTACTGAACTGCAGGTTTAGCAAAGCTAAATGTATCCCAGATGGGCCCATGATGGTCTAATGGATTTGACCTTCCCGTTAAAAATACATTTCAAGTGAAATGTTTAGCCCAGCAACGCCGTTTAGTCCAGCTTGCCATTATAGACTCTATATTGTGTTTCTCTCCTGTGCATAAACATGTCATTATACTGTACAACACAAAATGATTTTTAGTCAGTAACTACACCCACTTCCGACAAACCACAAACATTTCTGGTTTACGCCACACCCACTACTGGTATGAAATTAGATGTGCACTCATACACACACAGCATATTTTATATATATATATAATGTACATACATACATACATACATACTTACACAGACACATCATTGTCGTCAGTACTGCTATGACGATATGATTTGCAATAAATATTGAGTTGTGCATATTAGTTCCTGTCTTTCTGCTTTAATGACAGAGAAAGATGTTTTAGAGGGACTTTAGTGCTATCTATCCATGCATTTCTTCTGCAGGAAGTTTCTGAGATCAGCTGTAGAAATGTCGCTCATATAATGGGACTGAATGGCATTGTTGCGGTTCTTTTTAAAGCACAAAACATACATTTGAAAAATTCAACAGCAATGTCTCTTGACAGAAAACATGACCTGGGTACTCAAGATGGTCCACAGACATTTTGTAGTGTCTAATATAGTTTAATGTAGGAACTATTTTCTTCGGGGTATCTTTGGACACAGGCAAAAATCTGAGCTACACCAACTCCGTCTGACACGCAACCTTGATGAAATTTTCATCACTGCCATTGTTTGCGGACCAAAAGAGCTATGAATCGGCCTTAACATCAGCTCTCTTAGTTCACACAAACTCACCAAAATGCCTCTGCTTACATCTCATCAAGGCAATCAGTCCAATCAGGGTCAGCTGGCTTTCATTACCTAAAGCATTTTCAGACAATGGGTGGCGCTTAATTACTATCATGACACAAATGATCAAATAACTTTAAGGTTTAAGGTAGTCTGAGCTACAAGTAAGTGAAATAAGGCAACATCCATTTAGCCCAGACTACCTTAAATCCAACAAGTTATCTGGCTAGGCAAGAATATCTAGCCCACTAGGCTACAACATCCATTTGTCTTGTGACTTGCAACGTAATAAATGTCCAGTGGTTTGAACAAGCATATTTAGAAATGAGATATGATCGGCTTCATGCTCATTCATCAGCATGTACTTCTGAAGTTATTCTGACCATGACTGATGTGATCAAATCTGATAAATTCTCCTCTTTGCACCGCACCACTGTCCCCACTACCATACAAAACCTCGCTAGCCTAGATTTATCTGTTGTTCCATGGCAATCAGAAACTTGGACACAGACTATGAAGTGTCGACAACTCTAAGAAAGTATCTGTCATAGAGCTAACCCATTAAAAAATATTAACGGTTACAGAACAAACAGAGCTTTTGGTAAAGCATCTAGATTCTAGACGCTGTCAGAAACAGCAGTATCATACAAAAAAAATAAAAAACTTATCCGGTACGTATAGAACGATAAAGTAAATTAAATGTAATTTTATGTGCTCCCTGTAATTTTAATTGGATTCAAAGTTCGCTAGTTATATAACTAAATACAGGGCTGTTTAATATTAAGAGCTATATACTGCGAACAGAAAAACACTTATTTCCAAGATCTTTAAGCCTCACTGGAGGGATCTCAGGTGAAACAGAGATATAGACAGAGCATGTGTGCCAATTGCACCATTAATGTTTTGTTATTCCTATCAGTATACACACATACTGTATAACCAGTCATAGCTTAACTGTAAGGCATCGTATATCCAGATATAGTCATAAAATTTAATTGTAGAAAAAGTATGTTAAAAAAGTCAGTTTGTTTGCTAGCTATTATCACTAAAAGCCCCATGTTTTAATTTAAAATTAAAATGTAATTAGAATTTGTTTATAATTATAAAGTTTGCTTTGTTGTGAAAGTCATGTAAATATTTTTACGCAAAATAACTTTATTATTATTCATAATAGATTAAATGAGGAGGGGTTGAGTTCTGGATGACACCCACAGATGCATAGCAAAAGGAATCCTGAAATTACCAAGCATGCATGTTTTTTTTATACATCCCCATTTCCTATAACGTGAAATATGAGAAAAAGATTGTTCCAGACTAACAGCAGCCCAGAAAATCATTTTATCCATGCCCCACCAAAACATGTGTATAAAAATATGTATGAAATCCATCCAGATATTACCAATAACCATTCACAATTAACTTGTCATTAACAATTTGTGGTATACATTTCATAAATCTCATGTCTGCACCAAGCATAAAACAGTGAGCTGTGCACCTGGGTATAACTGCAGATCCACAGCAGTAAACGATACAACTGACTGCACTGAATGAATGTTAAAGAAAAAAAACGAAACTTTATAATCTATTAACTTTCCCTCACTGTTTTCATATTAAAACAGCATATTATTCATGCGATAAAATGTGGGGTGGGGGACCCAAGTCTTGCACTCAGTTTTTATGTCGGATATGCACAGCAATGCGGAAGGAAAGAGAAAGGAAGCTTCTCTCCTCTAAGGTGAAGGGCCCCAGCGTGAACGAGTTTGACCCATTACCCTGGAAGGAGCCAGGTATTCAGAAAACGGCCACCTTGTTAAGATCAGCGGCCCGGAACATCTCAGCTGTCAAGAATCAAGTTAACTACTCATTTGCGACAGCATGTCCCTGGATCAGCCACAGTCAAGGTTTTGAACAGGACTGCTACTGTAATTACAAAAAAAGCCTGGACTTTTATGGAACTTCACCCAAAACCGATAACTTGCTTTGCGGCAGAACAAGGCTCTGATGAGACAATGAACAGCCACTCCACACTAACAACACTGCCTGCCTTGTCCCCAGAAAAACCTTAATTTAGTCTCTGGACTTTTTATTTAGAGCTGCTTGATTTCCTCAAAGTTTCACATCCACTTGTAGTGTTATACTCAAGTTTCATTTCTGCCATTTTTTGCATATATCATATTATTCAAAACAAAGAAATATTGATGTCTCAGTTCCACGGCTTTTAGCATTTTGGTCATTTGCCACTTTGCTTCACATTAATAACAACTGGGCTGGAAACAATAGGGGGATGCATTTGGTTTTTTTTATACAGTATGCATTCCTCCATATTGGATATCAAGGATAGGAGTTGTTAATTTACCCTAACCAGCTGCATCACTGTGGTATGGTAACTGCACATCTGCTGACTGGAAGGCCCTGCAGCGGGTCATCAAGTCGGCCCAGCACATCACCGGTACCCAGCTCCCTGCGATAAAAGGCACCCACCGCAAACAGTGCCTTAGCAGAGGTCTCGGCATCAGCAGGGACCCCGCCCACCCCAACCACGGTCTGTTCTCCCTCCTGCCCTCTAGGAGGCACTACAGAAGTCTCTACGCCCACACTTCCAGACTCAGGAGCAGCTTCTTCCCGCAAGTTGTTAACCTCCTGAATCGTCTACCCAAATGAACACTGACCTGTTGTCATTCACCTCACTTACTCACCCTCCCAACTTATGTATAATGTATGTGTATGTGATTTATGCATGTATACGTGTATAATGCATGTACCGTATGTCCAATGCACATTCCTCCCCACCTCCCCTGCCCACCTGTCTCGCATGTTCTGACGAAGTTGCAACTCACCTTTCATTTTCATGGGCCAGCACATTGTGTTAATGACAATAAAAATTTAATTGAAGCGAATTGAATTAATTCATGATAAATTATATTTTTTTATGTTTCAAAGCACTATAAGATTTTTGTAAAGGCACCTGATCAATCAATGTCCAATAAAATGCTGGATCAGCATTCCTTTGGCTATATAGTGTGTATTATAAAAAAAAATATATATATACACTTTTCTATATAGTTAGTATTGTACTACATTTAATGTGTATATGATATAGCTAAAATTTAATAAAATGATCCTCCTGGAGATTTAGAGTACCCTGATTGTCAGCTGGAGCGCTGACTATACAGTGTAGGAGGTTCAGAGTAACACTTTACTTGAGGGGGCACAAATAAAGTAGCAGTACACTCTTACTTGATGTATTAATTAACCAGTAACTAAGTGTTAGTACTGATGCCATGTTTGTTCAGTCATAAAGGCGCATGTATTTCATGCTGTTACTGTATTTGTTCATAATTTGTACTTGAGTTTTAACTCAGATACTTGAGGATTATGCGATTTATTTTATTGAAAGTGAATAATATTTAACTCGACTACCTGGGGATAATGTGAAAATCTTCAGCAGAAAAAAAGAAATGAATAAAAAAAAGAGATCACTGAATGGGCATGGCCTTACTACTTAAAGGTTCAGTCACAATAATGCTATGTAATAGCTTCAATTCACACAACTTCAACAAACTGCATTATATATAAACAGAACTGCAAATAGTTTATGGCTGAATCGCTGAGGCAGAAATGTTCACATACAGTAAACACTAACCTTTGTGTTATTGATTTATATCTGTTCATTCATCCGAAAATTTTCCAAGGCCATTATCCAGTACATGGCTATGGAGAATCCGAACCCTGTGTGAGAAAGTAAAGGAGATACAGCAGTTCTAGAGTGGTGTTTCTCAAACCGCTCCTTGGGGACTCCCAGATGGTCCACATTTTTACTCTCTCCCGACTCCATGGGAATTTGGAGGGAGCAAAAACGTGGAACATTCGGAGTCTAGAGCACACTGGATGAGATACCAGACAGTCATTGGGGTTCGATATTTTCATAAATTATCATGTCTGTTTGACCTGTTTACGACCGGGTTTTCAGCCTCTGTGTAAAATAACAGTCACACCTATTCGTTTCGCTAATACAGCCATGTGCGCAGCTTCATTATCATTTGTTCCACTGAACATGACATCCTTTGTTGGCAAAGTGTCAACTTCAAGTACTGGATAAATCAACACTCAAAACTGAAAAGCTAATACATATTTACAATGTGTACAGCAAGACCAACCTCAAAGAGATTATTTTACCCTGGCACTGCCAAATTTATCGGGTTCTTTTTCATTGTACATTTTACAGAGTTGTTTAGGAGGACTTTTTCCAAAACAATACATTAGACAAAGTATCCATTTCATTCAAATTGGTCAATAAATTGTATTTAAACACTAATTAGTCTTGCAAAATTACAAAGCAGGGCGGTTCTGTTTTCGGCTGGAACAGAAAACATTACTTGCATTCACTGAAAAAGTGAGAGATTCGGAATAATACGGGGGATCGTCATTAAAGTTTGCCACCTATATTAATAGCACTAATAATAATAAAAAACATTTACAGCTTGGGTTCCTACTGAGAACTATAACCTACAGCAGATTATATTCACGGGTGACAAGTTATTTAACTATACTTTCAGTTTATATTTGTTTCAATTAATGTAAATGTAATGTGTGACAAAGAAAACAGTCTTTTAAATTCCAACTATTTAAATGAGACAATTGAAAACATCTATCCATCCATTTTCACATACACATCTATCTTTCTGAAAAAAGCTGCATCACTGCAATCTTAATCCGATTGACTGAACCTGAATTAACCCCTATCCCGTGTTTGGGGTGAATCTGACCCCAGAGCATCATTAAACGGTAGGCAAATTTCACATGAGGAAATTATCACGGGAAAAGGGTTAAAAATGACGACCTGGGTTATTAAACCATATTATGAGGAAAAACTTACCCATTGTTTATCTGTTTGTGAATAATCGAATAACTGTATGGAATACGGACGAAAATGCGGTTACTTTTGCATGGTACGGCATTTATTGTTTTTGATAAAAGTTTAAGGGGGGTAAGGAAAGGCCAGCTGGTAATACAACGAGAATCACCATAAAAGCATTAGTTTGAGTAAGGCTATAAAACCTAATTATACCTCACAAAACAACCTGGTCCACTTAAAATAAAACAAACCCCGTGCAATAAAGGCCATGCCATTAACAATTAGTCTCCTCTGAATTTAATTATACTGTAGAGATAAAGAACACAGGTTCTAAATTTAATGGCTCATCCCATTCATCTTCTAAAACTCAATATCCTGTGCTAATAACGTAGACCTTCTGCTTCAAAGGCGAGCTCAACATTCAATCCTGATTGAAACAATTTGCCCAATTCTGTCTCTCCAGTTAATAAAAATATACTGTCAATCATTAAGTCGACAAAACTTACCAGGCCGCTAAAGTCAAGCAATAATGGGTATAGTTGTTAACTTTGAAAGAACCAATGTTCACATTGAACAACTTAGTATTTCAGACAGTATTTGGCTTTCCAAATAAAGTTTGTATCCATTTGAATAACTGGAATTATGCAGTATCTGCTTATTAATTCCAGAATTGAGACATGCTTCAATTTTATTTACATCTGTCGAAGCACGTTCACAGATTACCCCCTCTGGCCATAACTACCTTTTTACATCCGTGTCTCTTTTAAAAAATACTTTTCTGAAATTTAATTTTGGTGATTATGCTGCCCAGGTGTTATTACCCAGGGGAAGAAAGTTTCTTCACTTAATTTACTCCAGTAGAACTGGGTGATTTGGTATTTCTTTTGCCAAGCACAGAAACCCTGCTGCTGTGAATTGCAAAGCCACTGGACTAGCATTTGGACAGCCCTGTCGGAAACTGTGTGCCACCTCTCTGTCCCCTGCTGCCGTTTCCAGTGAGGCGGAGCCCATCAGGGCAATCAAATGCCCCATGCTAAGTTTTTCACACCACTGGCATATGCCTGAAGACTGCAGTTCTCATTTGATTTCCTTAGGACTCAGGTCACAGTGTCAAACCTCTGCTGAAACATTCACACAGCCAGCCATAGTAGCATGGAATGTGTCTACACATAACTGCCCTGCAGAGTCATGTAACGTGATCCAACACCTCATTTTCACAAATGACAAATGGCAGTTTCAAGCACACAGTGTGGTTTTCCGTTTAGTTACATTTTTTTTCCAGTATGTTGGTAGAAATGCTATATAGATGTACAGAATTTTAAAAAGGCTTCTGTTCATAAGCATTTGTTAAATAGGTTTTAGATTGCAAATTTTAGTTTGGATCCTGAACCTAACATTCGGTATGAGAGATATACTGAGAAAGCTTTTATATCGTAGTCATTTTGTTTGAACCATGCAGTACTGATATATATTTTTGAGAATTCTGCTTGGAATAAATAA
>JAODKL010000034.1:8322028-8340207 GCA_026780765.1 Petrocephalus schoutedeni
ACACACTTACACACAATGGGCAATTTAGAGACAGCGACTGATATAACTGCATGGTTTTGGGCCGCGGAAAGAAACGAGAACGCCCAGAGGATTCTCCCACAAACACTTAGGGCAGGGGTGGGCAGTCTTAACCAGAAAGGGCCGTCGTACATGCAGGTTCTCACTGCAACGCCTAAATTAGATTGTTAATTAGAGGACTGATTGGCTGAAGAGTCCTCACAGCGGGGTTTGAACAACTGACCTAAAGGTTATCCTAAAAACCTGCAAAAACGCTGGCCCTTTGCAGATAAGATTGGCCACCCCTGACTTAGACGATACACCACACACACACACGGGCAAATACATATGTTTGTAATTATAGCTTTGTAGGGACTCTCCATTCATTTCTATAGGGAAAACGCCAATCCTAACATAACACCCTTAACCCCGACCCGGCCCTACCCTTAACCAGAATGCAAAACTTTCGGCATTTTTGGTTTTTTGATTGCATTCACAGACCTTTGTGGGAACTTAAAAAATGAAAAAAAAAAATCTTTTTTTTATCACATTGTGGAGGACATTTGTAGTATAAACATAATCCACACGGACACATAGAGGAATCAAACCTACAACCTCAATATTACACATAAGAAGCATTGTAACAGACCACACAAGTTGTATTCCCTTGCTCAAAAATAAACAATAAAAAAACAAGTACTGTATGATATTATCCACAGAGATCTTTCTGGCAATCAAAACACTGCAGACCTATAGCATAAGCAGGAGGCATGGACAGGCATCTGAAGCAAGCAGTCATATAATAATTAACCACCCACTTGATTTCATACACTTTACTCAACCTCATACACCAAGGTCTGTCTATTTTTTCCGTTCCCAGCATCTTGTCCTTCAAAAGATCGGTGCTGCCATTAATCACCCCACCCGCCTCTTTACCAGATAATTAGTGAAATGCAAATGATTTATTACCTCGTCTTTTATTGTGTCAAAAACATAATTCCTCTGATGGCGAAGGGGCGGAGGCAGTCAGCTATTAAGTCTGTCAGATTGTCATTATGCCTCCTATTGCTTTTCTTGTACTGAGTGCGAAATACGAAGGTAAATACATTTAAAAAAAAAAAGATGCGACAACAGTTGCGAGGCGCCATGGAAGCGATGCTTCGCAAGGTGCCGTCACAAAACCGAGCAGACCATTCGCTTTCGGCAAGTGGCGGACACGCACACTTTTATGCTTTATTATTTCACGTTCCGAGGCAGTGCGGCGCCATAAATTTAAGGGGCCTGAGAATGCGGCGAGATAATGATTCAAAACAGACCGCACTTCTGCCTTGAACTGGAGACATATCTCTTTGTCTCCTTTTCTTACCTGCCAAACTCCAAGCGACCCCTTTGATAATAAATGCTACTAGAATCTCCCTTTTGTGAAAAGAATGCTTTGCTCGCTAGACCGCAAACCCACTACATCACAAAAGTACAAACTGCCCTTGATTTAAGCGGGAGGCTTATGAGCTCCCGGGGGCTTTCATTTGTCTCATCGTGCTGTCAGTGCAGTTGTTTCATGAGCCTATACAGTCATATACATCGGACGGTCATCTACGGATCCAACAAGCTACTAGTCAACGAATGGCTAAGGGATGGCGTGATGCTCGGCGAACAGCCAAGCAATGACTGACTGGAAGTGTACAAACAGACTCCATGACTCTCCAGGGGCACATCTCAGAGTGGGCCCCTAGCATCAGTACCCGCTGAGCGCCATTATCTGTCTGAGCAAAGAAGGGCCAGAGAATTGAAACCGGCTCACTGGGTGGGTCATACAGCAGTACTGCTCTCTCGCTTAATGTTACAGAGTGACTTCCAAGTCGGGACGCCTACAGAGAATGGTTCGTCCGCAACTATGAAGAAACTTCACCTGTCAAAAGTATGCCTGTCAATGCCCAACGACCAATTTGAATCTCTTAAGCTTGCAGACTAAACACGAGCCTGTGATCCCCGAGCAAGTAAAATGTTACACTTTGCAAAATTCACAGTTTATGAATATAGCAATCTAACAAAATGAACCTGAGGAAAGTGACAGATCATCAGTGAGAAATACCCAGGGATGCAGTTTGATAGTCTCAAAAAAAAAAAAAAAGCTAGTTAGATGAGTCAGATGATCGTAACTAGCCAGCTGGTTAGCAGAACATCTCCTAGATAAGGAACGCATAATGAAGTGACTGTTTGTAGTCCAAACTGTGAGTGCCCCTATGCAAATGTGTGGTTTGAGTCCCAGGAATTTTTTTGTTATACAGCAGTTTTATAGTCAGCCTTCCAACTTATTTGGAGCACGTGTTCCCTTGAACACCTGTGAGTGATCACACTTTAATTCTCTATCTCTGATTGGCTAACTCATTCCCAACAGTAATTGAGATGAGAGAGCAATAGAATCAAACTAAAAGGCACTCAAATCAGCCTCCTCTGGCCCCAACTTCAACCACAGCTAATTATAATCTCCAGTCTGGAAGGTAGAGGCAATACGGCATGTTGCTTTCCTCACAAACCTCTATAAATGAGTCAGAAGATGACCAGGTAAACACGGCACAACGTCTACTTATAGCCATAGACTGTTTATTTTACTACATTACTCCCAGGCTGAAGGTCTGAGGAACAGATTATTTCTATACAAAATATTTCATTTCAGAATTGTTGTGTATAATAAATGAAAATACATTTCGCATCACACAGTATGTAAAGTACGCACAAACTACCAGTTATATAATCCATAAGCCAACACTTTTATAGCAATATAAAAATATCTTTCCCATATTAACAAAGACGGTGACATTTCACCATATTGCGTAAAACCAACTGCTAAGAACTGCCCACTGTTTCCAGATGTCATCAGGGGCTGACTTCCAAAATTGCCTATGTGGTCAAATCCACACTCATGACGGGCATGTAATCTGATCTAATGCTTGTGCATGACATCTCACACTATTCAGAAGGAATTAACACAAAACTCAGGGGTGAACCTCATTCATTCCCTTTGCATAAAAGCTCTACTCATTAAAACCACTGTAATAATAATTGCACTGGATCACTTTATATAATTCTTTATTTCTGGTTTGCAAAGCAGGATTCCAAGTTTCAAATCTATCACACAACATTCCACAAATCTGTCTTCAGTGCTCCCTTTCCAGCATACTTACCTGGCGGTGTAATCACTGACACAGGCAGACCAAGCTGAATTAGCATAAATGGATGTTATCATCTTCAGCGTAGTATAACTCCCTTTGCTGTTTAATTCAGAAAAATAAATTCATTTAACTAAATGTTTTATTTGAACCCAGCTAAAATATCAGATGAATAGAGAGTGCCTTTCTTACATTTTACTTCTGGATTTGTTTCAGTGGCTAACATAAATCCACTCTAATAAACCCTTCTTCGCGGGCTGCATTAACATGATTGCAGAGTATTATACAGGAGCAGATAAAGCACACTGAGAGGTTTTTCATTTCTTTAAAAAGAAAAAAAAAGGATGATGCATGGAAATTAGCGGAACCAAATAACAGGAGCTCAAACAGCTTGCTCAAATAATTAGAAAACAGTTTGCTCAAATTTTGCATTTTATCGTTTGCTTTTTGCTATATGACTTTTCCCTTCATTATTTACTAGAAATTCACTACTTTCTACGAGTTCGTAAGTATCACTTGTCCCGACTTTCTTCGCTTTCAGCATACCCATTCCCTTCATCACTTCCTACAATTTTACCATTTACTACTAGTCAATACATATCACTTGCCCTGACTTTCTCTGCTTTCATCACGACCTGATGCGAGAGCACCTGTGAGGAGTATATCTGCCTACAAGCAGCTAAGGGTAGCTTAGACTCGGCGACGCCAATATGCTTAACAATGACAATCATGAGCTATTGACTGTACTCATCAACAGTAATTAGCGGCACAAAGGTGTCGATTGCTGCTTCCACAGCGACACAGAAACGGGTATCGATTTTGCATGGGTGCAGCAGCATAGAAATTGGGGTGGACAGAGGTTACGTGTAATTTTGATTCAATCGCCCCCCAATATATTGATCTTTATATTTAAATTATTAAGTTGTGTCCTCCACAATATCAAGCTCTCTTCTATGTTGCTGCTTTGGTCAACGAAAAAGGAAACAGAAAACGAAAAGAAAAAAAAACAAAAAGACTCAAGATTACTATTAATTTGCTATGAGGAAACCTTAAGACCTAATGACTAACAATCTTTCAAATAAAGTAATTAAGTCTTTTAACTGAGAACCAATAATGAAATGCTTGGTTGAAAATGGTTTGTTGAGAGCAGTGGATCACCAAAATATTTCACACCGAAGCCTTAACCGGCAACGAGCCAATTACGAGATGTGTACCAAGCGACAAATATACATCCATTACCATCGCAAGGTGAGACATGCATCTGTCCAGGTTCTCGAAAGCAGCCAGCACCTGCTACAGCTTGTCGTTCTGCGTACTGGTATTTTCGTCGCTCCTCCGTGTTTATAATTTGTCTTTTATTTCACGGGAAGAAGCCTGCACTCGCCCGGGAACGCAGCCAGGGATAGCACGCCAGTATGGTAAATCTAGCAGCTTCCCATACAGCATAAACCCTAATTAAAATACCGTGGACGACAAATTGAAGGAAAAAAAAGAGCACATTCTAGTCACCCATACAGACACAGACAAGGGGAGCCTCCATACATTAATTTTAACATAATATTTTAATTAAACATACATTTTAATCGAATATATTAACCACTGTGTGAAGGATAAGAGCCACAAATTAAATCACTGTGCACGTAAATCCTAGTGCTGGAGAAAAAAAACTGCCAAAACTCCCATGTAATATTTCTGTCCCAAATGAAAATGAATGGAAACAAACACCTACACAAAGATAAAACCAGATAGGGGACGGCAAGGCTTACTTTAAGACGGTGTTCCCCAACCCGGTCCTCGGGGACTGCCGGACAGTCCATATTTTTGCTCCCTCCCAGTCAGCCAGGAGCAAAAACGTGGACTGTCTGGCAGTCCCCAAGGAATGGGTTTGGGAACACTGCTTCAAGACAATTAAGGACAATTGGAGGATTACCATTACCTGTAGACATGTCATATAATTGATCTGCAGTAAGATCCATAGGAAACCAAAATGCAAAATTCTGTTACACCACAGCAATTAGGATCTCTTCCAGAGGCCCCCACTATTCCATTTTTTAGATTTTTCACTCTCTGATAATAATGCAACTATCCATATCAAAATGGGCTATTTCTAAAAGTCATTATAAAACACCAAAATATTTTTCTGACCAGAAGTAGCTGAAAGTTGCAGAAAGATTAGCACAAGATAGATGTTTTTGGAGCTAACTAAATCTTTACCAGACCCCTATAAGATGTCTCTTGTAGGACTGGCATGAACCATTAAACTAGGACAGAGTCACCATATTTAGATGTGCTACCAGCTTACTGACTGTCCTCTCACAATTTATATTTACCTGTTATTTTCTCAAGCTGGATTTTGCCTGTTTTGCATAATAATTCCTCTAAAACTGCATGCAGAGTACACCTCCTTAGAAAACAGTAACAATCACACCAAACTTATAATTCACAAAGAATTCCTCTTGGTTAAAATTCACAAAGCAGGAAAGGATATTACGGAGTCCCAGGCATATAATGCAAGAGTAACACTTTAATAAAGTTGCATTAATGCAAAACTCATTTTTTACTGACCATTTAAATTTCTTTTTCAGTGTCTGCATCTTAGAAAAATTGTGCTCTCTTTATAAAACTGCAATGCTCTTACTCGCTACAAAGCTAAAAACGCATCTGCAAATAGCAAGAGTTTTGCAGACTAGCACGTGACCATAGTGGTACTTTGCCCTGCAACACGGCATACTTTCTGCTTGCAAATTCAGTGGTGAAGGCAACTATTCATACATTAAAGAACCACAAATCTCCGCTCAGTCTTATGGTTCTTCTAAGGATTCAATGTTCAGATCTGCTACTTTCCCAAGAAATGTCAACCATATGTTCATTTAATTCAAATGCTGATTAAAACTATAATAAATAATAACTGGTTATTATTCTTGGCTGAAACATTTCCAGTACTTCTGGGAAACAAAAAAAAAAATTACCAAAGCAGCAAAGTTACTGACAAATTTACTGTCCTAATTAAAATTCTCTAACATATATTAACAGAAAAAAAAACAATTTGATTTAAAAAATATTTAGCAAGAACAGCATTGCATTTAGAATTTAAAACACTTGTTTTGCTTCTGTAGCAATTGTCTTAATATGTTATGTCTTTTACAGTAGGGATGATTCTACTGGATGATGAGATGGCTCAGGGCAGGGGAGGCCAAAAGGTTTTGCATCTAAGTAAGAGCAGACGACAATATGATTCAGATGGTTTCAGCTTCACAGTCTCACGACACCCACTATTTTCACTGCTCAAAAAATTAAGGAAACACTTTCTCATCAAAGTATAACACTAAGTCAAATCAACATCAGGGATATTGATCTGTTGATACTGATATTGATAACATCAGGGACATTGATCTGCCAATTAAAGTTCTGGGATATCGTTCTGGCCAGTTCGGAAGTGTAAGCGATTGTGAATCAGTTTCACCTGCTTTGGTGCAAATGAAAGCAGCAATAGGTGAACAGGAGGGGCACCAACAAGACACCCCCCAAACAGGGAACGCTTTTGCAAGTGCTGACCACAGACCATTTCTCTCTCATTATCCTTCCTGACTGATTTCTCTCTAGTGTTGCACTGCTAGCGTGAGGCGGTACCTGAAGCCCATTCAGGTTGCCATTCAGGTCCAGATCCTCCAGGATGGCAGATCCATACATGCTATTGCAAGAAGGTTTGCTGTGTCTCCCAGCACAGTCTCAAAAGCATGGTGGTACGTGATGATTTGGGGAAGCATATCATCGGAGGGTCGCATAGACCTCAAACTATTAGAAAACAGTACCCTGACTGCTGTTAAGTACCGGGATGAAATCCCCAGGCCCATTGGCACACCTTACACTGGTGCCATGGGCCCTGGGTTCCTCCAGTGCAGGACAATACCTAGCGTCATGTGGCAAGAGTGTGTAGGCAGTTCCTGGATGATGAAGGCATTGATGCCATTCGCTGGCCCCTATGTTCTCCAGACCAGAATCTAATTGAGAACCTCTGGGACATAATGTATCCTGCCCAGGAGCTCACCGATTCCCTGATCCAGGTCTAGGAGGAAATCCCCCATGATATCATCCATTGTCTCATCGGGAGTGCATACAGGAATGTGGGGGCCTTACACACTACTGAGCCACATCATGAGTTGTGATGAAATTCATGCTGGGTAAATCAGTCTGTGATTTCAGTGTTTTACTTTACTTTTCAGTGCAGCTCTCATTGGGTTAAGGATTTTGGTTTCCATTAACCACTCTTATGTCGTTTGGTTCTCAATGAATTGTACTAAGTATTTAAATAAAGGTATGATTCGTGATTTCAGTGTTCCCTTAATTGCGCTGGGCAGGGTAGAATTATCACCACAGACGTCGATGCCTATTCGTTTGAAGAAGCAGCTAAAAAAAAAAAACAAAGATGGCACCACTGAGAACTGTTAGCAGAGGAGATTACACATTAGGACGGCAGCAGAAAATGTCATATCACGAGTTAATTATTTTCCGGGGCAGAAGATGGGGCATTCTGACTGGCTGCACCCAAGCTAAGATCTACTACTTTCACCAAGTTCACTGGCCTGCTATCTACCCCAGCCAAACCCACGCCATTAACAGCTTGCCCCTTATCAAAGGTCCTGTCGTCATGCCACCAAGGCATCGTCCTAGATGGCTGAGGTCCGGCACACTGCCGCCCAGGACAAGACATTATCTTGATGAAGTTGTGATCAATACAGCCGGGTGTAAGCCAATGAAACACAGGCACTACCCCTTTTTTAACTGAAGTTAAGACTCTGCAAGTTCAATGTCCTCCCAACTGATTTAAAGTCCTTACTTGTCTGGACTGCTCCTTGTAGACGTCATCAATTAAGAGCAAATTCTCGGACCTGCGAGCGCCCCCCCCCCCCAGCGTCTTGCCTCTGCAGCCGGGCTGGCACAGAGCCCCCCTGTGACATTGCGTTTGTGTTTCATTTCCAGCAGATACATACCTCCTTTCCTACATATTTTCTTGCCCGGTTTCCTGGCACATTCCTTGGATATTCTTTTTACTGCAAAATGAATAAAAGACTAAAAAATAACATGGACCTCCATTACAGAACAGTAGGCGCATGCAAAACCACTACCTGACTGAGGAACACAGAGATTAACACAGACCGGGTGCCTGTCTTAATTACGTCATCGTTATCAGCAGTTAAAAATCAATCATCATCGTTACTGTACATCAGATACCATTATATCAGCCCAACTCATTGTGCCTGCACACAACAATGGACAGACTATGGACCTCTGGCAGTCAAGTGTGAGAAGGAAAGGCAAGGAGGAGTCATTTTCACCCGGATGGACGTGCTGTGGTGGACAAGAAGATGTGCGTGAACAGAAAGGTTAGGAGACGGATGCACAACCGCGCCCACACACAGACAGACACACCAGGGGAAGCAGCGGCATGCATTTGGGAAGGTCACAAGTGGGCATGCTGACATCATGCTTTTCCCTTCAGTATCCAGCACAGACAAAAAAAAAAGGAAATTAAAGCTGTTTTTTTTCTGCTTCTCCTGTTCTAAACTCACCATCCTCAGTGGGAACGTATATGTTTAGGAAAAGGCAGTCCTCGCTTTGGTCCTGAACATAGGACGAGACGATCTCCAAGCTGTTCGTAAACCAAACGGGGAGCATGACTTCAGGAAGCCTCCCTTCCGTGATGGTCTGCGGACACACAGATGCGAGCTGGGTCGTGTTCCGGGTGTCCGACCACGGGATTGGTGGCTCCGGTGGCTGGAAGCGTCTCTCTCCTGTAGGGGGCGCCGCATATGGCACACCCAGAAACTGGATAACGGGCCCCAGGATTTCATTGTTCAGCTCCTTTTTGAAACCGCGCACCTTCCCGTAGGCGGTGCTCACCACAGGGTCCGTCTCGTCCAGCTTCTGCGAGGCAACGCTCAGGGCCTGCAGGACCAAGCCGAGCATCCACAGAAAGTAAGCCACTTCTGCACCCGCAAGAAGGTGTGGCCACAGCCTGCTCCATCCGCAGCCGGGCTGCCAAGGCCTTCGCACGGGCATGGCGTCCCCTCAGACAACAAAGCCGTGCCCCAGCAAACAAAGTAGCTCGTAATTATATCCACGCGCAAGCCTGAGTGAGAAAAATACTGAAACTCCTAGAGATGAGGCTCTCAAAACGTTCGCTAGTTTTTCGCATTGCAAGGATTTCCCAAAGATTTCTCGCTTATGGCCAAGACATCTTTGCTTGCTCACTCGTTGCTCTTCACCCTCTCATGTCCGACTGACAATTTGGTTTCCCATTCCCGCCGTATGCAAAGTGCAGCCATTTGCTGCAATCTGTTCCCCAGTGAATCAGATCCAGTTCAGTCGTTGGTTTATATCCTGCGGAAAATGGAAAAAGAAAATCATTAGCATGGGGTCAGGGACAAAATATCGGCAGAATAAGGTCTCTGTAGCCTTTACGGTTTTACTCTGCTGCTATCATCCAGAACATACCAAAGCCGTAACTTCACACTGGTACCCTATAAATCTTCTCCCTGTGACATAATTGTTCAGATACTTCTTAAGAATGCCAATTTTTCTGATTTTTCACTCACAGTGGGAAAACTGGAAAGAACCCATTTTAGAACACAAACTATTCGAAATTTTCACATTTAGTCAGCTAGAATAAGGACTTTTTTAAATTGTGTCCATTGAAAGAAAAAGAGAAGGCAGCAGATATTACGACCTGTCAAAAATGTCCTATAAATTTCATGTTCAACTTGAAAATCTGAATTTAGCTTTTTTTTTTTTTTAAACTTCCCAGTGGGAACAATGACAAACTTCAGATCATGCATTCATTTAATGCAGCAAATTAATAAACTAAAAAAAGAGACCCAGTGGGAACAGAATGGGGTTTGTGATCAGTCATAATGGGATACTTGTCCTGAATATTTCTATAATACCACCGTCTGCAATACAGTCAGCAGTAGAACAGGAGACAGACGGAAGCATGTGAAAAGTACCATTATTTCTGAATGAAACATGCGTGTGACCAAGTATCCGGGGAACACATCCCTACCAGACAGTGAGGCTTCCACAAAGGGGCTATTCTATCATGTGTGTCCCCTGCCTGCTGCCCCCCCCTGCGTAGTTAGTGGTGGGCAATATGACAATTTCTTGACCCGGGGCGAGGGCGGGGTCTCAGAATGGGGCGGGTGGGGGCTTGGAGCTCCTCAGTATAATTAGCTGACACAAGGAGGGGGGCTTCTCAATTAATCGTTGCAAATTATACGTGACGCTCTGGTAGTGCCTCCAAAGCTACTGTTGTGACTGGTTGCAATTGTATCCACGATAAGCATTTATCACAAGAATAACAATATTTACATACATTTACTTTTATTTAGCAGATACTTCTGTCCAAAGCAAAATACACGTGAGACAAATAGCACATTACAAACATACATGCTGTTAAGGAGTCATCTAGGTGTAAGTGTAGCTGGGCTAAACTTCCAGTAAATGATTAGGAACAAGTGTACTACTTAACACTATTATAATGGCAGAACAAACCAGCAATTGCTTATCATATTGGCTTCTTTTATGCACAGTATTTTAGGTATCCTAAATAAGTTTATTATTATAATGCTAAGGATAAAGATACAATAAGGGTAGAATTGCTTTTTAAGTGGATATATGGTTAATTAACATACACCTAATATAATTATTAAGTATTATTATTATTAACAATAATAATCTTTCTACTACATCACTATTCTACATATATATTTTAGTGCATTCATAATTATTCATTGATTCATCTTTCTTCCAATCACATTGAATTAGAAACCAGTCTATTTTAGGGCATTCACACAATCTCAGACACACACACACACACACAAGGGGCAATTTAGAGATGTTAATTAGCTTAACTACATGTCTTTGGACTGCACGAGGAAACCCGCACAACATAGGGAGGGCACGCATACTCCAGAACTCCACACAGAGAGCCCACGTGGGATTTAAACCCCCGACTCTGCTATGAGGCAACAGTGTGACCCACTGAGTCACCATGCTAGCCAATACTACTACTACTACTACTACTACTACTACTACTACTACAATAACAACAATGATGATGACAACAACAGCAGCCACAGCAAGGACGACCACGTCAGCAACAACAACACCGACAACAGCAGCGGCAATAGCAGTGACAGCAGAGACAGCAAGGACAACAATGTCAGCAACAGCAACAACGACAGCAGCGACAACAGCAGCGAAGCGACGGCAGAGACAGCAAGGACGACAATGTCAGCAACAACGACAACAGCAGCGACAATAGCAGCAACGGCAGAGACAGCAAGGACGACAATGTCAGCAACAACAACAACAACGACAACAACGACAGCAGCGACTGCAGAGACAGCAAGGACGACAATGTCAGCAACAACAACAACAACGACAGCAGCGACGGCAGAGACAGCAAGGACGACAATGTTAGCAACAACAACGACAACGGCAGCGACAACAGCAGCGACGGCAGAGACAGCAAGGACGACAATGTTAGCAACAACAACGACAACAGCAGCGACGGCAGAGACAGCAAGGACGACAACGTCAGCAAGGATGAAAATGTCAGCAACAACAACAACGACGACAACAAGGACAATGACAATGACGTCAGCAACAAAAACGGCGACACCAATAGCAGCGACAGAAAGTATGATGACAATCACAGCAACAACAGCAACAGCAACAATAACGACAACATCTACAATGACGACACCAATGACAGCAACAATAATAATATTTCTGTAATCATTCAGTAATTGTTATTAAAAATTGGCCTGTCATTAACAATTAGTATCAAAATTATGTATACCAGTAATTATTATTAATATGAAAGATTTCAGATATCAGCCTTTGAGTTCAGTGATAACACTCTGAACTGAGTAGGTGCAGTGTTCGCAGACTACCACTGCCTAGGCTATATTAATATACCCTTTTACAATAAGGCTGTAAACTGCTTATGACATGAACATTACCATGAACTCCTAAAATATACAAAGTCTCCATCTGGAGATCTGCTGGTCCGTTCTGTTGCTATTCCATCAGCAATCTGTAAAAGATGTCTGAAAACCTCCACCAATCAAATTAGCACGTCAGAGAATGCCCGATTCTCATAACACCAACCCTATTTACAATTCAGCATGACTTCCTCACATGAGTAAGGAAACTGCAGGGGAAATCTTGGAATATCACTGCATGAATGTGCAATATCAGAAAACGGCTCGAAAAAGAAGCAGTACTTTTAGGATACAGTTTAAACACCAGATTCAAACCTGAAAATGGAAATAGCAAAACAAAACTGCACTGAAGGCTTCAAATGTAAGGAGCTGTGCATTTACCTCACACACCATAAGCATACGAATAAATGGTGGGAAAAATTAATGCTGATTCCCCACCAACCCCACCACAAAGGCAGCAGGGAGGTTTTGGAACTACATAAACAACACTGCAGAAAACAAACGGCCTATTATTTCAGCTGACTCTGTCAAGGCCCAGGTATATAGAAGCACAAAGCAGAATTATTATTGCAGTCAGTCAAAAGCCTAAACATTCCATCACCTGGTAGTTTACTTCAATGCAGTCACTCAGTGACCTTAATGGGAAATTTACAGCGCAGGTCGGATGACTATTTCAGACAGTGTGCTTAGCTTGCTGGATCGCAAAGGCATGAATAAGCCTCTCGAACCATTTGCATTTGAGAGCTCCACATCACCTAAATCCAACGAGGAGTTTGATGCTGTTCCTGAGGAATTTTTAAACACCATTTTATTTGAGGAAAATGCACGTCACATTGCTTTTCGGCCTTTCATATGAAAACAGCTTTCCTGCTCTGTACGAGACTTTCCAATTACCCCACCTCATCCTTTCCACTGAATCCCTGACCCTGGTAATCAACACATACACATCAAGTCCAGAATGCATTACAAATAGTGGCGTTGCATAATAATGCGATTCTTTACAATATACGGACTGTACAAAGAAGGGATACAGATAGGGTACAGCAGTAATGAAGTGTGACAATAAATTTCATTTCGTTGTTGATGTGCTAAATGGGTAATTTGCCATGTCAAAGGCATTGAAAAGGCTGTTTGGTACATAACACTAATCTTGAATCTTAAAAGTAATTTTAACACTAGGTCATCTAAATGGATGCGCGTGGTGTGTGAGTATTACACATTTCAGCTGTCTGCCATGATTTTAGTGACTATTTTAGGTGCATGTACACTTTCACTCACTGTGGCACAACTGGCCATTTTGGTCCTCGTGTTGTGACAATTTGTTACTAGCATCCACTTCACAGACCATTTTTCGGAGCCCATATATCTAGGCCTACATGTCCACCTGTTACCACTTCACTCTACAGTGTCTCTCTTCCAGCTGTTTGGGGGGAGAATGGTCTCTTAATTGCCGTGCTCAGCTCTCCTGCTGGGGTCCAGCAATGAGAGCTTTTACTACAAGGTTCAGAGACAAAGCACGAGCCCAAGAGGAATCCCCCAAAGGGCCCCAGCTCCTGTCCATCACACTGCCTGATAAAAGCACACCGATTCCCACTATCTCACTGGAGGACATTAAGATAAGCTCGATCAGGGGATTCCTGGAAAATGCATTATCATGATTCCAGAACTGATGAATTTTGTGTATTAGATTACAATCACACTACAGCAGCTGGCCAGCATCTCATGTGTCATGTTGTCTAACATCAGCTCTGTCTGAACACTACTTGGAAAGAGAGGCTAGTTTGCCTGAGTGGTCAGGAGGGACATAAATGTGCAAATGCTAAAGATCTCAAAGTCAAATGGCAAAAAGGCAAAAGGCAGCAGTGATTATGGTGACATGCATGAGCAGGACTGGTGCCTCTGCAAAGGCTGCACACCTGATCACTCTCACACCTATGTTACTGCACTAATAATGCTAATAATGCTAATAATAAATATAAAACAGAAAACAATAGCACTGAATAATCGAAAAGTGCAGCTGCAGCAGTTCCTTGCGCCTCTCTTGTCTTCACTCCTGTTGGATAGACTTACAAATTGTTGATTTGGGTAGTTATCATATCAGCTTTTTAATATGTTTGTACATGTCGTACAACACTCTTACTATGTACAGTGCATACCCTGGTAGCTGGGCATTCACTGGAAGCTTAGCCTAGTCGGACTTAGCTGAACCTGTGGTACCAAATGGAGTAAGGCTTAATTAAGCCCATTAAGCCGTAAGTTTGTCATGTGCTATTTGCCAAACCTGCACATCATCAACGCCTGCATGTGCATAAAAGTGCATCAGAAGATGCTTGGCTGTATCATCTACTGCTGCAGGGTGGTGGATGACCGAGAACGGCGAATAACTCTCGGAAATACACGTAGAGACACATTGTATGAAAACAGTCATCGGTGATTGGTCAAAGATAAGCATCAAGGAACGGCACCTGTACACCGTTTACCAGAAGGATCACAGCTGATTGGCCAGGTACTTTGCACTTATCCTGCAATGGCGTTAGACAGATAGCCGCTTCACTGGTGTGTCCCGAGGTAGGGGGGAGAGCTGGGCATGCCATGTAAAGAAATCAGCTTACACTCCCAGACAAATGGGCGACCATTAAAGGTGCTAGCTCCCATCACGCGCCCTTTGTCCCGCCGCACACCGTTTCACATTCTGGTTTCTGTCTCCTTCGGTCTATCACCGCAGACAGGACCTGCCCCGGAGACAGGGGAGCGGTGAAGCAGCCGTTCGATCCCCGAGCGTGGCTGAAGGTCAGCTCGTCGGATTGGCTCTCGGACTGCTCATTACAGCGCGTGCTGAAAGCCTTCGACGCGCTGGTGTCGTCCCGGCTGCACTCGAGGCCTGCTCTCTGTCGCCGACAGCAGATGCCAGCGATGCCACTTTCCCGTGAATGGCTCCGCTGAGCAATCTCGAATGAATCACATGCTAGGGCACTCGTGGCCTACGCTACGCTGCAGTGCTCCGCTTCATGCACTCACCAAGCGCCATTCAAAACACCCCACAAAATATTTATCATGCCGATACCATACAGCAACTACCAAGTGAATAACTTACGACTACCGTTTCTGTATTTGACAATCTGAAGAGAATATTAAGTCTTTTTAAAATGCCCAAGTGGAATGCTATCAAAGTGTAATACTTCAAAATGGCAAAAAGGGTTTCCAGAGTATAATGCAAAGCATAAGGGCAGAGTATAATCCAATATCAATGCATATCAAAGAAGAATATGTACATAAAAGGAAGGCATCAAGTTAACATTATTTGTTATCCAAGGAAATTTAAGCATATACAATTTAATTCTGGATTGCCAACTTTGGTTAGCTGGCTGGCATGAGATCTTCAATTTGAGACAAATCTGCACACACATACACAGCTATTTACATCTATAGAACAGTTTTATTACCTTGCAAACAATCTGTGGAGTTTGCAAACTACCCCAACGCTTTTGCTGTAGCTAATTTGAGGTCTGTAATGTAGACCTATAATGGCCTATAGTGATGTCTTGCATGAATGTGAGAGCATGAATGCGTGAGCGTCATGCCAGATGCCTGAGAGTTGGCAACCCTGTTAATTATTAAGGGTCACTTGCTGAAAATTTTGGGGCATTCAATTGCCTCAGTTGTTAAGTGTGTGGTGATTTTAAAACCTCCACTGGCAGATCAAAGATTCATTCATCCATTCATCCATTTGAAATTAGCACAGCAGGGCTAAAAGCTAATGTTTACCAGCTCCCTCCTTTTTTTAAAAAAAAGGCTGTCTATACTAATCAATTTTATTCCTGGTGTGGGTATCAGGGTGTTCAGAAGCCAATCCCAGGCAGGATTATGGCAGAAGGCTGGGGTACACCCTGGACATGTTGATGGCAGGGCAGAGGGTAATGCAGAGATACGAATCAGCCTAATGACACAAGCAAACATGTTCCTCACACACACACACACACACACACACACAGCGCAGAGTTCAACCCCCAACCCTGGAGGTACGAGGCAATAGTGCTGTCCACGAGCCATTGTGACAGCCTAATAAAAACGCATACTGTACCAAAGTTCGTAAGTAATCCTAACCTCAGCTTGCATAAAAAATACTAGCGCACTAGTCAAATGAAATATTTACTTAGGAAGACATCTAGACCGCATTAGCCAGAAAAAAAAAGTATCTCTGGGTCGCTGAGGAGTAAGTAATGCTTCCCCGGCTCGTCCCATTGAGAACGTATTTATTTCGCGTTTCGTGTAAAGAACGCCGGTTTAAATAACGTCGCACGGCAACATTTGGAAAACGCAATAAAAATGGCATTAATGCCTAATGCCGTTTACTGTACATGCCCCCTGCGCGTTCCGCAGCGAGGGCAGAGATCTGCAGCTGATATTACTTTTCGCCTGAATAACATTCCAACATCGTATTTACAAAATGATATCAAATATGAAAAGGGAAACATAAAGGCCACTCTCTCCATTATCACAGCTGTCAACCTACAGTGCTGCCCCCGATGAGCGGTAACCTTCACGCAACAGAATGCGCACTTATAAAAACAGTAAAACGGTACGCTCCGGGCACCGTTATAAGCTCCTTATTCCAACTAGAAGCCAAAACAATTAAGCTTGCAGGGCATCTGATTTTAGTGAAGACTAAGTTCTCGAATAATTATTCCTTTAAAAATGTATTCAGCGCATGAAATTCCAGGGGTTAAAGCTCTTTAAAAAGCTGCAGGTGGCGTTATATAGCTGTTGATTTCGAATAGATTTTTTTTTCTAATTGAACTGTACAAACGAATAATAACAGTAATAATAATAATAGTAATAATAATTACAACATTATTCCCAATTGACTCAAGAGTCGCGCATGCTTTATACACTTGTACAGCGTAGACCGATTTAGATTTTTTTTAAAGGGCTCACTATGCATGCACTTTATATTTTAAATTTAAAATCAATGCAGCATGTACTTACATGTCTGTTCTTCCTCGGGAAATCGATAGACGCATACTTTACCAACTAAACACTAAGTTAAGCCTTTCCCCCCCTCCTCTCGTATTTACCCACAATTTTCAATGTTTGACTTACAGTCCTACGCGTAAAGTACCAGGAGAAAAAAATATTCCCCGTGAGACGCTGTCTATTTCAAGGATGGATACAGAATGGTAAAAACTTCGGTTATTATCCATTTCTACCAGCAATGGCTGCATAAAAAATAGGGAAAAAATATGAAAACGTTGTAAGTTAAGTGTCTCCTGCGCGATGTCATCCTTTCACCTGTATTAAAAGTACGAATTTTTCTTGAACTTTTTTTTTCCCCGAACTCACAGATTAAAAGGTTTTATGAAAAAAAAGGGGGGGAAAAGGACTTTTTAGTTACCTAAAGACAAATACAGTTCGTCATGATTTCGGATCCAGCGATCTTGCAGAAGGTAAAATAAAACTGACGACACTTTTTATTGTACACGCGAAAGAATGAGCAGAGATTAATCCAGCAGGTTTCCGTCCACTAGAAGCGGCATCGAGTTAACCTTGGTCCAGATGACCCGCTGATACACCCGTGCAGTGTAGGGTAGAGCGCCGATTTCCCTTTTTCCCCATCGGCTGCTCGCATCCTCACGGTTCTCGGTGCATTGCTTGGTGAGATGCTGAGCTCTCCTCTCCTCCTCAAGTCTCCGAGACGAGGCGCGGACCGTCAAAAATGGAGCAAAGGTGCGCCTAGTGGATTCCAGAGGAACTTCGACGCTGAGCGTCTTTTAAAGAGACAATGCTTCACCTGCCCGTACAAGGTTTGCGGGAAAATAAAGAGATTCTGATTTAATTATGCTTCCTCATTCCCTGATTAGTATGGGCAAGAATTTATCAGTGGAATTCACCAAATCTAAAAAAAAAAAAATAATAAATTACATCAGCACATCCATCCATATTAAAATGCAGTCACATGTATGTGTGCGAATTATCTGGGAGGAAGGTAACAATGTTAACCCCCCCCCCC
>JAODKL010000034.1:8340303-8363639 GCA_026780765.1 Petrocephalus schoutedeni
CATCCATATTAAAATGCAGTCACATGTATGTGTGCGAATTATCTGGGAGGAAGGTAACAATGTTAACCCCCCCCCCCATCCCAAAAAAAAGTAAAATAAATAAATAAATAAATTGGCGCGTTGGGTCATTTCACAGACTGTTGGGCAGCCTCTGAGATGCGTTTTGGAGTCCTACTGTACCACTTCCGTGGTTATTTATGGTAAGGAAGTATAAATAGCTAGGGAGGATTGGAATCCTATCAGTAACTACAAGGAAGTTCCCTAAATCAATCTAGAAATGTATTCTCCTCTGGGAAATAGTTGTGTCAAACGTATATGTATAAACATGTTAGGAGTGACACTGTAAGCTGGTAAGACGTTTTGGACACGCTAACTTGGCATTCTAATTTGTATTTGCAACAATACATTACATCAGTGGCAGTCAAAGCCCACCTGGCGCCCTAAGCAAGCTTCACTGCCAGTGCCTGTCCGCCTGAACCAAGTTTTTTTTTTTTTTTTTTTGGAGAATGTTACCATGGAACTGAGAAGTGCAT
This sequence comes from Petrocephalus schoutedeni, assembly GCA_026780765.1. Lineage (NCBI taxonomy): Eukaryota > Metazoa > Chordata > Actinopteri > Osteoglossiformes > Mormyridae > Petrocephalus > Petrocephalus schoutedeni. The sequence goes on from JAODKL010000034.1 coordinate 8,340,837, forward strand.
TCACATGCCATTTATGGTTCGCAACATCGTCAGCATCATAAGCTCCCACACCTCTCGTGACTTTGATTTTCATTAAACCCATTTCATAAGTTTCAATTTCGATTTGGAAGCGAAAGGTCACCAAAATAGCGACAGCTTCTGTGTCAAATGACACAGTGTTTTGTATCATTTCGTGATGATACATCTTAATTGGCGCCTTTCGTTTTACTGTGTACGGCGAGGTAGCTTATGAAAAAAATTTTATGCACTTTTCATGTAATGCATTACAGTCATCAACAGGAGAATGCTGGCCTGTCCTTTCCTTTGATTCATTCCTCCCACCGAGTCTAAAAGCTACATTTAGCCAGTGAATACAGTGATGAAAGCTTTGCATTCATCCATTCAGAGTGTTTTAATCCCTGTTGAGAATTACGAACAATGTCAATTATACCCTCTCATGGGGCCGTGGCCCTATACTTTCTTACAAAATCATGACGCACTCATTTCACATTTAATAACACCTTACCCCCCCCCCCCAAAGAAAAAAAATCATTATTACTACAAAACAGATGAAAAGTGGGACTATACACATAATAAATGTAATCCAGATTCTCTGATGACAAAATAATCTTTCCAAAAGGGTTTCGGAAACCCATTACTAATGTTAGGTCCCCATCCGCTTGTGTGTTAGCTCTTGTAATTAACGAAAACAGTAAGACACCCCACTGTTTCCAAGAGAAGGAAAAGCTCTCTGGCGACAGAGCTTAATAAAATCGATGCGAGTATGAGCTCCGCCCACTTTAACCTCTTTTTAGGCATCGGGTATAGGAACAGCAACGAATGAAATCAATCGCTTTCAGTAACTATACAGGGAAAAGGTGCAAGCAGGTGTATAGGATGCTGAGCTGGAGCCACAATTGTGACATCACACGGAGCCTGGGGTCGAGCAGCCTGTACCCAGCAGAGGTTGGTGTAATATGCACCACCGTTCCAAGGTTCACGCCGGTTACCGTGGTAGCCTACGCCTGCTGCTCCGCCTCCACCGAGCCCCAGCACCTTCCGGCAAGGCCCGCTGATAGATAGCCTGCGTCGCATATGCATTGGCGATCGGCTGCCAGAGGGTCCTGTCCGCGGTGCCATCTTGAGAAAACAGCGTTAATCAAGTTCTACGGGAAGCACCTTTCCAGACACGGCGGGAGATTCCGATATATCGTGCTCATCAGACCCAGTGATCCAAGTTCACTTTAATCCAGGAAGAAAAATGGACGTAACAGCAGAAAATGACTAAAGCAGACCTTAGTAAGTGAAATATGACATACACGTTTCTCGTTCACTCTGGCTTCAAATTCTTTCAAAGACTTATCATAATTGAATCCGGTGTTGGGCCTAGAAGATGTGGCATTGGTATATTTATATATATCCGTACATGCACGCATAGGTAATTTGTATTGTTGTAATTTGTGGGGACCTGCTTTAGTGCCATAATATATAGCTTTTATAAGTACTAAGTGAATAAAAAAAGCATACCAACTTGGTGAGGAATGACTGCAGGGTATAATATTTTAAACAATTAAAAGATAAACGTGAATTTCAATTGCATCACAGTGCAGTATTTACAGCAGAAAGGATGGGAACTGCACCACCAATGCGGACCAAGGACTCCAGAAACATTAAGTACTGATGGCTTAGAAACTGTTTGTTGCATCGAAAATGGATTGTTACACATGATGAGGTAAGCTGATTAGGCAGCGGGGTATAAATTACAGGAGGTATTTAAAACAATTATTACAAGCCGAAAAAACTCTTCAAAAACCCTGTCAGACCGAGACAGGAAGTCACAGAGTCTTTAATTAGACGCATTACTTTAGGGTAATTGAATTCAATTCCAGTTGTGATTATCTGGTAAATATAATATCGATACATGCAAGACATGAAATTTTGAACAAATGCATCATAGAGGTGATGCCCCACAATAACACTTGGCATAAAAACTGACTGTGGCAGCACATACAATATACTCTAAAGGAAGCCACCTGAAGTAGCTCAGTGAAATATAAGCTACTGGTTTCCAAGAAATCCATTATTATTATCCATTAATACTAATTTCGTTTTTTTAAATACATTTCCCTTTTTGCTTGATTCTGCGTCTGGGCCAAACACATTGGCAAAGGTGCTATAGAAAAATACATTGAAATCAAACCTAAAGGTCATTATAAACTAAACAAAACAAGGGGGAAGAAAATCAGCAGTTGTATGAGTACTGAGCTAAACTTAATTGTTAGTGCTAAATTCTAAGCCCTTTCCAATTACATCAAGGCTGAGCAGAGCTGTAGCAGCCTGGCCCATATTGACCTAACACTAAATCTTGTTTATGTCACACCGCAGGGTCAACAAGTGAAGCTGCCTTGAGCCGGTCCCAGAAATACGGGCCGACATCTGGGGGGCTTAGCATGCGCACTCCGCGGTGCTGAAACGGTACGGCGCATCACTCGGGTCACATGGTGGTGGCCGCTTAACCGCTTCCGCAGTTAAACTACCGGCTTACATCAAACGCCACAACAAGTTGTTGTACAAGATTGGATTTGATCTCTGGTTGCAGTCAGTGCCTCGCGTAATTGGTTTTCCTTCTATCTTGAAAAACATGAGTAAATTAATATCGATACAGCATGAGTCCCGTAAAATAACATACTATTGTGCTCAAATCCCGAGACATTTACAAAAAAAAAAAAAGTATATAACATAATCCTCTCTGCAATCTGGTTCAGGCATTTAAAGTAATGCCAGCCATGGAACACCATTAGAATAATCTACACCTCCCTTAAATATAGAATTAATTTCTATATATATTATACCATGTGCATGTATACTATATATACATGTATATCACAGGACCTGCTTTTCCCTACTTCAAGCACTGTGAGTGTGTGTTTGTACACACACACACACACACACACACACATACGTGTATACACATATACATATGCATACATATTTTTACAGTCTCAGTACAAACATCAAAACACATTTAGTTATTTTTTCTCTTTCAGTACTAATACCACTAATATAAGTTCTCATCGGATCCACTAAGCAACACTTACAGTCACAAACCCTCAGTCACACTGATGATGGCATTGGGAGGTGGAAACGTAAAAAAAAAAAAAAACACTGGTGTTGAAATCGTATGTCCTTCATGTCCTTACAGAGGAAAGGCAGAGTACTGCATTCGATACACTCGCTAATTTGTATTCCAAAGCACGAGGGACACAGGCTCAGTTATGAATCCAGGCTTTCTGCATTCTTTGATGTAAAAATGGATACCCTGCTTGGGCAAACAGGAAAAAAGAGCAGGCCTGGGTCTTTCAGAGATCACTTAAGTCTTCCTTGGCTACTTTAAAGGGGAAAGAAACACTGGGGAAAGCACAGCTGAATTTGTCGATCCCATAGCGCACGGAACTTCACTGAGTAGGATAATCCATTTACACAAAGTGAAAAATGAACATTCTACAGACAGACTAACCTGAGGGTATAAAATATACCTAACCTGATTTTGCAAAGAAAAAAATGCCTTTTTGTAAAAAGATACCCTTGTCTGTGTTTTGAAATCTGATAAACACCTAACATTTTCCATCCTTCATAATGACATAAAATGCCCGCGAGATATAGCTAAGTATCTTTCTTTCATTGGATTTACAATTTGTTTTGATGTAATTGGTTCTGACAAGGTGAAAATGGGCTCCCTTTTAAACACTAAAGCAGCAGTTACATGCTGGGAGTGGCCGATTAGGTTTTCATTTATAGATATATATTAGAGAAGTACAAAATGCTGAAAGACTATCTTCATGTCATGGATTCCTCATGGGGCTACAGTAACCATATTGGGTTTGGTCAGTTCGCACCTTCATTCAGGGGCCTGCGCTCAACATCAAGTCCAGCCTCACAGCACTTACTATAGGTTTAGCAATTAGTGTTACATAGCGTTGAGCCCATAAAGAGGCCTCAAACTTATAACTTCCTCCAGATCCAAGAATGCTTTATGGTGTTGCCATAGTTACAATGCTAACTTGAGAATTTGCAATACTGCTCCTAAAGTCAGGTGCACACAAAAGATTGGGGGCAGTTATTCGGGGGGGGAGGGGGTGGGCGATTGCGAGGGGAGGGTAAGAGGTTTTCATGTAACTTGGTGTAAGGATACAGCCGCCTGCACTCAACAGCGGCCTATGAGATCATTAATTCATTGTTCCATTACACTTCAAAGAGAATCGCTCATACTGACATCGCTCACTGGCTGGCACATTTGTTCCATTGCTTGCAAAGGTTGAAACGGCAAGAACATTCTGAAGTACTTCATTCAAAAGGACAAATATAATATATACAGTGGTTGACAGCTGTCTACGGGCCATAAGAAATGACTATATCATCATTTAAAGTAGAATAAAGTGGAATGTACTGTACTGGCATCCTGTCCTGGGTATGCCTATGGGTTGGATTCCAGTCCTGCCCATCCCCCCCCCCCCCACCCCACCCCATGACCCTGACAAGGATAGACGGACGGAAGGATGAAGCAGAATGTTGTAGAAAGTAACGGTCTTTACAAATAAACCAAAATCATTCCCTATAAAATCTTACTTGAAGTGGGAAAAAAAAATAAATGTTCCCTGAAAAGTATATTTTAAACCTGTGGAGAGTGGGCTCAGTTGGCAGAGGAAATGGAATAAAAGTGAGGAATTCACTAGACTTGTTATGAGAGTCCAAGGCACTGCCGTACTTCCATAAAACCAGTAAATCACATAGCAGCTTTCCTACTTAAGAGCGAGACAGACTTTTTATCACGAGAAAGTTTCCAGTAAAGAAAAACGATTGCATGCTGTGCATTTATCACATACTACATAATACTATATAATATATATCTATAAAATCTACAATTATTATTCTATCATCACATGGCACTTGTACTATATCGTGAATAATTTTTTTCGCCCAATTCAAACACATCATTCATTTACAACTGTCTCTGCATAGGAAACATTTGAATTCAGGATGTTTGCATGTCTCAGTATAAAAGCAGTTTCCCTTAAGGGATCTGAACCAATAAGCTTCTGAGAAATCTAATGCGTTAGCTACTGCTTGACATCACTGTCACACACTAACATAATCACTGCTGCTGTGAAAATGAGATTTTGCAGTTGCAATGACACTTATTTTAATATATATTTTTTCTTAAAATGTTCTGTACTTTTGCCTCAGGAACAACACCCACCAAATGCTATACTGACAAATGTATTCATATCACTGACACTTAAGTTTTCAGCCCAATGGATGACAAACATTTCTTACAGTTATATAAAAAATATTGAGGTTTATTGTCTCTCACATTAACCATTATCGTGGTGGAAATTATCTCTGGGTGCTTTATATAGTCAGTTACATATATTTAATTGAAATTTCCTTATACAAAAATCTGTTTTTGGGAGAGAAAGATTGATCAAATTAAGCTAAATCCCTGCCAAAATATAACTAGTAGGTAATGACAGATATCAAAAGATGATCAAGGAATTATAATTTTACATGGGATCCTTTTGTTTTATTTTAGCCTTTTATACAATGCAGGATTATGGCAAACCTGGAGTCTGGCCCAGGAAGCACATGGCACAAGGCAGGGGGAGACCTTGGACAGGATGCCAGCCCATCACAGAGCACACACACTCACACATGCAACGGGAAACTCAGAGACACCCATTCACAGGAACCACATGTGTTTGGCATAAAGGAGGAAAATCAGAGCACCCAGAGGGGACTTGCACACGGCATGTACACAGAAGCTAGGCCAGGAACCGAACTCACACCCCTGATGGTGTGAAGCCACAGTGATGCTCACTGAGATACCGTGCCATCCCACATGACTGCTCCAGAATAAAAATCCTCCTCTACATCTATAATAAGCAATCTAATTATTAAAATATGACACTCCCCTTTAAGAATTTATCAACAAGGCAAGATGTAATGTTTCAAATGATACGCTTCAGAGGTCTAATTAGTATCCAAAGACGTGACATTAGTCCAGTAATGCTCGATCCTTTCATACTGATGGGGGGAAAAAAGGTTTTTCCAAGATGCTAAAATCTCTCTGTCGGATTCATAGATAGGAACTGTTTGGCACTCTAAAAAGAAATTAATGTTCTGATTTGGTTCACTAATCTTGTGCTGTAACATAAAACCAAGTGAAAATCATCATCCCTTTATGAAGTCAATATTAATCAGTTCATGGACTAGCAGTTAGTACACAAAGCCTCGTACGGGGCTAAATGAAGTTAATCTCGATGTGTGAAAGGTACTTTGTACTGGTGTTCGAAATGTAAATTATGTCAACAGTATGACCGAATAGTTTATACTGCACAGACATCAATAAGTATGTATAGCAAAAAAAATTAAGAAGGAAAGATGTTAACAGCTACCTTTGAGCATTGCATACCAATAACAAGCATCCCTGATGGACATCCACAGGGTCGCCAGTCTCGCGTATCTGGCGTGCCACTCATGCCTTCAGACTCTCGCACTCACACAAGAAATCTTACGGCAAATCTATAATATTCCATTATTAAACACAAAAAAAATTAGCTACGTCAAAAGTGTTTGGGCAGTCTGCAAACCCTACACACTGTTTACAAAAACTCTTACATACATGTAAGTGTGTGCGCAGACTTGTCTAGAATTGAAAATCTCACTCCAGCCAGCTGACCGAAGTTGGCAACCCTGCATCCCTGACTGTTGCGTAAAAATTAACGTACAATCCACACGACATATTGACACTTTGAAAGACTGCCAATATATCTTCAGGAGCAAACTGCTGCGATGACTTAAAGACGTTTGGCATTATTAATGTTTTCTAATGCAAGGTGAGACTGAGGCCTAACCAGTAGTTTGCAGGTTAAATATGAGTTAAATCAGTACCATCAGAATTCCCACAATGCCGAGATGAAGCCTGATTTGTATTAAGGTAGATTGTAAGGCTGGTTTCTCCCCCTTATCACTGTACGGTGACGTCAGCTGTGAGTTCAATGTCCACAGCGCCGTAGGCGAAATTGAGCAAATATACCTCTCCCCCAAAGGGCGTTTCGCTGCTCGATGAAGCCGGCAAGCATTTAGAACGACAAGACGTAGCTTTAGTGAAAGTACACAGTGCACTGGAAGACGTGCATGCTAATCCTGGCCCCCAGCCCCCCATCACTACCACCCCGATGGTGATTTGACATGTTGTCAATCATTGGAAACATGACCTTTGGTAGAATTTGAGCAGTTTCATAATGTGAAAAATATGTAAGGGAAAAGAGGAGGGAAAATATGAACAGCACAGTATTAATTCTGCACACAAGAAGTTCTTTTTTATCTTTAACAGCAAAATATTTGTATGTGGAAAGCAGAGCTGAGAATGACTAATTAAAAGGATGTCAACATCTTAAGAGAAAATCTTTCTCCCATGCCATGGTTCCAGATACTAAATAACACACACAGGAAATCATTACATTTCGGGACAAGAAATCAGACCTCAGTGCCAGGGACGTGCAGTCCGACAAATTTTTGGGATGAAAAGTTGCATCTCTGCGAGATGATAATAGTTTCCAGCAGACAATACCTCTTCCACCTCCACTGTCAAGCACAAATCTAAGCAATGGCTTGACAGCACAGAAACAGAAGGGAGTCATCACCCCAGCCCAACACAGAAGTATGTCTGCTGAGGCGTCCAAGTCATTTTAACAGGCCGGCATGGAGCTCACAGTCACGTCAGCCTGTGTACCATCACGTCCGGCGAGACATGAGCAGAAGGTGAAAGAGCCACTCACATCAGATACGTCAGACGCATCCCCGCAGCTACAAGCATGAGCGCCACCATCCACGGCTGTTGTTGCCATTCCAGCTACATTTACTCTGCCTTTAATCCATATTTCCTGTGCTAATCATGGCAATCAGGAGTGACGCTTCACAAAAAAAAAAATGCTCACTAGAGAAGAAAAACAATCCCTCTGATTAGATGCAAAGAAAGTGAAATGACACGTTTGATTACTCTTATTCCTCCACGTTATATATATACACACGTGTAAAGCAACGATTTTGATTGATTGTTTTAAATAGCATACTGCATGTTGGTTTGCTGAAAGTAGGGTCATGTATACATATCTTTGCATCTAATTTCAAAATTCAGCAGTGTAATCAGCATACTTTTGTATGCTGATATAATGTTTACATCAATATCATGTCACGCTTAATCAGTCTTATGACACTTTCTCCCAGGTTTAAGGGTTTCTGCCCATCAAATTCCCAAAATGCAATTCTGCAGTCATTCTCATATGAACAAGCTCAACCTCTTTAAACCATTTAATGTTCACATTAAGTGAAGTATCGCCCCTGTTATCCCGGGACGCTTACTCCCCCTCTCAGTTTTAGGACGATCTCCCTTCAGTGATTACAGGGGCCCATTAATACTCATCCAGAACACTATAGAGGGGTCGTGTGCAAGAGAGCAAGAAAGCATACAGTTTAATTTCATGTACCTAATCGCCTACACAGACCATCGCATCCTTTTTAAAGAAGTGCCTAGTCACCAAAAGCTACGAGTGCAATATTTTTCTCCGGCCCAATAGCACAGAGTAAATATCAAATGCTATTCAAGGAGCAGGGATTACTTATGCCATATATAAATCTGCACCATTGATCAAGAATGACAAAATTCATAGTTGATTATACTGACAAACATTTTAGAGCACTCTCCATCGAGTCAAAATAAATGTACATTATACAAAGATTCTGATATCTAGGCCATACTTTTAAACAGGACTGCAGCAGCACACACACACACACACACACACACACACACACACACACACACACACACACACACACACACACATACATACATATATATATATATATATATATATATATATATATACAGGTATACATACATATAAACTCTTCCCATTGGCTTCTATATGATGACAGCAGACAATCCTGATATAACATACAATATAGCAGGAAAGAAGCCACAAGAGAATGAGCTATGATATATGACAAGAGGAAACTGTTTGGATAATCAGCTTATTATTTATATGGGTGACTACACCGTCACAACCTCTATGGATCTGAGGGTGCTAATGCAATCCGTAGGTCACTTCCTGCACTCGTGTTCACATCACTTGCAAACAGCTCATCGGCGTCCTGGCAAAAGGTTAAACCACATTTGCTCCTGTACATTTGCGTATTAGAAAAAAACTCTCAAGGGGTTCCTAAAGTTCTTTTCAGGCAAACATACCACTGGGTCGAACTGCTGGGGTTCTACTAATTACCACGGAGGTACTCTGGTTCCTCATCGCATTAATAACAGTTTATGCATTAATGCTTTGGCTAAAATAGGCCACCACCGAAGAAGTATGATGTCAGCTACTGGGGGAAAGAAAGATACAGAACAAACTCGGCACTATATACAGCAGCTTTTGGATGTCAGTGTACATCTCTCCCAACAGAGGGCCTAACTGAAATCCATCTTTATTGACTGGCATCCCCCGTGGAACATTAGCAGTGGCGACAAGGGCCACCATCGCCAAGAAACGCGATGTGTCCCCCCCATGTGCTTAAATCCAGCCGTTTTTGCCCATGATGCACCTTGAACATCTCCCACAGAAGCCCCACATGGGACAATATTCCAACATCGTTTGGGGAAGACTCCACATGTGCCCGCCTACACTGCTGAAGAAATCCTACGGCCCACAGCATGATCCTTCAAGCCACGGATGCCTCTTGGAGAGGCGAGCTCCATGAGATTTTCAGTTTTCCTGAGTGGTTACATCTCAGACCACCTCCAGGCTGCTTGGTCTCCTTTGGGAGGTATAAATCTGCACTGTGTGATGGTTTCCTTCCGTTATATTCAGAGGCCTGTCAGTTCAGGCCCGGCTCCTGCTACAGGCCAGCTCTGTGTGGCTGCCACAGTCACGCAGAGCTCCTGTCCAGGAGAGAGATCCTGTGTGCCCGGGCCCCTCTGAAACACACCGTTAGATGTTATTAAAACCTCCCTTCTTCCATCAGACTCTAAGCTATTCCCAAGTGACCGGAGTGACATTTCCAAATGGAGCCACTGAAGGGTTTATATATTTGTGAGTTCAAGCAGTAATGCCTCACAATCCCCTTTCAATCAGAACAGCATCAACTTAGTTGACTGAGTCAGGTGGCCTTTTTATGGCCTGTCCTATGGCTCTTTTTTTTTTTTTTTTTCTCATTCAGGCACTGGATGTGACTGCTAACTTCGAGGGTCCCCGAGTACAGCAGCCAAGGGAAAATGAAATGAGCTACGTTGTCTTTATATTGTTAATAGCGGGAGAAATTTAATGCAGCAGGCTACAGGTATTGGAAGCTTCACTGTTGCTTCCCAGTACTGTACGCTTCTCTTAACATTTTAAACAGCTTAACATTTTTTATAAAATTACCAGCACAGCGTGTACGATGAAATGATACGAAGCACTTTCACCGTACTGCCACTTCGTCCGGCTTTTGCTATCCCTAAGATAATCCTCCACAACTAACACTTAAGGGCCCTTTTCATCATTTTTAATTTTTTTTTTCCCCATCACTGCTTTTAAAAAGATTCAAAAGATTTTGATATCTGAATATTGGACTATTGGACAAAGGGATTCCACAAGAGAACTAAGAATGTTTCATGCATATTATAGTTTCTGTCTTCACGTCAGGGTAGTCTGGGTATGATTGGGAATTTGAAATTGTCCATTAACCTTGACCAGGGGCATTTTAACCCACTAATTCTTGAAATTCCGATTTTCTGCTTTAGATTCCAGCTGCAACAATTCATACCTGTCTATCAGCATTCAAACCGCAAATTACATAGTGCTTCAAAGAACTGCACTGATAAGAGGAACCTCAAATCAGTAACACTAATGCTAACTGTAATACTACTACCACTACTACTACTATAATAATAATAATAATAAAATAATAATAATAACAACAGGTATCCAGGGAGATCATGATGTTGTATGTTGCTTGTATCTTACGTAAACATATTTCTGATCTTTTAAAAAAAAATTTTTATGAAATACACTGGTCTTAATTATTATAAATATAACACCCCAAACAAATTCATATGATGCCTCTTTTAGTAGTGTGTACTTCTGAAAGTAACATGCACTCCAATTTATGTGAAATAAGTGCATGCAAAATTAAACTTGCTATTTTAACTTTAGTTTACCCAAACTGATCATCATCTGGACTATTTTAACACTTTTTTCCTTTCTTAAATATAGAGCACGTAATTAGCTAATGTCCCTGTTGGGACTGGAAGTGTAGGCTTTGCCTCTGTTCCTTTAACTCTTTGATAAACACAAGGCAGAGAAGTACCCCGATCAGGATTCCAGTTGATCGCAGGGCAGAGACACACAACCTATGGGCAAATTTAGAAATGACCACGGTTCACTCAACCGCCCGTTTTTGGCTGGCAGGAGGAAACTAGAAAACTGAGAGCAAACCCACACAACACAGAAAGAACAACAACCATGACACACACGCGCACGAACACACGCATACACACACAAAGACCATGACACACGCGCGCACGAACACACGCATACACACACAAAAACCATGACACACGCGCGCACAAACACACGCATACACACACAAAGACCATGACACACGCGCGCACACACGCATACACACACAAAGACCATGACACACGCGCGCACGAACACACACATACACACACAAAAACCAGGACACACGCGCGCACACACGCATACACACACAAAGGCCATGGCAAGCGTGAGCCAGCAGGACCACCCACTGAGTCACTGAGCTACTCTGCCACCCTATAAGAGAAATTGATTTTGGGATATTCACCCCCGGTCAGGCAGAACATTAATTTAACGACAAATGGATCATATTAATTGAAGAGGGTTTTGGGAAACACTTTTACATTAATGTAGTATTGCACTATGGATTTTACAATGCTTTTAGCACTACAGCACTTTTTAGAAAACGCAATACCAAGTCTAGCTGCAGGTTTTCGACTATGAAATTTAAAAATTATATTATAAAAACATTTCGCTATACTGTACATCACCCACACGACATATCATTCATGTTCGAAAGGAAGTTAAGCCATTAACACGAGTCAGAGATTTTAGTCCAGACCGAAAAGGAATACAAGGCCATCATTTTTTCCTCCGTGCCCAGCGTTGGCAGTCCATCACAGCGCCATGGGTTACCTTTTGATGTGCCTTTAGCTAAGATTTGTCACTGAGACGCACAGACATTTGTACAGCCACAGGGGATCAGCACGACATTGACAACACACTAGAGAAGGGGCTGATATCAGCCACCAGAATCCTCACCGCTCATACATGATACATGAACTCCTCACATGAACTTCTCCTTACTGATCCTGTCAGCAGATGGGTTTTTTTTGGGGGATTTGATTTATAACCCCGGGATTGGTTATACCTTCTGCTTAAATGTGTTGCCATTTGCGCGGATAATCTCATTTTTATTCCTTCAAACAACGGCGGCCGTTTTATTTCTGTTATTTCTTACAGTATCTAGTCCAAAAACACTCTCTCAAGTGCACATTACACTGCTCTTGACTCGCTTTTCCTTAGGGACAGAACAAGGTCAACGGCCATTTCCTTCCCACCGAAAGCCTTTTAAGACTGCCTTTCTGAGCGGCATCTGGAGAGCCACATGTGAGAAGCCAGTATCCAGCTGTGAAGGATGTGTGAGGCTCCTCGGTACAGATGTTCATCTCACCTGTCTTATTTCCTTCACAACTTTTGCCATCTTTTGATTCTATTTCCAGCAGTTGTACCTCGCTGGTTGAAAATTCAGCTGGCCTGCCAAGAGCTCCTTATAAGAATGTAAATTTTGTATCTACATTCACCCATGGATGTGATTTCATGAAAAAAAGTACTGCAGCTCCTAAGGTATATATACTTACATCATAAGCTTATTAAATACTGCCACAGCTTCCTGGCATCAGTGGTACTTGGTGCTAATATAACAGTATTACAATATGTCAAAATGTAGGTGACATATGTAATTTAAAGCAAAAAATTCTCTTTGCTGCATTTTTTTTATGTTTTCTTTTTTCTTTAAATCTTGAACACGATGAATATGCTTCCTGAATGTGAGAATGTGAAATTATACACATTATAATCAATTCATACCCAAACACTGCACACATTAAATCGGCTTGTAGGGTCTCATGTTCAGTAAGGAAAGCACTGGGAAGAATTCGCTGAAAATGCCCAGTTGCTCGCTCCTGTCAGTCATGTGGGACCACAAACGGCCCCATTATTAGAGTCTCTGGGTTGTTTGATACAAGAACATTCTCCAGCAGATGTTAGTATTCCAGAGGCTGCCGAGATAAGAGGAGCCTGCTCTGTCTTGGTGAGTCACTGTGTGGCCCCGAGGCTGCTGGCAGTGTCCTGTCTGGCACGCTCTCTGTGCTCCCTGGCTGAGAACCACATATAGAAAGCCTCCATATGCAAGACAGGAGCAGGAACAGTACAGTGCCTTTATTCTTCAGCTTCCCATTAAAAAAAAAACGAAAATAAATGCCTTGCAGTACAGAAGGTCGCATTGGTATAACCAACCTACAATAGACCTGGAGAGCTGAAGGAGGACAACCCTAGACTGACCCCTCCTGGGCAGGCTCTGCGTTGGCTTCACACTGCCTAGTGAGAAAATGAACCACTGTGTGATCCTTCAGCCTCCACATTCGACCTTCAAGAAAAGCATTTTCCGCACCACATACAGCATATTATACCATTCTTTTTGTCCACACATATCGTTGGAGGGCATTTTGGCAAGCCTCTCTCTATGTCGGGCTCCTTTCCCGCCAAAACCTCTGAGACTCACATAGGTGCCTCTAACCAGTGCTGTACAATAAAATCCTCTTTTGCCGCATCATAAAGGTGGAAATTATGTGGTCCGTCTGGTACGGCTGATAGAGATGATAGGCATTTAACCTGGAGGTGCTGCATCCCGAGCCAGAAGCCCACCACCAGAACCAAAAGAACGCACTTAACCTCCATTTCTCCACTAAGATACCCAACTGTATAAATGAAATAAAATTGCTAATCATGTTAGATAAAAGTGACAACTATGTGATACAACAATAAGTCAAAATCGACTATAAAAAAGTAATATCCCAGGGACTTCTTATTGCTGGTTCTGCTTAGTGGAAAAGCTGCAGAGGGCAGTCTGAGTGGCCACTGCTTACCCGCATTTTATAACATCCTATTAAGGTGCAAATGTTAGCGGTGATAGCCATGAATGCAAATGAATAACTTATTTGATTTTCTGTCACTGGAAGTAGCAATGACCTAAATAGCGGAGTCTCGATGCATTAGTACCTCGACAAGAGCAGTAGGGGGAACGCGTGACTGAAACAGGACACATTGCAGCTACTCTGTGCCCCGTAACTCACCCGTTTCGCATTTGCCACAGAGGAAACGTAAAACATAGGACAAAAAAACGTTAGTGCACTTCTACTGGCACTTGACAGCCGGCTCCGCCACATTTCGCAGCATCGCCTGCACTAATCTTGACAATCCCAAGACTTCAAATTCAATTCCATTGTTTTAATGACATGGTAAAGCTGATCCTTTGAATTCACAGGCTGACAGGATAATTCAGTGTCGCTTCCAGAACGGCGAACAGCTGCTTGCAACGTCCAACCTACACCGCTACACCTTCGTTTTATGCTAGAGGGGACTACCTGTGGGGTGCTACATTATTACTTCTATAATCCAATCCTCGATGGGACTTATTGCCGAAGAACGCTTGTCAGCACATTCTAACACTGTTCCTGGGTCAAGTATGCATGCAGGCTTTTGCCCAGACACTTGGCTCTGGTCCAGGGTAATTTTTGTAAGGACAAGTAAACTATGGGGCGGCATTGAACAGAGAGCACTTCAGATGATATCATCAAGAACATGAGCATGACTGCGGACACAGCATACCAATATGTCCGCAAAGCGCACTTGGATGTCAGTTAATGGGAATTTTCTGAAGAGCTTGCCGTTTTCATGCCATTTGGACGTGCCCGAGAGTCCGATTGCTACGTGTAGGAGGACAATGTGGCCCGGCACTCCGAATTCAGTCACGCTACAAGAACCTGGTCGCTCAAAAATCCCAATGGCCTATTTTGGAACTCTTTAGATTTGGACAGTCTGCAAAATAAGCAGTTACTTACAGAGGTACTGCAAATCAGCCCTCTACATACAGTACACAAACCCATTCATTTTTGCATAGTACTGTATACTGAACATGTGTCAACATAATTTTGACTATGTAGAAGCTCATGTTAGATTTTCAGAGATTAATGCCCAATTCATGGTACAAAATGTTCAGAACACACCACCTAAGAAGCACATTAACCGATAGGATTCATACACACACAGTAAACTGTTTGTGCCACAAGCAAGCAGTCCTATGCTAAGTACCTATCTGCAAGTAGCTATATACATTGGCTAATCCACCTATGGCCTGTAGCCACGTCTTTGCCCAGTCAACTGAAACAGCCAGGGTGTATAAGATCAACATAGCTATCAGTTAAACGTTCATTTTACAGTCATACCACAGATGAACTCAATGGGAGCTCCCATCAACTCACAGTTCCATCTTTGTCTGCCGTCAGCTAAGTAGCTACGCAGGAAAGATTTCCCAAAACAGGGCAAGCGCCGATTTTCTTTTTTTATTTGTAGCACAGTTAAGCTCAATAAATGTTAAATGCCTCCTGCCTCACAAAGTGCCTTGGGAGCTCTCATTGAATCTGGAGTTAAACACCAGCTTACGTAAGTGTGCCCGGATTCAAAAGAGCAGGGATGATGAAACAAAAACAGTTATGGATATAGGGGGTGCAATGTCGGCACTGGGGAGCAAACAGATTAATTCATCGAGTGCTAGCTATTTACTTTAGCGCAAGAAGTAGAAAATAAATGATCAGAATTACTGTTCCCACAATGGGCCTGTTTCTCAATGCAACAGATAAACATAATCTCTGAATGCAAGCTTATTAGCACACATTTTCAATATTGAGATTACAGGGTTCATTTGAGTTTTCAATATAATAAATAAAGGGTCTAAAGCCTGAGATTAGCACTAATAATAAAAATAATAATAGTCCATTGTGTTTTATATTGAGGTTTTAACCACAGAAAATATGAATTCTTGCAGGTTACAAACACAGAGCTTGAGCTTGTGCTAGCCCATTGAAAGAGTGCCAACCAGCTGCGGCGAACTGGAAAGGGGTGTGGTACCTTTGTGACCTGGGCCACCGACCTTTGCGTAAATTGTAGCTACCTGAACCAGTCACACAGTACATATTACAAAAATCATCTTTAGAGAACCATACCACCAACCTCAGTCCAACGTTTTTCAAAACCATTAGATTGGAGTACTTGTCCAAGTAAATAATATAATAATCCATAACCCCCCGCCACCCGCCCAGAATGCAATTTGTCCCGTATTTTCGTGTCTAGACCGAAATAAGATTAAATGCGAACCCAACATGTTTAAAATGTTGGTTGAAAAAACAGTAGGGAACCCTCTGACAACTCACACAGCACAGGGGGACTTTGACCTTGTTCATGCACCTCTGGGGACAAATTTTGGTGACTGTTCCAGGGCAGCTGAACGTCACAATTTTAAATGCTGTCACTGAGCAATACGTGGGTGGGAGAAAAAAAAAAAAACCCAATGGCTAAAATTTTATACTGTCTCAATGGTAACTATGTTTCAGCAAAAGCCAGGTCACGATTTGTTAAATAAGTGCTTGAAAAGATTATAACACTGTTATCCAAAACAGCCAGCAGCTGCAGCTCAGTAAATACGTCGTCCATTTACCTAATGTGCTATAAAGCTCAAACATGAAAACTGAAATACAGGACTAAACCTGACACGCACTGATTAGTGATTACTGTAAATTCAGTCACCATAATGACTATGTCAGTAAAGAAACCTGCATGCAGGCACCATTTCTAATTCAGCACGTTCTTCACATTTACTCACAGTTTCTGTCGGGTTGAGCTTCATAATTTGCTATTAATGTGCAAATGTTGGCAGTAATAACCATAAATTCAAATGAATGAACTACCTGTGATTTTATGAGTAATTAAATAAATCAGCTGCTTTAAAAGTACCCTTGAGCTCTGGATTTAACACTTTATTGTATTCCCCTCCACCCCCCTTTTAATTTTGCTGCAAAAATTTAGAACTTCATAAAATATCCCATTTTGTTTTCTCAACAAATCCAATAAGTGCTATGTATGAATAGTTAGGAAAATTAATACAAATGATATGCAAAGTTTTGTGCATATAAACTGTACCAAAAAAATAACTGCAGTCAGGTCAAAGTCCATCCCTGCTTCCTCCTCGAGTTTTCCCCCAAATCCCATTGTTTTCTAGTTTCAGGTGTGCTTTACCACCAACAGCCTTGCTTTTTTCACCTGGATTAGTGGGTTTACTTTCATCTTACATGTTCCCTGCCAGGTCAATGGCTTCTTTTCAAACTGTTCGCTACCGGCACACCTCCTGCAGGCCTACAGTTATGCTCTCGCCAGCTGAAATATCCAACCCCCCACAAGGCAGTGAAATGGTACCACATCCTTTATGCTGATGGTCAAACCCAGCTTGAACTCAGTCAGACACGAGGCTAATATCAAATAATTTAAAAGCACATTTTCAACTATCAATGAAAAATCTAAATATCAACGCTATGACACCTTTTTAATAACTAAGATTTTTTTATAACTAAGATTATCCAAATACTTGGTATAAAGAACTAGATGTCTACACACATGTTCTGAGGGCAGAACGAAAAATGATTGGTTCAGGGAGATAACCAATCAGATTTTAGTACAAGCAAGTCCAAGCAATTAGAAGAGGTGGGACCAATACATCTGATTGGTTGGTCTGACATCTGACTCAAGATGTGATTGGTTATAACTCCAAACCATTTTTCATTCTGCCCTCAGAATGTTTGTGTAAGAAACTCCCATGAGCGGATTTCTGATCTGCTAATGGAAATAATCAGCCACGCTCAAAAGCAAAATTTACATACGCATATCCCCCTGGATTCATGCGTGACTAGACTCATTCATGTAATCAACAGCAAACATAAATGACACTGCAAAGGGAACTAAAAGGTTAAAGGTCATACTGTTTAAACACTCCTCTTCATCCTTTTAAAATCTGCATCCAATTAAAGCAAGTGTGTTATAAATCATCTTTCCTCGGAGAACATGTGATGTAATTCAAGCATTTAGAAAGATCATTCAACTAATGTTAGAGCGCAGTGAGCATTAGCAGAAGACAAAAAACAAACAAATGACCAATAACCAAGGGACCACTTTTAAGGACAACAGACAAACAAAATGAACCAACCACCAATATCCAAGGGACTGATTTTAGGAACAACCTGCAATTCATCTGAATAGAGAAAATTAAATAATAAATGACCAGCTGGTCATTATTTGCAGTAACTGACAATGACACAACTGTGAAGCATGAAATATCCCACATAATGTCATATGCCCTAAAATAACAGTTTACCACAGTAACAATTTCTCTTTTCATATTATAGATTACCCCGCCTCGTGCCCGTAGCTTCCGGGATACCCCTCAGCGACCCAGTAGGATAAGGGGTTTCAGAAAATGGATGGATGGATGGATGGATGGATATTATAGACTAAAAACTATATCTCAGTTAAATGATGTGTGTGCTGAGCTGTTGCAATTCTCATTTGCCTAAAGAAATCTGACATTTTTGAGGTATATTATTCACACCACAACTACATTGCGTAAAGAAAAGTGATTTAAAACTGTAATGACTGATGCTCCATTAAGTGAATTTGTTATGAAAGTGGTGCAGTTTCTGTAAAGGGTGATGATTGCCAACATATTCACAAAACAGTAAGCATTTAATGCTATGTGCAGCAGACTGCAGGACGCAATATTAATATCCTGCATTGTATCCTCTGGAATGTATCATAGGAATTTTCTATTCACATATATAAATTGCACACAATATCATTTGTATATTTGTATTCTGAAGAAATTAATTCTGCCTGTGTCAGAGTGTCTGGAGATGTTTGACATAACCGCAGCCATGCAGGAATCTTAAATTACAGTGCACGGTGAGGTTTTGCATGGTTGACTTTTGTATACACATACGTATTTTAATCAAACAGCCAAGACAATGTACAGGAATGGAACCCATATTTAACTTTCTTCTTGTAAAAATTACTTCATATCATATAATATTAACTGCATGTTATTGAAATTAAACCTAAATATTTGCAGAAGAACCAGCAGATTTTCCTGGCCACAGCTCTCCATGACCCTCCTCTATCCAGTGTCCATTCCATACCTTTTCATTTTCCATACCTGCATACCCAAAGCAGGGGGAGCCTAAGGCCTGGGCCAGGGAGCTCAGGGCATGAAGCAGGGAGACGTGCCATTTAAGGGCACACACTCGCACACATTTCATACGAGTGCCTGCCACCTAGACGCCCAAGCAGATATCTGCCCATGTTACCTCTGATGTTACCCTGATCTTTACACTTGATTTCATTATGCGTTAGGAGCACTGGTGTTCTTCAAGAATCAAAGAGCCAGTTTAAAATGGAGAATATTAATAGAAAATGGAGTGTTTCACAAATATCAATTTTTTTATATTAACAGCTTGTGCCACTGAGTACAGTTCTCACTTTTTTACCCTCAAAGTACATTCAGACTAATTTGGTTACAAACACTTTTGTGAGCTTGTGCATGCCCATGGTACTAGTATGGTCTGCATAGTAGCAAAGCTAACAGCCATGTAGTACTAGTTATATGGTTAAAGCAGCAATCCGAGTTAAACATTCCCTGAAGTGATGTACACATGATAGCGGGGACAGGAATAAGCATGACAAGCCTCGTGTCTGGCAGTCCCGTAGAGTCTGCTGTGCCCCATGCACTGCATGGAGGCCCCTCCTGCATGGGAGCACCTCAGGTAATGCGAGATCATTGCAACCACCATAATGAGTCTTCCTTCTCCTACTGGCAGATCTATCACAGTGGCTGCCCTGTTTAAGAGGCCAGGGTTTGATTTTGGACAGAGTTGCTGCACACAGACACACACACATGTGCACACATACATGTATGCTCACATTTTTCTTGATATTTTTCTATGGGGAAAAACCGCTAATCCCAACAATTACAACCTTAACCCCTACCCAGCCCTGACCTTAAGCAGAGATAGGTAACCAAACAAAATACGATACTTTTGACATTTTTTGACTGCAGTCACAGATTTTTATGAAGCTGAAGAAATGGTCCCAACTGCATCAAAATAACAGATTTCTATCACATCCTGGGGCCATTTGGTGCCCACAATGTAACATGTACTTTACACACACCTGCATACTAATGATAATTTTACAATTAGCGTAGCTATGGTACTTTTTCGGTACCGTAAAAGCAATGCGAGACATCTGTCATTTCTGTGGCTTGCCTGGGCCTTCACTAAGGCAATTTCTGGGCAAGTGACCAGTGTAGAGTAACCGTTTATATTCATATTATTGTATTATATATTTGCCCAAAAATTTTAAAATACACAAAATACTCTACTAACAGAGTTCTGCTTCACATCGCTGCTATTTTAGGATACCTTCATACCTCTAAACCAGGGGTGGGCAATCTTATCTGCAAAGGGTCAGTGTGTATGCAGGTTTTCAGGATAACCTTTAGAGCCGCTGTTCAAACCCAGGTGTGAGGACTCTTTGGCCAATCAGTCCTCTAATTAGTAACCTAATTAGGGAGTTGCAGTGAAAACCCGCATACACTAAGGCCCTTTCTGCCCACCCCTGCTCTAAATTATTCAAAGAAAAGACCACCATTTAATATACATGACATAAATCTCATTCTCTGGTTTAGCTAGTAAACTAGTCATTTTCTCAAGATGACAGGTAAATTACAAGGTCATAGTTCACTCTGTTATACATACTCGAGGGGATAACATGAACACGCATATATATTTTATTAAGATTTTCCTGGTAGAATGTAACAGAGAAAAATCAAAAACATCAGACAAAAAAATTATAAAATTAAATTTGTGCTGTCTGTAGTAAATAAATTAAAGATACTGGGGTAGTATAAATTAATATCTGATCTGCAGTGCCATCTACGGGCCATAATCACATTTCGTCTTGAGGTGAAATTTAAGGCACCCATTAAACCTTGCTTTAATATGCATCTGTTTATTAACATACTTTTGTAATTCATTTGTAGTAACGCCCCGCATGACACAGCAGCTGCTAACAAGAAGTTAATAAAATGCTACGGCGCATTATAAAAACATGATCGATTATACTGTGAATTTCAATGAACACTACATGTTTTATGGCTGCTGGTAGGGGGTTGCTGTAATATATAGTAAGATTTGCAAAATAATCATGTAAATGAATTGGAAATTGATGAATGTTTAGTGAGGGAGGACACAAAACACTTTGATAATAATCTCACCATTATTCGTGTTTGTGTAGGATCCCTGTAAGGTGCCATCTACTGCTGGGGGAGTGTGGGGTAGAAGCCCTGTTGTGCTGCACAGAGCTACCTGTCAATTGGGATTAAGTGCTCTGGCTGGAGAGCGGACAGCCAGTCCTACAAGCTGCTCTCAAGTGTATATCTTAGGATTTCATTTTCTGATCAACAATCACAATTCTGCCTTTGAACGCCATCCGCACACATGTATCAAAGGCAGCCTTTTGGGAGAAATTCATTCTGAAATCAGGCGCAATGTTAAAGATGGTTCTTGCAGCATGTACAGCATCAAACACCGGCTTAATTTAAAATGGTAATTGATATTTGTATTATTGTTTTCGTATTGCGTATTCAAAGTGCGCATTAATATTAGCACCTGGAGGACTTCATTTTTTTAATGCAAATTGTTCTAACACGAGAGTCAATCAAGGCTCAGGAAAACAAGGATTTAGAAGAGACTTGCAAACACAAACTCTCCTTACAGGCTTGTTATACTTTATGATACGGTTTAAAATGGTCAGAAAAAACAACTCACCTGCTTAAAACTTTACCAAAGTATATCGCTTTATTCCTATCCGCTGCGATCGCTTTCTATCCAGCCGATACGAAGCCTATATGCCTGCCATGATTCCAACATGATGGAAATCCTGGATCTTTTACCCCAGTAAAGGCAATGCCAAAAATAAAAAACGCCTACCTTGTCCGGAAATGTTGAAGCTCTCGGTGTCTGTGCGCATTAACCACTCAAAGAAGTTGCCTTTTTTCCTCCGGTCTCCTAGTGAGATTTTGCCTGGCATCTCGATAACCATCAGCAGGCTGAATCCCCCATTCAAGTGAGCCCGTGTTACTGGCCGCGGACAGCAAAGTAGTAAAACGAGAGATTTTCCTCTCTCGACCCGTTCGGTGCCGTCAAAATGTTCAGTCACGATTGAGTTTCTTATTATTTTTTTTCTTTTTCCTTATATATGCCTTATTAAAGAAAGGGATTGGGAAAGAAACGTGTCCAGCCGATCCCGGGGAATAGACGCAGTCCCTTTTCCGGGGTAAAAGTAAGTGTAGCGCTGTGGTTAATCAGCTGCTGCGGTAAATTAATCGCCCTTTGCCGGCAGCCGAGAAGCGTGATGCCGAGGAGAAGGGAGTGTGAAGGCTGGAGCGCGTCAGATCTGACGTTAAAACAGAAGATGTGCTTCTTCTCTGTGTGTGTGTGCGTGTGTGTGTGTGTGTGTGTGTGTGTGTATATATATA
>JAODKL010000034.1:8363739-8375330 GCA_026780765.1 Petrocephalus schoutedeni
GTGTGTGTGTGTGTGTGTGTGTGTGTGTGTGTATATATATATATATATATATATATATATATATATATATATAGTATGTGTGTCTTATATGCCTTAAGATACTTATCAGACACAGAGAATATGTTCCCACATTTCTTCCTTTAACAATGTATTTTCCACTTCTAAATGACAGTAGGCTATTGTGGTCGGAGCCTTACCCAGACCAGATTCAGCTACACTTTAAGCCTGACGCAGATAATGTTCAACCGGGCGTCTTTCAAGGCTAGATAGTGCAAGACTCGGCCGTGATAGGATGATGAATCACTAGTGTGACTGCTCTTAATGTAATCCAAAACCATAATAATTACATTAGCTGCTGGCCAGAGGTGCTGTGCTAACTGTCTGTGCATCACTGTCTCAGCCATAAGGACTGTTCATGAACCTTGCAGTAATACCTGCCTTGCATGTCTGCTTTGGTATGAACTGCAGAGTTCCTCTGCCTCACTGCTGCCTTTTATTTACTAATTTTGAATTGCGTATATATTTTATATGATATGCCTTTATTTCAAGGGCAGCATGCTGCCTCGGTGGCACATCAAGGGTTATGGGTTCGAATCCCACGTCCACTCTATATGCGTTGACTATGCACATTCAACCTGTGGTCCACAGGTTTTCTTCTGCAGTCTGAAGACAAGCTAACTGGAATGTGGTGTGTATGTGATGAACTGGCATTCTGTCCCAGATGTCTTGCTATGTTATATATCATCTACTGTTATGTCAGTAGTTGGAAGACCACAAGTTTTTCATATTGAGCACAATAACTTGTTTGATTCATGAAGCTTTTCATTAGCCACAGTCAGAGATCAGAGAATATTTTTCTATAGAAGACCCATAAAACACGAGGTTACCACAGGAGCATACTGGTCACAGTGACTGTTTAATGTAAGAGGTATTTGATTTCATTTAGAGAACAACAGAATGAGGCACCTACCATTCTCTTAACGGCACAGGAAGTTCCAGAGCTTGCACAGAACCAGCTAAATGTCAGAACATGATGGTCTCTTTAATAGACGCTTTTTAATTTACCTGGTGAAAGACTTTTGATGTCAAGTGATGTGTGAACCTGTGATTTTACAGGCTTCATACGTTTGCTTTCAGGGCTGGGATCATTCACCAAGGCTCAGTAGAACCCCTGAAATCTCAAGGACAACCAAAGAAGGAATTTCACAATATCAGTGTAGAAATGAGCCCTGCCACATTGTGACCTTTGGAACATGCATGTCACCAGACTCATAGCAGTTATGACATGCCATCATCCAGGCAAGAGTGTAGAAAACACAGATAAGTGAATACCTCCCTACACGGATCCCTCACAACTATTTCAAAACCTCAGTGGGTTTCCCTTATTCACCAAATGCATATGAATATTACATACACAATAATATCAACATCTGGGCATACATTATAAATGCTCTTCTGGTAGTCTTCAGAAGGTAACAACTTTCTAACTAAAATATATTAAAGAATTACGTGTGGCCAAATATCTTTTTTAAATTTGTAAATATCCATCTGTTATGGATCTATCTTTCATGTCCATCTGTCAGTATGGCATTATTTATTTCCAGTTTATCTGGCATGTTGCTAAGTCTTTAATTGCTATTCACTTGTATGACAAATCATTCAGCATTGTTCCACATCAGCTACAAGTTTTTAATGTTTGCATTTATATTTTAAGAACAAACACAGAATTTGTCCTATTGGTGATTCAAAGCCAGGGTCTCCGAAAGGGCATTGCATAAACTGTTTGATACCGGTATAATCCCTCCAGACCATCTGACATACCTGCTGCTACGTTGCATTACGCAATGTACATAATCTGCACTACGCACGTTATCTTATCTGTGTTTCTAATTTATTATGTTGATTGTCCTTGCAAAGTAAATTCCTCGTATGTAAAGTACTTGGCAATAAGGAAATTATATCGATAAGACATCGGATTACCTAATTATCAGGGACAGTATGACGAAAAATGACTTCTTGCTTAGCCAGATAACTCGTCGGATTTAAGGTAGTCTGGGCTAAATGCAAGTGAATGACGATGAAGCCGATTTAAACTGAGATACCTTTGATTCTACTGGGAGCTGGGAGGGAGCAAAAACATGGATTGTCTGGGGGTCCCTGAGGACCGGGTTGGGGAACACTTACTTAGGGCACAAAGCTGAGTTACAGCCAAGGCTGGAGTATCATCCACACACACTCAAACAAACTTAGTCGTGATCTACGGGGAATTTAGAGACACCAATTAGCTTAGCTGCATGTCTTTGGGCTTAGGGAGTAAACATGGGGAGAACATGCAAACTCCGCAACACATAACAGAGACAGGACTCAAACCCACAACTGAACCGGCCCATAAAAAAGCCATAATTGGAAAATGCATTGTATTAAGGAACAGGGATCTTGTGGTACATTTTCTAATCAGACATAACACTCCACAAAAGCCTATTAAGCTATAAACCAGATATCTGGTGATTTATCCCCATATAAAATACCTGACATATTTAATCCGATTAAGCGCTATCAAAGTGCGAGGTTTAGAATTAGGGGTTATGTTTAAACATCAATTTTAAATAAATGATATATATGGTGATGTGTATTGGTGCAATATACTCAAAGTACAGTTTCGAATCTACTATTAAGAACAGAGTTAACATGCATTTTAAAGGTCAGACATCCAACTCTTCCAGAATCCAACTCATTTATAGTGAAGTAGCAGCCTTTTTATTTCAAATTACCTATTGATATATATCCAAAAGAATATTACAACAGTTACTCAGCAAACACATCAGTACTTAAGTAGAGTTTAAATTCAAGTTAACACCTTGCTGTTTGGATAATCATGATGGATCTTTAAAAATAAAAACATTATGCAAACATTCTTGTTTAGGTGTGAAGCTATAAAAATGTGCCTTGTGGGATATCGGTCCATCTTCTGTAACCACTTGTCTTATTTAGGGTCATGGGGAGGTCCAGAGGCTACAGGCACAAGGCAGGGAACTACCCAGGACTAGGCACCAATCCATCACAGGGCACGCTCACACACGCCTATGGGCAATTTGGTAGCACCAATTAACCTCAGCATGTTTTTGGACTGTGGGGGGCCCACAACAGTTTGAGGAGAACATGCAAACTTCATATACATGGAACCCAGGCAGAGACTTGAACCCTGGTCCCACAGGTGTGTGGCAACAGTGTTAAGCAATCCACCATCCCTTTCATGGGATATGGCTTTTCTAATTCAATCTTTTTTGTTATTTTTTTATACGTTGTTTCTGGATATTCTCAGTCAAGGTATTTCTTAAAACAAAGGTTGCTTCTGCCTGTTTTTCCATTAACTGCTTGATCTGGGTGTGAGGCAGTGATAAAAAGAAACACAGCTGTAATAACCTGTTAGGGAACCAGTCGACCAGGTAGCCTCCACCGGTTGACACCGAAATGATTTACCCCTTCCATTCCCCGAGTTTGGATTTATAGGTCCATGTTGAGAACCATCTTAACACGGCCAAATTATTTATTTCATCTGCATTCCCAGGAAAATACTTTGCCTGTACCTCTCTTGTTTTATAACCCATGTCTTTATAGTCCAGCTCACTAGAAGTTCCTGTTCTTATTTAACTTGTTCTCGAACTTGTCATAAAGATCTCATTAATATCACATGAGAGTGATGAAACATAAATACCTGATGTAAAAAGAACTTTCTCAGCCTGGTATGATGTAAAACACTCTCTGAGAGCACTGGTCTGATATGACAAATATGTCATACTGTAACTTCAAATATACAACCTCTTAGAGTGAGCATATTTGTACAAGTGTAAAAACATTACAGTAATAGCAGCGTATGAGATATATGCTCTTGGCAGAAAGAGCGTGGTGCATACAGAGCGCAGGGATGAGGTTTAATGGCCTAGGATGGAAGTCGTTAAATTTCACTTATTTCAAAGCAGCATCACAATTCTGTGAGCCCATTAATGGAAGCAAAAACACTGGGCATAGCAAAGCAAAAGCAAAGTTACTGAATAAAATACGTAGGACTCGTTAACATATTACACTACAACCTGAATACCTATTTTCAGACAACAGCTAGTACACTGGAACTGTTTGCTGTACCTTTAAGCAAAGTATTTAACTTGAATACTTCACACAAATAATAAATGTAAAAGCTTTTTTGTGTTGAATATAAATGCATTTTCCAATCAATGCCTAGCAATGGAAGAGATAATTATGAATGGAACTAATATTTACCGGTATTTTGATAAATCATAGCAGCCATGTGGCAAACAGTAAGTATCCATAATTTTCATTTTAGAAAATTATATTTTAGTTTAATGGCTGATTTATTGATTTCAAATAAACTTTTCAAATTCAATTCAGTGACACATTACTTGAGGGGCACAAATAATGTAGTAGTGCACACTTAATGCATTAATTAACCAGTATCTAAGTGTTAGTTACTTACTGAAAAAGTTGCTGACTTAAACTGAAAAGTACAAACTGAAAACAAACAGGATCTCAGGGGATCCAAATGAGGGTAACGAAGGGAGGCATAGGCAAGACTGAATTACAGCATCAATGATGGATCTGGGGAACACAGGACTGGGAAGCACTAAATACACAACCAATAAGGGAGCAAACAAGAGGCAGCAGGGAGTGATTAACATGAGGGCAGGAACAAGAGGTAAGACTAAGGAGCATCAGGTGTGGCATGTTTTTCATCCTGGAGCTATATTATTTCATGATTTGTTCTGGTGTAGTAATTGAGTAAGTAAGCTATTTGTGCCTCCAGTCTTACCTTCATTTCAAATATTGAAACATTTGTTGTTGTTGAAACTATTTTGATTTGGTTAGGTAGGTCATGGTCAGGGCACCATATCATGATGAAGATCTGGAGGTGTGTCCAGTTGAGCAGCAAGCAGTGTGTTGTCTTGCTGGCAGGTGCTGCAGCCACCTCCGCTATATTTTCTCTTTTTGTTATTGGACAGCAGCAGCACCCCGGAACTTAAGATAAGAAAGGTTGGTCCAGTCAGCTAAAGGCTGCAGATTCCAGGGAACCAACTGAAGAAGGGCCCTCCTACAAGTGCATCCTTTTATCCTTTTTAATATGTTTTTATTTACAATGACAGAAAAAAAGAACCGGTCACCTTGAGGCCCTGTTAGGGTCTCACACAAAATGCCGCAAGCCCACGCAAAAACTAAAAGCTACATACCAGGAAAACAACGTGTGAGCCTGGTCAGTACATCTCTGCTCTCTGCCTCCCATACAGGAAAGATAGTTGGACCTCTTACATTCACAAAGAGCCACTGACAAGCTTTCATAACAACGCCATTCCTGTGTCTTTATATTTCAGTATCTTTCGGCCATGTGCTCAGTGTGCCTTGCTTAAAATTGCGTCTCCATGTTTGTCCTGTGGCACAATTCATTGGCACATATTAGGCTGACACCAGGAGGTCCTGGGAAATGGTGGAAATGCCTGCAAAAAGTAGCACTGACAGCGTCAGCATTCCCTTGACTACTGATGGAGCAGTAATAGAATCATTGTACGAAGAGCGACATCTACTCTTAGAAGAATATGCTCCTGAAAAAAGGCAGTAAATGAACATATTGGCAGGGTATGGCAAAACCTGGAAACCACTGGCTCCTCACATCTATCTATCCATCCATCCATCCATCCATTCTGTAACCAGTGGTCCTATTCATTGTCGCGGGGGGTCCAAATCCTGGAGGCTACAAGTGCAAGGCCTGATTCCTCACAGATTAATTAAAATGACTACGTAAGAGAATTAAATAATATGGATAGTTTGCAGGATAAGCAATTAGAAGATACATGGATGGATGCATGGCTGAAAAGTTGGATAGATGGCTCAGTGGATGGATGGATATGGGAAGTTTGTGATAGTTTGACAAAGGGCAGACATGACATAAACATAAGACACAATTCTGGCATTTTATCAGCATTACTTAACTACAATATATACAATAAGTTTAATGCACCAATTCTCTTTCTGGATCTAATGATTTAGAAAAAAAGTTTCTAAATAGAACTTTGTTCAATATCCCACTTGATGTCAGGGTCTGAAATGACAGTGCTTTTTTTTTTTTTTTTTGTCAGGGTCTGAAATGACAGTGCTAGTATTGACTATCGAGTTCTCCTGGAATTTGGACCGCATAGTGTTGATCTCAGTGTGACCACAACCCCTAACGTGTTTTTTGAGTTATGGTTAATTGAAGTGTCCATTTGAGAAATTGTGTTCTTAGAAAGGTTTCTGCTTGGACCTCATGATCGTTGATCCACAGCCGTTATATTAAATATTAAAGCTGCTCACTCACACTCCTTACACACCCTACCGAACCATTATTTTGGGCAGCTCAAAACTGGGAGAAATATGCAGTTGAATTACTTGTATTTTTTAATGAGGCAGAAAGTAATATGCCTTTTTTCCTGACTGCATTAGAAGGCTGAGTATTTTCTAAGAATAATACCTCTTATTCTCTAAGGAACACAGCACTTGTGCCTTACTCATTAAACCATTTTCTTATTTTTTACAAATACAACATATTTTTCCCTCTCCCAGGAAGCATAGGGCAGGACACGCTGGATGAGATTCCAGTCCTTCAAGGAATCATACACATATAATCACACACTATGGGCAAATTAGAGGTAAGCAATTATCCTAACTGCATGCTGTTGGTCTATGGGAGGAACATCTTAACCCCACAGCCTAGAGAAGAGGAGGGAT
Source organism: Petrocephalus schoutedeni (assembly GCA_026780765.1). Lineage (NCBI taxonomy): Eukaryota > Metazoa > Chordata > Actinopteri > Osteoglossiformes > Mormyridae > Petrocephalus > Petrocephalus schoutedeni. Next base: position 8,370,511 of record JAODKL010000034.1, read on the forward strand.
TCAAACCTCCAGCTCTGGAAGTCTGAGACAGTGATGCTGCCCACTAAACCTCTGTGATATCCACACAAGAGACATGGTCATGGTAGATACACTAATACAAAATTTGCTGCATATGATATGATGTACAGGTCCATCCCTCCATCCATTTTTCAAATCCAGCACAGGTTCACGGTAATCCTGAAGCCTATCCCAGAAAGCACAGGCCACAAGGCAAGAAACAACCAGGATGGGATGCTGGTCCATTTCACACACTGACTGTGCCAGGTCATCTAACCACATGTCTTTGAATTGTGTGAGAATACTGGAGGAATCACGTGCCACACAGGAAGATCATACAAACTCCACACACACAGAGCCATAGGGCCAGAATCAAACTGTGCATATGGTTCTATTCATTCCATGTATTAATAATAATAATAATAATAATAATGATTATTATTATTATTATTATATAACCATTTCCATTCCATTGATATAGTGCCTTTCACAGTCCCAAGATACTTTACACAAAAAAATCAGTACAGGAGGAAGAGACAGGAGAGAAATGTTCAAGGAAAAGAAATGTCTTTAATTTAGATTTGAAGGCAGAGAAAGAAGAGCATTCACAGGGTGATTGTGGAATAGAGCCCCATGGTTGGGGGGCCATGGCACTGAAGGACCTGAAGTCTAGTATGCGGAACAGGGAGATTATACCATCAGTCATCTTTCTTATAGAGGAGATAAATGCCCCTCCCTGTTCCAGTTTTCACTTCGGTTCCACCAACTTTATAACAAAAAAAAAAAAAAACGCTATAGGGATTAATACAATTAGTTCAGAGAATCTCTCTCGAAGGGCAATAAATTTATTAGAGTGGTTGGCAAGCAACGCTAGAGTCACAAGATTGCGAGGCCGCCACTGCTACAAATGCAAGTCGTGTGCGTATAATTTAAAGTTGATTTTGCAGTAAATTAATTTATCTTGAGTGGTTTGAATGTTAAATACCTGCACCAGAGACAAATGGCAGCGTTACTCTCCACAGAGGGAATACTATACATCTGTCACCAGGCTGTTGCCGAGGTAGCGTGTCACACTGCGTTATGTGACGTCTATAAAAATAGCAAGCCGCTTGTCAATGTGGCTGAGTGTGTTCAGCTCCCCTCTTAAACTATAGGGACCGACGGGCATGAACCTAAACCATCACCGAACTGAAAGTCAAACAGCCTAATTAGCACTGCTGAGGCCACATCAGTATTGGAAAAAAAATAATAATAAAAGCAGCCACACCTCCGCCAAGGATAACATGTCACTGGACGACGTATGCCGAGTAAATTGTCTTTAGTGTCTATCGAGTCCTTTTTAGTGTCTATTAAGACTTTAATTAACTTCATACGTCAACAGCCATATATCACGTTTGCTCTCAATGTAGAATGTCTCGTTTTACTCCTACGGATCTCATCATGAGGAATAAATTAGCGGTTTATAAATGTAGGTGGGGCATTAGAATCACGCAGAAGTCTGGCTCCCTTTCACCTCACAGATGAACAGCAGCCCTCTGCACAAGGCTCAGCTGGTGCATGAAGGCTGAGTGTTTGTCTTTCAGGCACCGAGCACAGACTGTAAGATCTCACCGATTCACCCTGAAGGTACCTCTATGTACATTTTGTATTATGCATATCTCTCTATTGTGTGAATACATAGAGGCAAGGTGTGTTTCGTCAGTTATGGTAAATCCATCCCATCCATCCATTTTCTGAAACCGCTTGTCCTATTCAGGGTTGCAGGGGGTCTGGAGCCTATAGGTGCAAGGCAGGGAGCTACCCAGGATGGGACATCAGCCCACTGCAGGGCACACTCACACATCTACAGTATAGGCAATTTGGCAACTCCAATTATCCTCAGCGTGTTTTTGGACTGTGAGGGGAAACCAGGGTATCTGAATGAAATCCCACGATGACATGGGGAGAACATGCAAACTACACACACATGAAGCCATGGCAGAGACTCAAACCCAGGTACCCAAGGTGTGAGGCATCAGTGCTAACCATTGCACCACCTACTCATTGATCAAATACATTTTCAATATCCTTTCGATGTGGTCAGCATGACCTGTAAATTTGTTCTCCTACTAAAATATACAAATGGGAATGAAACACAATATAGCTGTAATTATTATGGCCTTACAGTACACAGCATCCATAATATATGCATTTAATAATCTAATATTCAGTATGTGCAGCCAAGACAAAGAATACATATAAATTCCTTGAAATCCTGGACAAATCCACTTGTTCTCGGCTGTTTTTGGGTTCCTCTAAGTAACACTGAAGGCCAGGTACCGGAATGTAGCACTGGTTCCTAACTGAAGCATGCTATGTACAGCTCCTTTCTCCAATGTTTTGCATACTTGAGTTTGCAGCCTGTGAAATTTATGTTAATTTTAGCCCAGCTGACAACATGGCACTCATTAACACCAATACTCATATGTGGAAAATTAGGTTAAAGTTATATAGTTTGTTCAGTCACCCAGATTTAACAGATGCAAGTGCCAACACATATGTCTGATGTTTTATATATATATATATATATATATATATATATATATATATTCATATTCCAGTCCCTTGTGCCTATTTGGTGTAGTTCCCCACAGAAATGCAAAATAATGGTCAAAGTCATATTCAAATACTGGCACCATCAAGCGCCCAACGAAGATCAGTTGCTGTTCTTACATCATTCTTCCACAAAGAGCTGCAGTTTGATAAAGGAAAAACCGATGTTACTGGACAGTTTTCCTGCAGTGTCTTTCTGAAATAGTTGTCTAACAGAGCCTAGGATGGAGGGGCGAGTTGTTTCAAGACAGCTGCTATTTTATAGAATTGAAATAAGATCCATTTGAAAGTGACACCTCCAACTCTGTAATTGTACATTTTGTGGCTCGGTCATGCCAGATTCTCATGTGTGTATTTCTGTTTCGAAAAACAAAGAACACCCATTTCACGTCCGTCTGTGTCACGGGGATAAAGACAGATGCAGCGAGATGCTTTTTTTTTTTAAGCGTCATGAATGCTGAAAAGTTTTGACTGACAGTTCTGAATGATCAGCACCAGGAGGCAGCGAAATCTCGCCAAAGAGAAGGAAGATGAAGAAACGAAATATCAGCAAGAAACAAGTTCAGCCAGGGCACTGAACTGAAGTTGTCCTCCAGACCAAAATCCGTCCATTCCTGGAGGTGGAGATGATGTTAGTGTATGGTGACGACCAAGACATGACACACAAACCCACAGAGTCCCTGGCTCCACAATTAATGTGTCAAGGCTCTGAAATAGTGAGCCCTCCAACTGGACCTAATCTCAGCTCTCTGCCTCAAATTGACAAATGGCTTGATGTTGCCTTAAAAGATGCCGACTCATACTACCAGCGGAAGAAATATGTGATAGCTTCTGGTCATTTCGCTGCAGCGCTGGAGGTACTTGTTATTTAAATTAAATCTAGCCGCAGTTGTGCTTTATTTATTTAGTTTATTAAGAAATGTGTTATTATTTACTGTTCTATTTTTTTCCCCAAGAAAACTGGTGACAGGCGAGTGTTCAAAATTCGAAAGCGTTCTTGAAGTATTCTTAAGCAAAATCCTAAGTTTTGATATATAGATTGAACTACTTTTAGGATGAAAAAATAGTGTTTTTTGCAAAAAATTTCTTTCTCACCAACTTATTTTAGGGAGATTGAAAAAATGTGTGTATGTGTTTTTTTTTGGCAGATTTGGGTGCATCTAATTTAAGTCATCAACCTGAAGAACAACCCACATGATGATTTTATATTTCAGCCAAGTTGCATAGCTGACAGATTAATTCTCTTGCTTTTTATATCGCTACTATCCAATTAATTTGACAAGCAGCAGGTAATCAAGCCACCTGTCTGCTTTTTCCATCTACCGTCTGTCACAATAGTTAAATCAGAAGTTTCCTGTGCGGACAATTAGTTATACCCCTCAGAAATGAATTCACAATGTAAACATTTTACATGTTTGTAGAAGTAAAAAAAAAGGTTTGTTCATATAATCAAAGACTTTTGATTTTATATATATATATATATATATATATATATATGTAGCCAATAATTTTATTGATTAAAAACTTTTGCTAATTAAAGATTTATCCTGTTTCTCAGGCAACTGAAGGGGAATATTACAATTGCAGCAGGACTGAATTGCATAATTATTAAACGCCGTGCTGAAAGGCGCATATACTGGGGCTTAGGTTAGCAGTTTTGAATGCTAAGAGCAAGGCCTTTTGGGAATCCTGATGTCATAATAATTTCACAGAATTTCACAGAACAGGTTTCCTTTTCCATAATATGTGTGTGTGTGTGTGTTTTTCCGCAAACACTTTCGTTTTGTACAGCACCATTTCTGAAAGAGTCACTCTGGTTGATCTGGCATTTCTGGTTACCTCTGCCGGCGTGTTTGTGTGTCTGTAAAGGCGGCCCCCTGTGGCCTAGCACTGAGACTCCAACAGCTCCTGCTCCCCGTGTGAACTTGCTGCCTTTGGGATGGAGACGTGTCTTGCTGAGACTCCCACTGGATCGCTGTTGTTTGAAGAAGAGGCATGTCCTTAGCGCCCAGATTGCACTGATAGACATATTTCCCATTCCTGTGTTTCAGATACAATCAGCATTTACCTGGAATGACTCGTTTCTTGTCTCCAATTTCGTGCCAATTTCGTATTTATTTACAGGACAGGAGCGGAAACAGGAAGGATCCTGTTTGTTGAAGTTATAAAGTCTATTCACGCACAAGTATGAAGTCAGTCTCATATGTGTTAATTAGAAACAGGATTCAATT
>JAODKL010000034.1:8400072-8417233 GCA_026780765.1 Petrocephalus schoutedeni
CATCCATCCATCCATCCATCCATCCATCCATCTATCCATCATGAAGACTAGCTTCTGTTAACATTGTTATTTGTAAATGTTGCATTTTGTCAATTTCCAATTTCTTTTAAAAGTTATCAAATTTCTTATTAAGTTATAAATATACTGATATACAGTTTTGTAAAAATTCAGACTTTCAATTTTGGATTCTGCAGAACAGTAACTGGTCCATGTAACAGCAGGTAAAGTGATTCAGGGTAATAGAAGAAAATAAAAGTAGCAATGGAAGTTGTACCAAATCATGTCCTCCAGGGAGTTTTATCTTACGTACTTAATTTGTGGTTTATGTTCAGTGCAATATTACGCAGCATTTAAGTTGCACTAGATTTACGACAAGGGTGAGTTAGAGACCAAGAGTAATATTTCCCATAAAGTGCATAGGGTCATACTTTCTGAGACCAATAAAATTCATAATCAGTGGATGAATTCAATACTTAACGTACCCTACTACTGGCATCTAACCGATTCCAATCACTTAATTTCTAAGCTGCATAAATAAATGTGTTTAAAATGATTTCACTTCAACTGCTATATTGACTTTTTGGCATACATGGTCCTGATAAATACAAGGGACTTTTGACTAGTATTTTTACACTCCGTGGTACCATAAATACATTGATTTTCCCTTCTCCTCAAAATAAGCTGTTATGAAAAGACATCCTATTGCAAATTACCTAACATAAAAATAACAATTTATATACAAATGTAGACAGCGCCATCATCTTACGCTCAATAAGGGTTAAGCGAAGTGTTGCTGTGTATTATCTGAAACTCCCTGTAAGAGCCACTGGAGATATATTGGGTCAAGTAAAACACATCACTGTGTTATCAACCCCACTCTAAAGTCATTATCACTCATCAATACAAATGATGCCTATATATTGTTAGTCTAACAAATGTTGCTGGGAAGCCGAAATACATTTTCTGACTGTCTGCATTATTAATATAGTACTATGGGCAGGAGCTACAATGTGCCCCCAACTCACTATATTTATACTCGACCTTGGTTCATCACCAGTAACAATAAAGCACATTAGATAGGAATAAATAGAAGTTAGCTTTGGGAGTTCACAATAAAAAGTTTTCAAGCCATTCTTCAGATTTTTTTTTATACACACACACACACACACACAAACAGACATATATATGGCAGCATCCACCTTCTGTGGTAATTGCGAGTGTAAACATCTCACACAGTGTTTAACAACATATTATACAATGTTTTTTTCCTGTGCTTAACCCGATAAACTAGTATTCATTTATTTACTTTCCAATTACTGGTTTTGGGTTACAGTAATTTATATACTTATCTTATTATATTCATACTCCACTTGTAATCACACTCCACGGCACAGAGGATCACGGGCACACAGCTCCCTGCGATCCACGACATCCACACTACACGCTGTCTGAGGAAAGTGAGCTGTATCAGGCGGGACCCCAGCCACCCTGCACTGTCACTTTTCACCCTCCTCCCATTCGGGAAGCGACTAAAGTCCATTCGGACACGCACCTCCCGGTCGAGGAACAGTCTTTACCCTACCGCAATCAGACTCATGAACAATCACCAACCCTGTGTCACCTCCACTCGCTCTCTCTATCTATTATCTAGATTCCAGTTTTATTTATTTAATTATTTATATTTCACTCATCATTACATTTACTTGTCGTCTTGTTCTATGTTGTCCATGTTTACTGTCTGCAGGGGCACATGCAAGTAAGCATTTCATTGTACTTGTACTTGTACACATGACAATAAAGAATTGACTTGACTTGTAATATTTTCCACTTAGGACGGACATAAACCACCTACCAACACACTTCTGCAGACCTAGTACACTCCTTCATTGCAACGGTATTCCACGATGGCAGTGATCTCTTACAGCAGGTTAATGCACCCTGCCACACTGCAATGCTCAGGAACAGTTTGAGGAACATGGAAAAAGAGTTCAAGGTGTTGACTTGGCCTCCGAATTTCCCAGATCTCTATCCGATCGACCATCCATGGGATGTGCCAGACGAACAAGCCTGATCCCTAGAGTCCCCACTTTGCAACTTACAGGACTCGAGCGTCTGCCACTAACATCTTGGTGCTGAATACCACAGGGCAGCTTTTGAGGTCTTGTGGAGTCCGTGCCTCAATGGGTCAGAGCTGTTTCGGAGGGACCTACACAATATTAGGCAGGTGGTTTTAATGGTATAGCTGATTGGTGTATTTATCTTAAGAACTTCGGGACCCTTCATATCTTTCAAGCCTCACAGCAGAGTTGCTAACAGGTCCTTCCTGGAATGGGGGGGGGGGTTGATTTTCAAAGTGACTTGACAGACTCTTTCATCTCCTTTTTTTAAACTCTGAGATATCACTCCCTACATAAAGGGTTTTATGGCCAATATTTCGTCCTGTCTCTTTTCCTGCGAATAGATGCGGGAGCATCCAAAAAGTAATTAAACCTTCAGAAGGGGCAGAAATTTAACGCCGCACAAGACCAAGTGCGCACGCATTGCAGTGCCCTATCACTAAATTCCTCAAACAATACCCCAGGCATGAAAAATTCGCCTCTGCCCATTGCTTTTCATGTGGGGATGATAGAGGATCCTGGTTATCGGTTTGGAGGAAGCCTACCGGAGGAACAAAGCCAGGAAGGAGACTGCTGCGGCACAGGGAGATCAAAAAACTGCCCTTCTTGTTGCACCTAGAAATAAGGCCCCTGCCCAAGTGCCAGGGGAGGACAGCCCCGAGACACATAAAGATCCTCTTCAAGACAGACGGAGCAGCTCTGTCTTCAGAAGAATAAAGTATCTCCTAACAAAGACTCATCTCTGGAAAAAGGTTGTTGCACACCATTAGGCTTAGATGACAGAAATAAATGGTCTTTGTCTCCAGTCTTATTTGCTGTGGTTTACTTGTTAGGTAGACTGTCTACAGTCTTGTCACTTAGATTAATGGTCTGTGCGGGACGGCCGGCATGTTTGCATGCCTGAACATGTGAATTCTTCTATTCACCTATGATGCAAGGAGAATCAGTTTGTTATACATTAAATTCATACTGTTCCCCCAATGCTGCATTTTAATAATGTGTCTCCATTTATATTTATATTTATTTATTTTCCATTAACATAAGGCTAAAAGTCCCAAATTACAGGTTCATAAAGTAACAAAAAACAAAAGTTTTTAATAAAAAAAAGTTTAAATGCATAATTTGTTCGTGTTTTCCAAGTCCATAGTACACCAGAGTATTAACAATAATAAAAGATGAAACAATTTGCCATTACAGGGAGGATTTAGGATACAGGGAGGATCTAATTTAAATAGATAAAAAATATAAATTTGTACATATTAATATAAATGTTAATACAAAATATAACATGACTGTGGCAGAAAGTACAACTGCTGATATGTACCAAACTGTAATGCAATACCATAAAAATGCTAAACGTTAACTCTAAATGACCTGAATGCAGAAATGCAGCAGTTCTCCTTGTTGCTGTCATCTTAAGACTCACATTTCACGTTTTCAGTAATAGAAGGACATGTAATTAAGGGACCAAACTAAAGATTCCACGAGTCCATCGGCGACCATGGCCAAACTCCATTCACTCTTACTCACAGCCCGGTGCTGAGTATGGAGCTTAACACAGTCTGGCACTACTGACAGTCATTTCATTCAGAAGCCTCCCCACTCAAGCTCTTTGTACATCTTCTTATTGAAATATCAGAAACAGATCCTATGCGTATATGTATACTGAAGTTATAATTACCTTCAGTCGTGCGTTATTGCAATAGGATCTTAGAACTGAGGATTCTCCACTGACACTGAAAAAGACGTAATATTGTGATCACCAATATGCATGCATTAATTTTAATGTGGAATAAATTAATGACATTTATTATTGAGCACTGAAAACCCTTGGGTATTATGCAATATTGGCATCTTTTAAAGATTAATTATGTCTGCAGTGCTTCACAATTGGTAAACAATTATAATCCTTGCTTACATCATGTATAATGTCTGTGCACATTAAATTTCATTGATACTTTTAAGGGTTCAAAAGGAAATCTTTGATTGCACTGAAAATCATAGATGCAAATAGATCAACTTTTTTTGCAGTGCTACAATGTTCCCATTAAATATATTTAAATCTCTACCGTTCTTCGAATGCACAGAGGCATAATGCGTATTTAACTTACACACTATAATCTTTCCATGAAGCAGTGAAAGTGCTGAAAAGAGGATGTGTAAATTAATGCACATGAAGTTCTTTCCTGTATGTAAAGACGAAGGAGTTTGCCTTAGGAGGTAGCTATAGATGGGACGAGATTACAAGAAACGGTAGGCCGTTCTTATTCTATTTACAATAAATGGCTTATCAATCTTCTCACTAGCAAGGAAATCGGAATGATACCAGCGACATACGGTGAAAATAATGCACGTGGGATAGATCCGATAATTGGGATCGGCACAGGTCCATACCTAATAGACCAGGGCCGCCCAACTCCAGTCCTGCAGGGCCAGCAGAGAAATCTGCAAACCGTGTTGGATGTTGTACTGGAGTTGGGCAGCGTGCATTAGACCGAACAGGTTTCGGCCATATGTCCGATCCACGGATCCACGTCCGATACTAACTTATTAAGTTTTCGGCAGCCTGTACAAAAAGCTCCTATTTCCCGTGAAATCGATGTTTGCAATCAATCGCACAACGGCTCTGGCACATTTCAGACGTGTTTTCACGGCTTCCAAGCTGAACGCTGACGCTGCCGCTCGGTCCACGTGCCACTCAGTGGGCGTGAGCGCGCAGTGACTTCCGCCTGCTGTGACGTCATGCGCGTACCCCCCTGCAGCAGGAGGAGCGTAACGTCAGATAAGAGGGCGGCGATCTGGAAGCATTTCACGCGTGAAACGACAGCTAGTAGCGAAGCGATTTGCAGTCTTTGTAAAAGCAAGGTTTTGAGCGGTGGAAGTAGCGTTTACTGGAAAATAAAGCGCAACAATGCCAGTAATATGGAAAAAGCAATGGATGATTTGGCTGTGTGGCGCACTCGCTACAGCCTGTGATACGCAGCAATTGGGATACGCAGCAATTGGGAGGAAAATTGTGGGGTATTTTAAGCATTCGCCACTCGCATATTCTCTCTTGGATGATATTTAAATTAAACTGCAAATGCCTCAAAAACATGATGCACAAAGGAGGTGGAACAGTACGCTAAGCATGTTTTCAGTGGAAAAATAGCATAGGCCATAACAAAGCTTTTTTGACATATTTTTTCATTTGTATTTACCAGAAAAAAAGCTCTGGTACGCTGGGGTGCAGCTAGGGATTTTGGGCCCCATAAAAGCGGCCCAACCCAGGCCAATCCAATTATGCTCCCAATTTTTTAAGGACCTCCCCCTCCTCATATCAGCCGATCTGTTCTGGGTAGCATCGGTATCTGGATCGTATTATTACCGAGAAAGTGGGATCAGTAAACCTCTAATGAATAATCTAAAAGGTATAAATAAGCCTTTACAGTGTATCTGAAAGGTAGCTGTTAGCAGAAGTCAGTGATTTACAGGCCCCTTCATGTACCTTCAAGCTAGAGATACTGTAACATTTGCACAAATCTGAAGTATTTTTTTGCTGCCCATTTGCTGAAAAGAATTGTCCTTTTATGAAATGCTAATATATATGCAAAGTACTATAACATAACAGACTCAAGTACCTTCCGATGCCCAAGACTGTTGAGGAATTTTTTTCTGAGTACAAAATTAACAACAATTAACAATTTATATCTCTGAAATCTTAAACAATGGCACAGTGGCCTCACATCACTAGGGTTGTAGGGCCAATGTCCGTTCCTGGCGCTTGTGTGGAATATTAGCATATCCTCCGTGTTTGTGTAAGTCTCTTCTCAGTGCTTCAGTTTCCACCCACAGCCAAAATCACTTTAGCTGAGCTGGTGTCACTAAATTTCCCATAGTGTGTGATTGAGTGTGCTCCCTGAGATGGTTTATCATCCCATTCAGGATATTCCCCGCCTTGTGCCCTGAGCTTTCCTGGGATACGCTCCAGGCCCACGACGAGCCTGTACTGCATAAGTGGTTTTGGAAAAATGTATGTTTTTAAGAAGGGAAATGCCATTATTTTCTCATTGTTGCTCAGGAGTCAGATAAAGTCAAGACATTTTAATAAAACCTCATGGAGATGTGTAGATACGTGTCACTCTGATGTACTTTTGATTACTGTAACTTTCTTTAAACCACCTCCAGGTTCCACGCATGCAGCCTTTTCTGCTTCACAGGCTTTGGCGTTTTGTTCTTCCCTCATCGTAGGACCTTTGGCTGCAGTATCGGTGAGATATGCAAGAACAGAAGGGAAGGGATGAAAAATGGGGTCAATGAAAAGGCCATTTCTCTTGGAGTCAAAGGGGTGATTTCCCTTTTATAATCCACATGCGTTTCTGCAGCTGCCGTTCTGCACTCCTAACACAGATTATATTGCTGTGTCCTTCATTAAGATGCTAGTGTATTTATACATAACAAGCTAATGATTTATTGACAGTGTAAACGTATACACTTCTATATTCCCTCAAGGAGACAAGGGGGAATGATTTATAGATTGGTTTACTGTTGCTCATTATCTAAAAGGCCTGATAAGATAACCTGGGTTTGTTTTTTTCTTTTTTAAACATCAGTCCCGTTTCCCAACGAGAATCTGTTGTGCAGAATTTGGTCGGTGTCTCAGGCAGAGAATTAGATCAAACCAGTTCATTAATAATTGGGATTGAAAAGGTCTAGAAAATATTGAAAATAGTATGTATTGTGGTTTCCTGCTAAAGATACACACCATTTTTTTTCTATTTTTCTGCTATACAATCAGTCCCATTTCTGGGTACTTTTGAATTGCTGAAATTGGTACTCATACAATATTTTAATGGGTCTTACCTCTGTTTCCTTCTTTTTGTCTCAGCGAAGCAGTCGCCATCCAGATTTGTATTTCAATAATTCATATTTCCAGAGTTTCTTAGGTTTTTTGAAGCATGTTGTGAAGTATGTTGCGAATTCAAAAGAAACTGATTATGCACAAATTAGCTTTTTGAACATAATGACAGTAACTCCAATTTTGGAAGGAAAGGGGATGATACAAAAAAAATATAGCCAGGAACGCTGCTCTTGAAGAAAGCGATTCTCCTTAAAAAAAAATCAGATTTTAAGTAGAAATAGTGAAAATGCCAGACGTACCCTAACCCCATAAAAATATGTGATATTTGCAGTGTTAATCTGTCTAACTCAGCAGCCTGCTGCTCATCTTCCTGAATGTTTGGGTGGCAGTAGCTACTATATTCTTATGGAGGGGTGGAGCAGAGTCCAGGAATTCCCTATAAGCCAGGGTTTCGACAGACTAATGCTACAAATATCACGCATTTTATGGGTTAGGGTATGTCTGACATTTTCACTATTTCTACTTAAAATGTGAAACATTTTTTACAGACAGAAGGGAAGCGATCCTGGCTATATTTCTTTTGTACTGACCCGGTTCTTTTAGACTTACTGCTGCTGGACTAGCGAGGAGTGAGAATGAAATGTTGGTAAGAAACGGGATTAAAGAATGAGCTTGGTGAAGCACTGCAGTGCATCATTGGAAGTTGTTTAAAGTATGACAGTGCTCTTTTATTGATCCCAATTTCACACAATAGGATGATGATAAACCAAAGAGCAACTATTATTATTCCGTGACCTGTTTGCATGAAATGTGAGGATGTGGTTAAGAGGCAACACAGGATTGCATCTTTCCTTGTTGTGTACATGGTTAATGTTTTGTGCACTGTCCCTGCTTAAATAAATAAATAAATTAGAAATATGTTCCCAAATAAAGTCTCTCGTTCATAACCCCGAGAAAAAGAGAAAACTTATTTTGCTTTGCTTGGGTTGCTTTGCTTTTAATAATCCTCTTTCATTTAAAAACAATATATATTTTTTTACATTTAGCCATTTAGTTCCATCATTATCTTTATGATTAAATTGCTTTTCCCACATTTAAGTAAATGTCATAGACAATATGGTAAATACAGAAAATCTTCATTATGGTTTCAGTTTAATTTTGTCTCGAGTCTATGTGGATTACCAAAGTACCAAAATTTGCTATAAAGTCTTCTCTTTTTTAAGTTTTCTACATTTCGTCTGCTGGGGTCTGATCGGTGTAGTTTTGAGTGACACCTAGCGTAATTTTCATTTGAACCTTGATTGGCATCTCTGATTAAAGAACTTTAAGCTCCATTGTGTTCTCAGGTTTACAGTATATGCCATCTTAGGGTTTGGCTCCTCATATTTAAATGTCTTCTCCCTTGACCATATTAGCTATGCTTATCACGTGTCCCTTTAATTCACCCCATTTGCATCACACTGCTGCATGTTAAAGGCATTTAAATCTTCAAACTATGAAAAAGGCCAGTGCTAGGTGTGCTTGTTGTGCTGTGGTCATCTAAAACCCCGGCAGGCTGCACAGCAGCTCATTTTGTTCTAATGAGATGACCTTTCTGCATTAATCACATTCAGCTCATGTCCAAACGATCTCACGAGAGGTAACACAACAGCCCACCTTGATTCTCAAATCCCAGCAATATCTGGTCTGGAGATGGACTTTACTGATGTGTATGGCCTCATCTCCACATGCTGGCGGGCACGATGGGAAATTGCTTTTTCTTTCCTCGAGACGGAACAGCACGCCTCTGTATTTCCCGCGTTTGATCAGGACAGGTCGACAGACTTGCTGAAACACGGCTGATGAGATGTTTTACCATCGCTGTCTCAAACGTCTAATCCTGCTGCTTTCTGAGGAGTTTTCTTCTTACGGTCTGTTGGCAGAGCTTACTGTAGCTCTCCGCTTGCTCCTCGATTGTTAGTAAAATAGCACGGACAGCAAGACCTTGCATGCAGCATCACATCTTCAAAAGCTATTAATTTCCATCGAGCTGTATTTATGTTTGAAGTCTTAACAAAACCCCATGGGCCTACAGAGAAGTGTCTTGTCTTTACAGTCCAAGTACTATTATTTGCAGTGTAACCACTTACATTAAATGGTCAATTCTAACTGTACCTGGCTCGTAAATAGGGTGAAGTTACTCTTACATTGTTTTAGGCTTCTCAGATATTCTGAAATGAATGGATGTTGATGATTTTGTAGGTGGATATGTTATTTTCAGTGAAAGCTAGACTTTTGTGAATTTGTTGTCATTGCTCCCCTGGCGGTCTTGTAATTCAGGAAATTACTTTCACAACAGTGTGAGTCAGAATAGAAAATGCTTAGAATTCATGTTCAGTGATAAGGATGAACCTCAGCTGTATTTGTATGGGGACATTTCAGAAAATTGGCTCTTGGATCAGTTTTGGCTCAATTTCTAGTGCTCTCAGTCCCAAAGATGTTGGTGCGTTTTCTGCCAGGGCTTTGCATATCTATGGACTTTGCATATTTTCCCTGTATAAATGTTAGGGATGATCCACATTTTTTCAGGGGTGACCTGATTCCGATATACAGCTGCCAATACCGATACAAGAGCTCTTTTTATTTTAATATTACCAGAAGAGGTGCACTTTTTCGGTGTGGATACAATCCCGAATGCCCAGCAAAGGGTTTCGGTCGATACGAGTACCGATCTAATACCAGAGCACTTATGTAGTAAATACAAATGAAAAAATTAATGCCAAAAGAAGCTTTGTTAATTACATATTGTTCCGCCTTGTATGTACATCATGTTTTAAGGTGTTTTTTTTGGCATTTTATAGCCCAAGTTCTTTTTAGGGAAACAATTCTTTCCTGGACAATCTGAACAATTATTCCTTTTTGTAACAGCCCAGATTCAGTTCCTTCCTTTCAGCATTGAAATTGTGAGTACACGAAGGCACCCAAAAATTGATTCAATTCTCACAGCACATGTACGGATGCAAAACCAGCAGCATCTGATAGCTTAGCAAATGGACCATATCCAGCAAAAGTGGATCCAGCAGAAGCACTATACTTAACTTTTCCATCTTAAATACTTGTTTTTCTGTACATGGTCCTACTTTTTAAATGAATGAGATTGCAATAATTTACATGTTCTAAGTATCGCGTTAAAACTTTATAAAATGGCAGATAAACGTGAGATTAGCTAGTTTTCAACCAGATTCTTTAACTTTTGATAAAAGGAACAGGATACCCACAGCCGTTTGCGACCATACACAAACTATGATAACTAGAAAAATGACTGGTTCTCCCCTTAAACACATAAAAAGTAAAATGGTTCCTTTTATTGAAGAAAGAAAAAAAAAAAAAAGATGGTTTCAACAAAAACAATACTGATTAAATGCAATCATGGTCAAACAAGACTGAGTATGCAGACAGTACATTCTTTAAATTTTTTTTTTACAAGTGAATGGCTCTACAAAGTATCACAGGACAAGTAAATTGTACAAGAAAGACTAACATAAGTGCAACTGATTCAGAATTTATGTCAAGACAAGACAACTACAACAATCACGGTGCAACTTGAAGACAAATGTGTATATTTACATATAAATAGCTTGAATGGACAATTCAGCTTTTAAGAATATTCAAAAATAAATATGCAATGTTACACGAGGTCATCCCAACCTGTTTTACAGAAGATGTGGGAACCACCAGTCATAAAATGTTATTGATCATATTTTAAAATAATATAAGAGTTTAGCCAAAATGAATTGTGGCTGCCGATTCTCTGCAATGACGGACAGTTTTAGAAGAACAAAGAGCTTTACAAAAGCTGGCCATTTTCTATCCTACATTAAACTAGCAGCCGAAAGACGCAAAAGGTAATGGTTTCATTTATATCATCCTCTATGCACGACATATCATATTTGATTTAAATACTTCAGGGAATAAAGAGGCTTATATGTGATTACAGTATCTAAACAAGAATCCTTCACTTAGAAAAAATGAATTTAACTACTGTTATATTTACAAGTTAACTTCAGTACCAATCAAAGATGGTTAATAGTAGTGTTAGTTATGAAAACTTGTTTAAAGACCTGTGGGACTGCGTTATATCAGGTGAGTTGTAGATCGACTGAAGGTGTGGTACTTTCTCTCAAACAGGGATGGGAGGTTGACCATGGATGGAGAATGGATAGCCTACATGGGGAAACAGGAATAGCGTCAATTCAGCAGCTTCAATATAAGAGCAATAATACAACACAATTCCTTCACTAATAGGATATTAAATGTATACCAATTTGCATTTAACGTCGTATTTACCAAGTGTCATTAAATGCACAAGGCTACATTAATACATGGGAAATACAACTAAAATCTGATCACTTTGTATTTCAACATGCACTGGTTGATGTCTATACAACATTCATTAATGGAATACATAATTTAACGTGCCGTGTTAGTATAATAGGAAAATCACACAGTGAGCAACATTATGTCGGTATCATTTTGGGTAGAAGTGCCATTTCATACGGCATCTCTCCCTTTCTGCTCTGTTCTCTGCTGTAGCCTGAAGTCTTGAAATAAAGCCTTGATTACATGCATATGTAGGAACGACTTGAGATTCACATAAAAGGCAATGAATAATGCATGGTGATTATGCAGCGTGCACAAGGTCACTCTGCTTTTAAATGTTTGCAGTATTTGAACTTCATTATGTCTATTTAGCTCAGGCACAAGCTTTGACGAACGATGAATAAGCATCATCAAGTTCTCTTTTCGCCCAAACATTCACCCTTACAGAATGGAAAGGTGAGAATGCCCAGTCACTTAAACTTTGCTGCTCTGGTCTAAACCTGGCAAAACATTCTTATAAAGTGAATTCGGCTTTTACAGGACTTTGAGATATAACAAATCTTAGGGCCTTGAAATACTTCAGATGAAAACCACTACAAATGAGACTGGAAAATAGCTCTTATATTAAACAAAGGGCTATCCTTCATGACCTGAAACTAGACACACATCCACAGGGCTTCTCTTTGAAGTCAGCCCGTTCTGGCCACACGTCAGACATCAACGTGCATCAGTGTAAATCAGTGCACCCACACTAAAGGTGTGAAAATACTCTCCGTGCAGAACCACCAGGCACCAGTGTACACCATTCTGTATGAGTGCGTGCCGCAACCGTTCCCAGATGGTGAGCAAGTGGCCAAAACAGTGAGGCTCACGTGGGCTGTGGTGGCTATAGCATTGTTTCTCTGTGGAGGACAGTGCCAATCTTTTGGGGGTAAGGCCGGAGCAGGTCCTCAGGTGCTCCAGTAGGGGACGCTGTTGCTACTACTGCTAAGTCGGGGCTGGTGTGAGCGCAGCGGGCCGGGCCCCGGGGTGCATGAGAGGATATGTTGTCCGGGCTGCTAGGAGTGCGGATACAGATGGGGACTCGCGGGCGGGGGGGGTACTCCAGGGAGTTAGAGCGCTGCACACTGCCGCTCCGGGAGGAGCTAGCGAGACTAAACGTGGAGGTGGAGCGAGACATCTACAGCAGGGAGAGAGAGAGTTACCTGCCAGGAGGGAGACACCCTCCGTCCCACGACAGCATATGAGCCTTTTAGAGCAGGAACACCGTAAAAGTTTACAATAGCGGTTTTTTTTTTGGACAGGAGGAAAAGGCCGACTGTCCTATGACAGCATAAAAGACTTCAGAGGAACACTCGAAAAAACACTTAGAGATACTTTTTGTAGCAATCTGTAAATGTTTAACCTCAGAGAAATGGGTCTAGCACGGAACGTGCATACATCTAAATGTCTTCAAACCACGGCTGAGAAAAATCCCTAACTGTGATCTAAAGTGACAGGAGAGTACAAACAGAGGTGCTTTATTGATCCATGTGGGATGACAGGGTAGTGCTTACATTCCCCAACCTTTTCCTCCATGAGATAGGCACACTTACACACTGGTGAGAGCTTGGGGTTTTGTCTGAGGCCCCGTATAAGTTGGGGTTCGGGCCCCTCAATCTAGGGCCTAATGCTGAAATGACTAGTATGGCAGCCACGAGATCTGAACCCACAACCTTACAGAAATAAGCACACTTCCGTAACCCTCTGAAGTGCTGCCCATTTGCTATAGTAAAAGTAGTCCATCCAGAGTGGGAAATAAGCAAAGGAGCAGCAGGTGTACCTGGCAGCTACCCCACTGGGGGCGCCCCTGACAGGCGCCACACAAACGATGGCTCCCAGTCTCAGGTCACACTTTATACCACAGGCAACATATCATATCAGCTGAATTAGACACCGATGACAAAACGACATGGGCAACTAACTGTAGAAACAGTGACAATTAGCAAAGACCAAGGCCTTTCCTCAGACGGCAAACATTCAGCGGCGCACACGCACGCATGCACAAACACACGCGTGCACACAAACACGGATCTTACAGACAATGTGGAGGAGCCCCCCAGGCGGCCCCTGGGCTCAGGAGCGACACTGGGACTCCGGTCATCTGGGGTACTACTGGCCACGAAGGCCCTCTGGATCACTCGCCGAGGGGTCTTACTGAAGGAAAACGCCCTCGTCACCTGCAGGAGACACAAAGCAGCAGCAGTGATACCGCGCTCAAACAGTTACCGCCTTAAAAATCACCGTAACCCTTTTACTTGAGGGGGCACAAATAATATAGTATTAAGCTACTACACAAATATTAATTAACCAGGAGCAGTTAGTTAAATACTGATCTCATACTTGTTCATCATTAATGAATCATCCATCCATCCATTTTGTCTTTTTGCTTGCCCTATTCAGGGTCGCGGGGGGAGAGGCTACAGGCCCAAGGCAGAGAACCACCCAGGATGGGGGGGCCAACCCATCACGGGGCGCACTCACACACACCATTTACTCACACGCACACCTATGGGCGATTTGGTACGTCCCTTGAACCTTAGCATGTTTTTGGACTGTGGGAGGAAATCGGAGTACCAGGAGGAAACCCCACGACGACACGGGGAGAACATGCAAACCCCACACACATGGAGCCATGGTCCCAGAGGTGTGAGGTGACAGTGGTAACCACTGTGCTGCCCCTTAATCATGACACATCTTTCATCTTAAGCAGGTCCTACATTTGTTACTACATATGTTAATTCTGTAAACCTTGGTGACCTACGGAAGGAACAACTAATTAATAACATGTAAAATACTCCTCATGTTTGTTCAGTATTAATGAACCATGATGCATCTTTTATCTCATGTAGCTGCTACATTTGTTACTATATCTATTAATTCTGTAAACCTTTGTGAACTATTGAAGGAACTCCTGAAGGATCAAGTAATGGATAGCAAGTGATGTACAGTACTGCTCTCATGTTGGATCATCATTAATGAACTGTGACATCTTTTATGTCAAGCAGCTGCCACATTTGTTCATGGATTTGTACTTCAGTAGTAACTGAGTTAGTAGTAAATATTTCTGCCCCCTCAAGTAAAGTGTTACCAAAATGATTTATATTATTCTATATATACGCATTAGGATTTGGATTCCACAAAAGGTCTGGCAATCTGACAGCCGGCGACAAGCACACTTTACCTTCTTCGATGTTTTTTTGATGACCCTAGAAGCTCGACTCAACGTGCTGTCCATATCCTTCGTGTTTACTTGAACGGAGTCCGGATGTGTGCACTGAATTAAATCTTCCTGTTTAAAATAGAGACAGAGATAAATAAATACAGCGAGCTTTTGCTGAGCTGCTGAAATGCAAAGGAGCTGCTGTCCGGTTTTACAAGCGCTGGGGGCTTGTTGGTATTCCAAGAGTCAAGCCCACCGAGCAGATCGGGGGTTATAGGAGGAATACATTGCCACCGCGTGGATTCATGCAACTGATGCATAGAGGCCACTCTGTTCTAACCCCTTATTACACTCATTCCAAATTATCAAGCAAAATATGTAAGGCTGAGATAAGGATTTCCTGATCTAAACACAGACCCCCAAGAAAGAGACCCACAGCAGTGGGGAGAAGAGATAAGCCTGTAAGTATCTGAAGCATCAAGCCAATATATGATTCAGGCCTGCTTACATCCCTCTTCAGCACAACAAGCCAAGTAAGATTTTAATAAAATGTACCAAAATTAAGTGCATCAGACTATACCGTGTATATTTACAGGCATGTTTCAGCACCAAAAACACAACATGCGAAGGAACAGCGATATCAAATAAGCCTTCCTGGACGCTGCTCCTGATATTGAGACTTGGGGCCAGCGTAGGACACGGCCTCACGCTTCCACATAGCCATAACCCACGGATAATCACCGCGTCGGCTTTGCAGATGGTGTTGGCCACGTGTCGACACAGGGTCTTCAACCAGGTTGACTTGACGGTGTCCTCGGCCACTAGCTGGAAGCTGAAGAGCAAGTTGTCCTGCTCGGTGGGAGGGTGCACCACCAGAGCGAAAGCGTTGTGGCAGTCTGTGCAAGGAGACAGTGTGCGGCATGGTCAATGCGGAAAGGCGGGCTCAGTATCGCAACATCACGAGCGCTAACCAGCCTGCTCCGAGGAGAGCCATAAACACTCAGGGGCACTTTGCGAGGGGAGGGCCACATCTGCACGGAACGTTAACTGGACGCCATTACATAAAATATCTATATTTCCGGCATGACAAATTGCTTTTCTTTTGGAGGTTGCTATATCGGCCTGCTCAATATTCAACCAAGACGCTACAGCTACAGGTCTGTCAAGAAAATCTGAAAGTCATTCATCTCAGCGTATAATTAAATAATCCGGCTCAAGGCTGCATATCCCTTTTTGTGGCTCCATCATTATTATTTATAAACAAACCTCAGCATCTTTACAAAAAATAAATAAATAATAATAAAAAAAAACACACACACACCAGCTAACAGAACTCAGGAAGAACAAAATGCTTCCAAACTGGGGCTTTCTTGAGGAGAGCACTGCAACATAGCAGCTTTCAGTTACTATAAATTGCAAAAATAAAAACAGGGAACTAAAACTAATTTCATTTTATACCTTAAAACAATGTTTCCCAACCCCATCCTCGGGGGACACCGGACAGTCCACGTTTTTGCTTCCTCTCAGCCCCCAGCACTCCTGTACCAGGTATTCGGTGTTCCTGATTGGCTGGGAGCTGGGAGGGAGCAAAGACGTGGACGGTCCAGTGGTCCCAGATGACTGGGTAGGGAAACACTGCCTTAGGGATTTTGTAGATAACACATTATTCGCATTTGCCAGATCTGAGACAGGTCTTCAGTTTTGGTTTCAGTTCTTTGTTACTGTAGCATCTTTTAGCCAGGTGGTCTAACAGTGCAGGGAACAGTGTAGCGAGGCGGGAGAGGGCAAAGGACTTCACCATCAGTCTCCTGCAGGTCCAGGACCCTCCTGATCTGGGACAGCGGCATGAGAGTGATGTGTTTGAGCGGGGCAGGGGGGCGAGTCGGCCCGAGGGGGCTCCTGAACGTGCTGATCACCTTGTGTCGTTTCCTGGCGATCTGCAGGTGAGAGGCGGCAGTGTGATCAGGCTCATCTGAATGCACGGCATACCCCACTCAGACGAATCCAGTAGGCTCTGACAATCAATAGGACCCTAATAAATGTAAAGCGTCCCGAACATTAGCAGATCTCTGTCCAGTCCTGTCCAGTCCGGGACCCGACGTATGACAGAATAGGAGACACGGGAGGCGAAAGGTGAACGCTACAGCTAAGTAGCAGCAGGAGGGGGGCGTCCACCTTTGCAGCACTCATTACTACGCGAGAGCCACACTCCTGAACCAGGAGCCCGAGAATTCGCATTCGACTTAACTCCATTCTAATGAAGCACTCCACTAATTAGGAAAAAGATAAGCCGTGTCAGCAACTATAGATTGCACATAAATAATTCACACTTAACAGTGCTGCTCCCTGAATTTGCACTTTTAAGATTTTAAGCTCAAAGTCCAAGGTTTTTTCTTCTTCTTCCTTTTATAGGAACAATACAGGTGGGATTAAATCATTCCAGCCTTGTCAGCATTCGAAGCAATAGTTCATACATTACACTCGCAAAACTACAGTGCAGTACGTGAACTTTCTATACGGAAGGGGTGCTTACTTCAAGGCAGTCATTGAAGAGAAACAAGGTAACATGTTCGCCTCGATCACAGGGTTTGTCTCCTAAAGCAATGGTCTCTACTCTGTGGACGAGGCTGCGATGCGACGACA
>JAODKL010000034.1:8420801-8439044 GCA_026780765.1 Petrocephalus schoutedeni
ACCACCAGTTTATTTTAGTTAAGGATAAATATAAGCTACTGATAATGTAAACACCAGAAGAGATAAACATTCACATCTGAGAAAGTCAATTTTTGGACTGGCAATCATTTTCTATATAAATCCTGGCAGGTATTTCAGAGAAACTAAGTAACATTAAGAATAAGCACGATATGTACCAAGGCAATTCAGAGCATTTACCTCCTGTTTCACAACACACAATTTTTTTGATGGCTGTACTGGCAAATCCTTGATTGAATTCTCTTCCACGACCATATGAGTACAATTTTCATCCCCAACCTCCAGATAACAGCCACCTTTAAGAACAGATGGGGGGGCCGGTTAGAAACAGTGATACAAAACTGAAGATATTAAGCTAAAAGGTCATGTTCGATCAGGACTCGGTGAAGATAATAAAACATGCTGAGACAGATGCACTAAGATTCAGCAGACATGAGTCAAAACAGAATGAAATGCAGGAATGAATACCATGTTTTAGTGTCATCTCTTCCATACTCCTCTTCTCCTCCTCAGAAAAACCCAAGAAGCTCAGCACACAGTCTTGAAAAGGTGGAACCTTGAATTCAGTTCGGAAATCCTCATCTCCTGCACTGAAATGCCTATTCGAGAAATAATAAATAAACAAATAAAAAACAGGCTGCAGACTGAATGTGATCTTATGAGGTCAGGCCGACAGATCAAGGGAGTCCAGAGAAGAGCTACTCTCACGCGGTACTTACAGCTCATTTCTCCGTTCCCAGGCCTTGTAAATCCAATCTGGGGTGAGGATCGGTGTCCCCATGCACACAGCCAGCTACCATTGACAGAGACAGTACACAGCACCAGTCAAAGAGGGCCACGTCGCTTTCCCGTCTTCTGGCCTACTCCAGCGTATTTTGTAACCTGCATGTGAAGACCCCCCCGTAGATACAAACCCTATACTTCTCTCCATGGGTCGAGTTTGCAATGAGGTGAGTGACTTTGGAGCTGAAGTCCTTGCGGATGGTGCCTCCCATGTGGTGAACGAGGTTGACCAGATGTACCTGCAAAAAGACGACTGATTCTCGCGTACTGCACACCTTGAACAGCTTAAGGCGGGTAAGCCGCATACCCTACGCGTGGTCTGACGCGTGCCTCCCCAGAAATATAACTACGGACATCAGGCTACGGCAGGCATAAGCGGTGCTGCTACCTACGGCGTAGATTCTAAGCAGAAGCGTAAATCTGCTTGTAGAGTGGCAGTGGCAATAACATCGTCAGTACTCACAACTTCGTCTTTCCTGCGGAAGCCAGTGAAGCAGAGGGTCAGATTCAGCATGGTGGTAGAATATATTGGCCGGGAAGAGAACAGCAAGGGCTGGGAAACAATGGTAAAGTGCTCAACTTATAGGAACCGTCCATTAACGAAGATCAGAAACTACACAATGTGAAACATAACAGATAAACAGCAGCACAAACATAACATACCTCCCTCCTCTGAGCACAGTGCAGCAGAACAGGTGGGCCCACAATTCTGTTGTCATTTTTGTACAGGTAACTGTAGTCTGTAGACTTAAAATCGGCCAACACGAAAACGGTCTCAAACTCGGCATTCTCGCCGTCTCCGAGCTCCCTCACGTCATCCGTCTTGACGCACGGCATGCTGATATCCTGTATGAGAATGAGAGGAATCCTTCTGTTAAACAGGAATGGGCGATGCTCATGAATTTCAGTAGACTCAAAGAAATCAGAAAAGAAAAGGAAAAAAACCTCCTAGGTGCAATAATGTAGGAGAAAGAGCACTTACACCTGAAGCAAAGACTTCACTCATGAAATAATAAAATACATGATTTCGCCATTTGAAAAGGAGACAAAACTCACCAGAATTAGACAGCAACAAGTAAAAAGCGATAACAGATTACCACAATGGATACATTTGAAGAAATAAGCCCCAGTTTTGTGATGCAAGCACCAGATCAACGGTGTGTTAAATGACATCATTAGACAAATTCATCTCCTGGTGTTAGAAAGGAAACCTTGCCTTCAGTGGTGATGTCCCACAGACTTCCACAACCACCATTTCTTTGTCTTACATTTTCCATGCAAAGTGTTAGGTGATCAAAGGGGATTTAAGCATGCAATGTCCCAATTCAGACATACCATATTGACTATAGATTTTATCAACTTCTCGCCAGACCCTTTGCCCGGTTCACCTTCTTTAATCTTTACCACTGGAACTTCCATTATTTTGATGGCCTGTGAAAATGAAGGGCTGTCATAACCCGCAGCACTACGGTGACATTCCCTCGCACTGAATGCAGGGACTTCAGTGCCATGCAGGAACTAAAAATGGCCAGAATCCATCTCGGTGAGTCTCATTAATTAATACAGGTCAGGGCGAAAAATTACTTTTTGTCAGTTCACTGCGCAGAATTTTGCTCTCTGAGCCTGTCAACGGTACCACTGCAGAACAGGGGGGGGGAGAAAGTCTTTACATATGAGAAGCTTAAGGCTCTCAAATAGGTTTTAATTTGCGAATAAAAAACTGCACTGTTCCTCTTTCTTGTCCAAAAGTCCCTCCAGTGCATCACTGTCAAAGTTTATAAGGGTCAATAAAATAAAAAAATACTTAAATCCTTCAGTATCCAGCTGATGGGCTTCTCATCTCCAAAACAACAAAATTAAAATCAAATCTGTCCAGAGCAATATTATGCTCATACATTCAGAGTTGGAGGGCAAAAGTAAAATTGTGTATTTGTGCTGAAATGTCAAGTAAGACTCAGACGATACATCGACATCAATAGCTTGTCGCTTTTAGTACTGTCAATCCATCTTTAATAACCCAGTACTACACTTGTTGACATATGCAATTTTCAAACAATTCCTCACAGTTTTCTGACAATCATTTTCAGCAGGTCTAATACAATAGCAAAAGCCTTTCATTACCTGATTCTACAAAGGTAGAGGTATTTTAGCATGCTGTAAGACATCTACGCACCTCTTCAACATTCAGCACACTTTTCATAAAAAGGTACGACAGCAGTAAACACCTGCTTGCCAAGCAGAGGTGACTACAGTTATTACCTGTACTGCTTTCACAAGTTCATCACTGTTGCCTGCATCTCCCACGAGCACAACTCTCGTTTCAACCTGAGGCAGCACATCTGTAAGGCGAAAGAAATGAAGGTTTTGTAATTTCTGATATGACAGCAAGCATCTGGGCTGACGTCACATTCCATGCATCCTCTGATATGGCCCACTAAATAGAGGAATCGTTACTCCGACAAACCATTGCAGACGCGGGCAGTAATTACCTTTGGCGTCCTCTGCAGATAGGCCAAGAAATACATGATCCTTCGAGTGCTCAGCCATCCTGGAGTCATACACACTGGAGTCCACCAGCAAACTGCGGGTCGTCCCCAGTGTCTCTGCACTGCTGTCTGCCATGGCCTTGAGACAAGTGCAACAGCCTGTTCTTATAAAAGGGTGGGGTTTGCTAGTTACTGGAAACAAATACCATCCATGCTGCAAAGACTGATACTACTAATAAAACTTCAATGTTTAAAACTATTCCATCTATTCATATATTATATATATATATGTTTTTTTTTTATTTTAAAATTACACATGCTATAAAAACTAATAATCAAATGGGAAATTCATACTAAGCTTTCAACTGATCAATTAATTTTCTCTGGATTGCATTTTGACACGTGAAAATAGCACGGACTGAACTGCACTTAATCTGTATTCATATGCACTGACTTTTCGTATAGTGCATAATCAGTGCCGTCAGCGGTGAGACGAGGCGGTAATTTATAATGAAAAAGCCGAACTTGACCCAACAGCCCATCAGCACCACGTAATGTCTGATTATCGGTCCAGCTGCCTAACAGGTTACAGTGCTAACAAAATACACTGATTAGGTGAAAGAGCTAGTCAGCTGGTTATCAGAACATAAACTTCCAACGAACTAGTATCCTTTAGTTAACTCCTTTACACAACTGACCATGCTATGCTGTTGGGTTAATCAGGACTCGAAATGTTAGCCAGCTTTTTTATTTTGCTACATTGCGATGCCAATAAATAAAATGAATAAATAAATATGCAAGAGGGCGAAACTTACCAGAAGCAATTGTTTAGCTGCACTGTTCCCCAGGACAGCCCGACCACGGCTAGACCTTAGCAACTAACGTTACCTACAGTAGCTACCCCAGTTAGCTAGGAAAACACCAAAAAGTGACAATAAATAGATATATATATATTACAAGAAAGATGCCAAGAAACGTCTAACTTAAGACCCTGTTTAAAAATCAACCGTGAAATATATGCATTTAGCTTTTTTAAAAAAAATAGCTAAAAGTACATGACATTATTGTCCAATTGCCTTAGGCTTAGCACTACCACCTTGCCCAACATAAATTCAAAATTCGAGACGGTCACGTCGGGCGGACGCTGATTGGCCGAGACGGACAGCATGGCGGAAGCGTGATAAGTCGGGGACGCTGATTGGCTCGTCTCTTCAAACCGAAGCGGTGACGTAATTGCCTGGCTGTTTGAATTTAAGCTGCGGCGCTGTGCGGCGTCCGGTCACGCTGAGCGCCTGTTGTTAGGATTCTCCTGTATTTTATATGGATCATGAAGCGTTTCTAGATTCATCCTTTGATTCCTTTACATCTAGTCAGCATGTCTTTTAGATACCAACAACTCAAATATCTCAGCTGCATCTTTACTGGTTTAGGAAAAAACACCGGACGCAGCCATAGACATATCTGGACAGGGCATCAATAATATAATTTAATATTATTATAAAGATACTGATAACGAAGTAAGACATGGTTTTAGAAGTTACGGGTTTCCCTTTTCGTTTTAAACAGTACCAGTTGATAGCCTTGGGTTAACGTAATTAAAACTGCAGCGGTTACTGACAAAAGAAGACGTCAACACTGGTATTAATAAAACATGTATTTCCTTACATGTTTAACAATGTACAGAAAAAAAAATAATTTACACATTTTTCTTCATTGAGTTTTCATTAAAAATCAGTCCAAACCGTCTCAGACAAACAGTTCACGGAGGGCTGAATACACGGTGGGTCTACTTTGACCGGTGCTTTTAAAGTTTTACTTCAGTGATATATGCAATTTGACTCCCATAATAGTTGTATGAAATCTTAATGAGTCGTAGATTTATTTTCTGCCATTAAATGAATTGTAGGTATACTTGAATGCCAGTTATTACATTAATAAATACGGAACAATTAAAATAATTTGGGGTAGCACATTTCCAGCCCACTGGGAATTTTTTGGCACGAGTGGTCTGATATTACGGGTAAATAGCAACTTTACTTATACTTATAATGATAATCCTGTTAAAATATAAAACAAAACAAAGTAGACAGCACTCTTTCTCGGTACAAATTTGAAATCAAGTTCACAAAAAATTCACTTATATAACCGCTTTTCATGTGTGCATTACATTCTATGTCATTCGTTACGATAAGGAGAACTTACATTCCACCAAAATGTCAAAAGTAAATCGCAGACATCGTCTTGCAGAACACATGTGCTCCCTTGTTGAAATGTCTGATGCAAGATTATTGAGCGACAAATTCTGTACATTTTTTTTGTCTGTGTCCTGGCATTCTGTGATATTAAATAAGTATACCTGCAGCGATTTTTAATATGAAGAGCAATTTCTTACTGTGGTGTTCATCTTTATCATGCTTTAAGAAAACTCTTTTCTTTGTTAAGAGAACATTCATTATAAAATATAGCATACAAAAAGACAAGGTACATTCAAAGTAAATGCCCACTCTTAAAAAAAGGTAACCAGTTTAAACACAGGATGAACAGTATTTCTCAGAACACTGAATTTCAATACAAGTATTCTTTAACTGTTATCAGACGATCTATGCATGTCAAACATAATGTAATACAGTATCTTGATTACTGAGTAATATTTATTATGTGCCATAATCATTGTTTAAAGACGTTCAAACCTCTGTATGTTCAAAGACTTGGAGGCCTTAAGACACACTACCAGGACAGAGCGAGACAGCAGTTTCAGAGCAACGCTGAGCCTCTCCACGCTTCAGTTCTGCTGGAACAGGCATCTGCTTCCTTCACTTTTAACAACGTCTTCACCCAATCTAATTACAGTATGTTCTGTTTGACGTTGATGGCGACGTTTCAGCCGGGGGCTCGCATGGCAAAGGCACGGCGACATTGCTACTGAAAGCATAAAGCACCGGTTCAGTTCATTGGTTGTTATCTGGGGCATGCAGCAGCCTAGTGTGCGCCACTCACGCCACGAGTTCAAGCAGAGTTCAGAGGAATTGCTCACAATGCAGCAGCTGGAATCATGGCGTGGCCCAACGCAGAACTTCAGGAGGGGTCACGTGAAATGGCCTTCCACTTAGAATGGACGGCATCTCCAAGTGCACGCCTTAATGCATAATAGTCATGAGCAGATGTATAAATGTGTCTGTTTTCCAGTTCCCGGATGCGTTCTCCTATGCTAACGTTGATGTTAATACATCATTGATGGTATCTGAAAAGAAGAGTGAGGTAACACCCGTTAATCAAGCATTCTCCCAACTAGTACCAACATTTAATTATTGGCAGCACTAGCAAAATATTTCAGTCTCTGTAGTGAAAGAATTTACTACCAGAGGGCAGGATGCAACACAAGCAGTGGCATAGCTGCGGGACTCAAAGGATGCTTTTGAATGTGCATCTGTTTCATTGTGTCCAGCAACTTAAAGGTAAAATGATGTTCACAAAGAGCAACTAATACGATTCTGGGGAAACTGTGTTAAATTTGTTCCTTTTCAGCTCTCAAACCACAAAAAGCTGTGTGATTCTAATACAATATGACCACCATGTGGCAGTTTTTATTGTCTACAATGAAAAATTGGCAGTTAGCAGAAGTCACTGTAATTGTGAACTTCTGCTGTCTGTGATCCAGACAACCAGCCATTATCTTATTATAATTCTTTATTAATAAGACATGAAAATATGAACGTGTGTGATCATGACAGCGCTATATGGCTATTGATCGGAATGCAGACCTTCTAGGAAGACTTTATTAAACCCGAAGCGCAAAAGACTATCTCTCTGAAATGCACAATCCTCATTTTTAAGTCAGACAGTGATCTTGTCAGAATACTAAATATAATTGCTCTTGCCGACGTGTGTGTCATCGAGAGCAAGATGGGGTAAGTGAAAAGAGAATTTCCCCGATTGGATCAATAACTACCATCAGGGCAACACTATCACCCTGCTGAACTCTCAACCCTTACCACTCAATAACTGACCTTTCTAAATACCAGTAACTTTTGGCTACATTTTATGTACATTTCACCTGCTTACATAAAGCTATTCATAACATGTGTCATATATCTACAGTATATGTATTCATATATGGCGCATATTTGTACAACCGATCAGTTTTCTTGTTTTTCATATGTTCCCCAGAGTCCATTTCTGTACCATAAATTAGATTAAAAGGTACACATACCTACAGCTAACATACAATTACCAGACCATGAGGGTACAGCCCCTGTGACAAGTAATTGTACCCTCAAGGGTCCAAACTGATACCTTTTTTTATGACAATGTATGGGCTTGAAAGTTCCAATTTTCTTGCAAACAATAACAGTTATAACTGTAGTTACTGTCATTTGTTTGTCAGGCACCCTATTATTTCAGACAATTCAAATTAATCAGATAAGCACAAGTGAACAAAAGCTTCCTATTTCTTGGGAAAGGGCTCAGCGTAGAACCTTAGGCAGCATTTCACCGCTACTTGATAGCAGGACACTTGTTTCACCAGTATAAATCATTTTATTATATCCAGTAACAATCCAACCCTTTTCGGAAAGTTTATTTGAAACCGCTGTCAACATACACTGGTTTTGCAAAGAAAAATGTTTATAATATATAAAGTGTATTACAGGCACAACATATATCTTGCTCACCATAAATATAAATGTTTTGGAAAAAAATCAATAATTCTATTTTTTCCTTGCTAGCATTCTAATTAGAAAGTCAGGCAAACTGTAAAGCATGGGGACAGTAGACTATATATCTTGTATTTTCATCAAAAGAATGTGGTTCACAATGATTTGGGAAAGAAAAAGTATGCTGTAAAAAGTTTGCTTTGTTTATGTATCATCAATGTGAAAATGTGTCATGGAGCTGCGTGGACAGCTAATGCGCTAGGTGGCAGGAATAAAAGCCGAAATGCACCATCCTTCTTCGCTGGAGGTTCCCCGGGGCCTGTGTTTTTATGCAGCTTAGTGAATAGGATGTGTGGTCTGTACAATGCTGGAATAAATGAGTCCGTCTTGCCATTACTCACCAATGCCCATTTTCAGCCTCTTCTAGAAAATGCTCTAAATCTCCCGACTCCATAGATAGATCTGGCACTCTTTTCTCGTCATACGTCAATTGAACTGGAAACTGATCATGGTCCCCCTAACAGGTAGGAAAAAGGAAAGAGAAGACAGCATGGAGTGATTTAAAGACGAAGAAGCTCTAGTCTGTTTTCCCTCCCTTGAGATCTGAAATCATCCATCTCCACCACTAATGTTGTGGATACCTAGGGTTGCACTTCCATTAAAACTGATTCTAGGCTCTCTCATATATCAAAGTGATTATAATTAAAGACAAAATCCTGTCCAGTGAATTGCTCAGTATACCCATGCCAGCTTAAGTCTTTTAAATGTCAAGTAGTCACTCTATATTAACTGGGACCAGCAGTGGTGTGAAATAATTAACAGGAAAGTCTTTTCAAGGGGATTTGGGTGGCTAAATGAGATGAAGGCAGAAAAATGGTGAATATACCTGTCAGGTTTTATTTAAGAGAACTTACATTTTTATTATGAGTTTCCTCCTCTGGCTCAGAGGAGTTTGAAAGTTCCTCAGCACTGGAAAGAATGGTTTCAAAGTCTTCAGTGTCCATTGAAGGTAAACACCTATGATTCCACCCTAAAACAATAACAGCAACAACTGAAAAGTCCGTCTTAGTAAAAAGGATAAATTGAAGATCTTAGTCTGCAACAGGTAGACATTATTACACTTTTAATTTGTTTACATCACTGTAAAAGTTATTTTGGAAGCATGTAATGCAGGGTTAGGGAACCTGATCCATGGAGAGCCGGTGTGGGTGTGGGTTTTTGGGATGACCTCTCGATCAGCCAATAAGAGTGGGTCCCCAGGACCGGATCTGAGAACCAATGCTTTATTATTGTCTGATTGAGAAGTCATCCCAAAAACCCGCACCCACACCGGCTCTCCATGGATCAGGTAATGCATAAGCATATGTAGAACTTGCTTCAAAAATGATGAGAATCACATGACACAGGAACGAGTAAAGAGGAGTGAAGGATGGGGGGCCGGGACTAAAAGAAGACAGCTGCTTCAGTTTCACATCTTGGGTATAAAAGGGTCTCAGGCTGCAGGGTCTGGGAGTATTTTCTGGGGCCAAGGCAAAGCACAACTCAGTCTCAGAGGTGGAAAGTTCCGGTCCAGAAAGTACAAATCCAGACCAAGATTTTGTTTCAACCAACCAGTTCAGTACCCTTTGACTGTGACTACTTATACTCAACTGGTTGGTAGAAACAAAACTTTGGTCTTGAATTGAACCTTCTGGAATTGAACTCTCCACCTCTCAGTTTTATAGGAGAGGTAAAGGTAAAGTGAATGAAG
Organism: Petrocephalus schoutedeni; assembly: GCA_026780765.1. Classification (NCBI taxonomy): domain Eukaryota; kingdom Metazoa; phylum Chordata; class Actinopteri; order Osteoglossiformes; family Mormyridae; genus Petrocephalus; species Petrocephalus schoutedeni. Next base: position 8,430,491 of record JAODKL010000034.1, read on the forward strand.
GAGCTCTTCTGTGGCTCTGTCCAACCTGCAGATGTACTGCTTACTACAAAAATAAGACTCAATGATGAGAACCCTCACCCCCAATGGAAAAAAGAAACATACTGGCTGCTTCTGTCCCAGATTACCTGTTTGAGAAGTGGACCTAGGTACCCCTGACCTCGAATCTGCAGCACTGTTCCGCTTGCTTCCTGCTGCGATTGCCCCCTTTAAGGTGTCTAAGAGATAAAAATGAATGACTCACTTTGCTGACAGTTGTTAAGTTAAATTTAAAACTTTGGCAAAAACACAGTGACACAGTAAATAGAAACATGCCCACTTTTGCCACATCGTGCGAGTTTAGACTAATATAAGGAGATATGAAACCACTTGCGTAAATCCAGTATGTACTCGCGTCATGCATGACACAGCAAAACATAAAAGCACACTTTTGCTCAGATTACACCATTAAACACAAAGATATGATCATGCATAAACTATATATACCTTCATATCCCAAAGGTGTGGGATCACTCTTAATCTCATGTCTCTTGGATTTAAGGTTACCAGACAGTGAACCTATATGAAATAATGCATTCATGGAAAAAAGTGGGGAAAATTGAAGAATGGTTTATGTTACAGTAGGTTAGTGAACATTTTAATTGAAAATACTTAAGAACACACTAGTAATATGTCATTACTTCTTACGAGTTACTGAAATGTTTGACAGGATGAGAGAGTTCAAGGAAAACAATAAAGCATTTGAATAAAGTGATTCTCATTAAAATTCCAGCAACTGCGCATGCAATTTGGCTGTGAATGTCATCGTGCATTCCAAATGTCAACTCATCAAAATTCACAGCTCGTTCTCCAACAAAGGTATTTACTGTTAAATTCCATGGTAATTCTTTTCAGATTTTAGACAGATTTTTTTTTTGTTTTGTTTTGTCGTTTGCATTTAATGAATCTTTAAAAAGGTGTTAAATATGGTTTGCTTTGATGGAGAGCAGATTTTTTTTTTATTTCACTAAGCCGTTTTTTTTCCTTCTAACAAACCATTTATGTCTTCTTAGAAGCTAAAAAAGAAGGTGTCTTACAGAAGAAAGGGGTCGGTCGCAGGCAATCAGGTACCTTTTGTGCGCCTAGTAGCAGAGGCACTGATAGAGGAAGCTAAGGAGAAGCGACGTGTCACATCGACCTCCTTAGCTTGAGGCTCTAAAGTAAAACGTAAGGTACGGTTAGTGATTAGTCAGAGTTAGACATGAGAGCAGTTACAGAGGCACAAACACCCCCAGTGCAAGACATACAATCATTTCGGTTAACATATCTTTTGATATGCATGATGTTCTCAAGTACTAATAAAATCCACATCACATAGGCAGCCGTCTTATTTTCCAAGCGAACCACAAAGCCATAACAGAGGAAGAGTATCTCATCTTTCCCTTTCAATAAACTGCCAGTTTAACTTAACCAGTGGCATTCCCCAGAAGTTTTCCATAGGTACACCAAAACCAAACAGCATAACTGAATTTCTGAAATTCTGTTATGCTATTGTAGTATATAACCTAGTTGATGTCAGTATGAGAGTTAAGGAATTTCGTGATGATATACTTTGGTTTCTTATTTTATAGTTAATCTATTTTATGTGTAGTAATTTTGTAGTAACTTATTCTCACGGGGGACCAGAGATTGTAACAGAGCTGGCCCCCCTTCGATGGCACCATTGAGCTTAACCCCTCAGCCCACCAGCCACTTTGCGTAAAAATGTCAGGTATGCTGCTGGACTTCAGAACGCCAAGAAATGGGTTCTTAATGGCGGCCCAAAATTAATGCACACCTAAAATATAATTTTTTGAACACCCAGACAACCAATTTTGATATTAATAAGAATTTCTGATAAACACAGCCAGGGATTTTACTTGACTTCAGGTAAGCGTTTCTGCGCTCTTTCACCAAGAAGTCAATAGACCCTCTATTACAAAGCATTTACTTATTAATCTTTCAACTACAGCATTCTTCTCAATGAATTGTTCAATTACTGGCAATGGTTAATCCACTGAGCTCATGAGAAGATTGCCAGAAGTATGTATTTCCTTTAACATTCATCACTCAAAATGTTACAAAAATCCGGAAAAATATTAAATGTCCAATAAATATATCCTATAGCTAAGATTATATCTCGCTTTGTCTGGGATAAATCCATACTGGAGTCCACCATACACTGGATCATTTCACTGTGTTTTCTGTGACCAAAGAATAACTTGTTAAACTCGTTAAATCAACTCTAAATATCCAACTTCAATCATTTTATTTCCTTGCATTTTATTGTACATGTTATTGTACATGTTCTGCTGCCTTTGTTGCTCTACTTGGGATCAATTAATTTGAGAGCCTTCATGAACACATAGTCAAGAAAACATCTGGGCTGATGACATGGTGCTGCAAGGCTGTGTGGGGAAGGTTTAGAAATGAACAGATATCAGATGAGCTATCAGCGAGGAAAATTAAACCGCGATAAAAGTGATGATTAGCCACCAGGGTTCAAAAATGAGTGCCACTTCAGTAGATCACTGAGAGAAACAGCGTCGCTCCCATTGTTTATATAATAGCCTTGACATATTCTTACACTGAAGCGTGCTGAATCACGGTGCATTTTCACTTTGGGTTGGCATTGTGCGCTCAAAGTCAGCACTTGATGAGAGGTGGAAAATGCCTGGCACGACACTCATTTTGAGATGGCTGGATGTCTGATGCGGCAGGCGAAGAAAAGAGATGAGATGCGGCCATGACAATGAGGATAATGATGTCATCACCAGTCACAAAGAGAGGGCCAGCTAGGTTTTACCTTGGGGTAGAGACCTGCGGTTGGACAGACCCTGCAATGTGAAGCGTTTTTTAGCCTGCGCGGCCCGCTCTGCATTATGGCTGCTAGTAGCATCAGCTAAGGAGGGAAAGGGAGAGGAAAAGGCAGGAGGAGGGTTAAGCCAGCAAGCCTGGGGTACTCCGAAGGCCACTTTCAAAACCAAGCCTGGAAGTACTCATCAGAACCAGACCATTATTAGCTTATTAGTTATTCTTCGGTAATTATTAGCTATTTGCATTTGCCTTCTTTGGAGTTGGCAGCATCTAAACTGCGGATGGGATGCAGGAGAAACACGGCCTGTCATTTCAGGCTTGGCTTTGGAAAAGCGTGCGTCAATTCAGCCTCCCGAGTGCTGTGAGCGAGGCGCCCTCATCAGGATGGCAAGAGCAGTGCAGATGATTTCTTATATAGGAGGTGGAAGGGACAGTAAGGTGAGCCACAGCTGCCAGTCAGCTGGAAGTGATAATAAATGAAAAAGACTCCAGACTTCATCCAGTTGAAACAACACCATCACACTCCCATACCGACCCCTGCTGGAAGCTGTGTGTATTGCTTCCTACAAGACTTGGTTTATTATTTTAAATATCCATTTTAATCAATTTTTCGCACAATTCTTTATCACTTTACTTCATAAATATAAATATAATCTGTAATCACTCCTTCTTGTTACCTTGTTCCTATACTCTTTAAACCTCATATTGGCTGCAGTTCATATTATGCAGTAACTCAATAATCCTGATCCCATTTCCCACATGGAATTAATGTCAGAAGTAATAAGCATAATTAAAATAAAATCTCACATCATTAACAAGAAATTCAAGCTACCTTCAATTTATATAAGAAGACAAAGATAGGTTGAACCGGGGGCATTTTTGAATGACGCCTACCGTAGGTCAGCGAGATACCTTAGACGGCATGTTCACTGCTTCGTGTGACATCTGCATGCTCATCCTGTTTACACAGAGCATCTCCAGATACTCGCAACCCAAAGACATGGGGAACGTCTTCATCTAAAATGGCCTTTGTGAGTGACTGTGTGACTGCAACACGCCGATGTCCTGCTTTCAGCCTCATGCTTCCCACATGACTGTGACTAAGTGGATACAGACCTATCGATTATACCTGTTGAGATATATTCTGTCTCCTGACAAACAAGCCTGACGCAACACACATCCAAACTTTTATTTCCTTCCCTGACCTCACAGACAGATAGCTTCTTGGGTGTTCGTTAATAAATAGATATGTAGTTTTGGACATCTGGGCCGGCGAATGTGTGTTGGTGGCAAAGGTTCAGACAGACTCTCTGAACATGGCTTATAACAGTTGCCGAAAATATGTAGAACAGGTGGCTGGGGGAAGCTCAGTGGGCAGGAGGGGAACCATCTATTGAGGTCAGCCTTATGGGTCCCGACCTCATTATAAAAACCGCTAACACCGTGCGTTCTAGATGGGATTTTGGTTATTTACCGTGTTTGTACTAGTTACCATGAAGAAGTGTGTTGAAGATGGCAAAGGACAAAACTGGAAGCTTCACTGGGGCTTATGTCTACAGCATGTGGAACAAAAGCTCTGGACATGGCAAGTGTGCACAGTCAAAGCAGAGTTTACCTTACTGACAGGAGAAATTGTTTGTGAGACGTAAACATATTTGCCTTAATATATTCATGGGTTGGCAATGGGACGTTAGCAATGTATTACTTTACACAGCCAGATCATTTCTCTAAGGACACTTTTTGAAGACTTTGTAATTCAGTTTGTACACGGAACACCATGCAGGGTGTAGCAGGGGCATAGATACCCAAGCAGATTCAGGAGCCCCAGCACTTTATAACGGCCTTTAAATCTGTATAATTATACATAAAATTGGGCAGGTGGGCCCAAGCTGACATTTAGTCAGGGTGCCCAGAATTTCCAGCTGTAACTCTGACATCAAGTGAAGGCTGTTACCTAAACGAAGGCTTCAGTTAAGCAATGCAGAAAGACGGGGAACGTCAAAATGTGCATGCGTGTCAGACCTCAGATGCAGACCTCAGAGCCCTTTCTGTTAAAGTGTTCCTATCACTGTATTATCTGCTATGAAAATGCAAATGGAGGAATTATTATACTTAATACTGTCACAGAAAAAATTATTAGCTAAAGGGCTCAGAGCAGTCACTCTCCAGTATTTTGTGCAATTGGAGCAGCGGTCAAAAAACTTAAATTTTTGCCATTGGTAACTTTAAGATTATGTAACTGATTTTCTTCACAAAAAAATTAGATTTTTTTTTTAAACCAGCAGTACAATAATTAATTTTTATTTCACAGAGTAACTCCAAGCAGATTAGGTTAGGGCTGTGTTTTTTATTTCAGGGGAATCTGATTTAATTTTTTTAATTGTCAGTGATAAAAGATATGCTGTTACCAGCAAAACAATTTAGAAAATTCCATTATCCCTATTTGATAAGAAGCTCTTATTAGTAATGCTGGAAGGCTAAAGCATTTGTTTTGCTTTCAGGTGGGTGAAAAGCTTCTTCACTAATGTGAGTCTGGATCTGGTAAAATAGTCAGTATCCCTGCAAAGTGCACCACATACACACCATCTGCTGTAACATTTATAATTCAGTATCTTTATAATTTAGTAAGTTACATGTGCAATCTAAAATTTAAACTTGTTAAATACAGATGGTCCCCTAGTTATGATGGTTCAACTTACATTTTTTCATTTTCACGATGACGATAGCGATACAACAAAATTATAAAAATATGCCTCACTCTTGCCAGAGATCGACAGAGGTCAGTTCTCTCTCTGTTAGAGCGCATATTTTTATCTGTGTTTTTGGCGTTTCAAAGCCCGTCTTGATATTTTCAGGTTACGATGGGGTCATCGGAAAGCATCTCCATTGTAAGTCGTGGACTACCTGTATAAAATTATTGATACTCTGACTTATCTAAGGGAATAATAAAATAGAAAGAGTAAAAATCAACATATGTAAAATTATAAAAAATATTAATAGACCCATATGTTCCCATCTGCAAAAATATCCACTGTTAATAAACATAGGTATGACCAATTAAAAGGCTAAACGGCTAGTTATCCTTCACTTCAGGTATAATGCTTGTTATTAGTCTGGAATAAACAAAATGATGCAGTCTCATCAGCAGACAATGAGAAACATAAGATCCCTGTCATAATGTTGTAAAACAGCACCAACCTTGATGAGTTCATGTTTATTTCAAGCATTCGCAATACGTGTATAACACGTGGACCATCATTAAAAAGTAAAAAGGTGTCTGGGATCAGCATGACCTTGTCTAAATCAATTCCGCCAACTAAACGGGGTGTGAAATCAGGTGTGAACTTATCAGAGAAGCCACCAATGAAGCTACAGGCCTTTCTTGTCGAAAAAGTGAATTTCAGGATGATATAAAATCACAGGTGTCACTGGAGGAACTAGAGCTAGGCGATATGCCATATTAATATCAACATCGCAAGTTTATACATGGAAAAGTCAGTTTGGTTGAAATTTGGCTTGGGCACTATGTAATTTTTTATACTATTACACCATCCAGAAATTATACTATCAATATTATCTGGGTATTTGTTAAAAAAGTTTACCGCCACAGCTTTTGCATGTGCTCTACATGCACTCATAATCATATTCATCCTTGCTGTTAGACTCAATCACAGTGTGGCACATTTGTGAGAAATTTAACAAAAACAGTGAGCCGAACAGTGCACAAGAACTGGTGACTAAAATACGTTAGCCTTCCGCTATATGGAAATATTTCGGATTTTAATAGCAATGTGTGGTGTCGGTGGCAGGAGGAACGACCCATGATGCAGGCTGTGGTGAAGGAACCCCTCCAAGGGGCGTTTGTGGGTTTAGGGGAAACACAGGAGCTGAGAACAACACCACGCATTGACAACACCTGGGGAGGACAAAACGGGGGAAGACAAAACGAATATGAACACAACAGAACGAACCAAACAAGACCAGAAAATGGCTAACAGGACAGGACAGGACCACAGGAACAACGGGAGGACATGGACACAGGAATGGCCAAGGCCAACGATGTACAACCCAGGCTACGGGAAACAGAAGGGCAGGACGGGAGAAATACAAGGGACACACCGGGACAGACAATGGAGCACGTACAGGGAAGACAAGGCCAGGGAAACCAAAACCAGGGTACACAGAGACAGGGAAGTCAACAGGATGGACACAGTGGAAGACTGGGGTGCGACCGGACAAGGGGGCAGGAACGGTGTTCTGGGGCTGAGGAAGGGTCCTGGAGTGCCCGATCACCTCCCAGGTAGCCGGCTCCTTCCGGGCATCGGAGCTCCCACAGAGCCCGTCACTCGGGGCCTACTGGGTGCCGTGGTACCTGGGGCCGAGGACTGTGCAGTGATCTCAGGACCCCCAGGATCAGCAGACGCCGCGGGGACTGCAGGAACGGCGAGCGCCGCGTGGGCTGCAGGAATGGCGGGCGCCGCAGGGAAGGCTGGCTTAGCAGGTGTGGCGAGGACAGCAGGACCTGCGGGAGCCTCAGGGACAGCCAAATCAGCGGGCACCTTTGGAATGACAGGGCCGGTGGGTGGGTGCCGCGGAGACGGCAGGAACAGGGGGCGCCGCCGGGACGGCAAGACCTGGAGGGTGACCTCTGGGAATGGCAGGTCCTAGAGGAGCCTTGGGAACAGCCGGATTAGTAGGCATAGTGGGGACAGCTGGACCTGCAGGGCGGAAGCCGGGCATGGTCCTCGTCCTGGATGGAGGCCCGCTCCTCCGGGCATGTCCCTGCCTTCCTCGGCAGGAGACAGAGACCCTGGCTCTCCTCTTCGTGCCTCTCTGCTGGGACCGGGAACCACCCAGGGGCCAGAAGCATGAATGCTCCCCGTCTGGGCCGGGGTGCCCAAGCCATGTCTCTGAAACCAGGGACAACCCCACTGGGTCCCAGGCGAGGTCGTCCAGGGAATCCTCGTTAGGGTCCCCCTCCTCCAGGGAGGAGACCTGCAGAGGCCCCGGTCGGGGGCCAGAGTCCATGCCAGGCCATGAGGTGGGAACCGGCGATGTGATGGGTGACGAGGCAGGCTCAGGTGAGGAACCCAGCGAGGAGCCCGGCGACCAGGAGCCGGGGGTCAACGGAGGCCCCGAGCAGGAGCCGGGCGACGCGGCGGGACCCGTGCAGGAGGAGCCGGGTGACCTTCCCCGGTGTGCCCCAGGCGCGGCGATGCCCTCACCCGGACCGTAGGGGAGCGCGGTAGCGTCTTTTCCAGAACCCGTCCAGAGCGCTGTGGCATCCTCCTCCGTACCGGCCGGGTGCATGGGCTGGTCCTCGGAGAGTGTGCTGGGCGCGGACTGGACGACAGAGAGCGTGCTGGGCGTGGACGAGACTTCAGGAAGCACGCGGGGTGCAGACGAGACTTCAGGAAGTGCGCGGGGCAGAGACAAGACCTCAGGAAGCACGCTGGGCATGTCGGGCGGCACCTCTGGAGACGCACCGGGCGCGTCGGGCGACAGGCAGGGTCCGGCGAGCATTCTCATAACGGGTACCCCGGGGCCCAAAGCTGGAACCTCGGGGGCGGCTGAGACTGGCCTCGGAGCGGTGTCCACAGACACCGAATGGAGAGGCTCAGGAGCAGGCACCTCAGGAGCAGGCGCCTCAGGAGCAGGCGCCTCAGGAGCAGGCAGTGCCAGAGCAGGCAGCACCGCGGCGCCTACTTCAGACATGGGACGG
>JAODKL010000034.1:8474956-8499780 GCA_026780765.1 Petrocephalus schoutedeni
TCAATGCTACAAATATCAGGATAAATGGCATATTTATACTTATGTCAATAAAAACATTACCAGAAAGCTGTTTTAAACATCCCCCCATCTTCCAATACAGGGTCACAGGGGGCTGGAAGCCTATCCCAGGAAGCAAAAAAGGGCACAAGACAAGTAGCCACCCTGGATCTGATGCCACTTTTTAAAATGTCAAATTAATCATTTCATTTTAATATCTGGTAGCTGGTGGTACTTTGGCAAAATAGAATACTATCTATTAAAGAAAAAATCCACATCTTCCATGTGAAAATTAGTCTGCCCGCAAATATACTTAAAGGTACTATTAAAGGGGGTGGCTCAATAAGGTCTATCACTGTAGAATCTATTGCAGGCCAAGGAAAAATATGCAGTTTGCCCAGCAAACACAGACGCAGATGGAGGCCTCCCACGCTTTCATAATCTCCAGGTTTGACTAGCTGCTGTAGACATCTATTGTGTTACTCATATGGGTGAATACTGCGTAATTTATATCTCTGATTCTGAGACTGCTGTAATACAGATGTCCTACAGAGTATTTATATTATTATACATGACTCAACAAAACTCCACAAATGCTTGCTGCAGTCTAAACTAAAACTAAAAAGGAGTTATGACTTTTTATTATAGATTAGACTCTGCAATAATCTATAATGAAACAAAATGTTTCTCAGTTTGTTATATTACAATCAAAGCATATGAAAGCCATTTACTTTCTGTGAACCCAACCAATATCAAATGTCTAATATAGTTTGCAAACATGAACGGTTTCCTGAAACCAAATAAAGATTTTAAAGCAACGAGTGATGAGGTAGCCCTCATGCATTTATGGTCAACATGTCTCACCATGTAATGATGTGTACAGTGAGCTACAGACAAATATACTGACAATGATACACAGCAAACAGCTTGTAACCCCATCCAGAATGTTCCCGGTGTCTTACCTCGTGCTTTCTGGGGCAGGCTAGAGACTCACTGTGATCTTGTGCTCGATAAGTGGTTTTGAAAAATGAATGGATGGATATAGCAAACAGGCCTTTTTCAATACTGTCACTAGACCAAATATATTCACATACAAAATGCAATCACCTCAGGACACTTCAGAACATTTCTTGGATGCCTTCCCTGCTTGGGGGCCCCAGAACTGTGAATCACACCTTTGCCGTTTCCTTTCTGAGCTCACCTCCTCCCTTCCTGCCCATGGCCCACACCCCAACTCTGAAAGTTCTCCCCTGCTGGGGGAAGCACCACTGGTCACCTCAAGAAGAATCAATCAATCTGCTTCAAAGGCGTTTTGAGTATCATATACACCGATAAACCAGAGACCGAAATAAAACGTGTTTTATTATTTCCTCGTATTGTAAATGCATTTTCATTCCCACTCGTTGTAACTGTTGGAAACAGGATGAAATATTGTAAGAGTTACGGGCAACCCTGCTGTAACCTTGTGTTTTGGTGGTTTGTTTTTGCACCCTCGAGATAAATAATAGAGGAGAATACTATAAAAAGATTAAGGTAATTAATGAAAGTTATATAAAACATGCTGAAATAAACCAGACCGTGCATATAACTCCCATAAAGTATTGAAAAATATTCAAAGCTTCCAAGTCCTACAAGTTTGCACTGAGCTATTTTTATATAGTATTACACTGAACATTTAAGTTCAGGTCAAGATTAGATGTAGTCAATATTGCAATCGTTAAAACATCAGTCTGCAGTATTAACTACAATGGCCATATTTCAACAAATCTAAGCAAACCCTCCACTTACATTTCTCTTTAATAAAGCAGGTCTATGGCAAAGGATCAGAGTCAGTCAATGTAGCCTCTATGTTCAGGAATATAGACTATAGAAATATAGTCAAGAATATAGACAGTGTGCCATACATTCATTCTTTTTTCAAAAACAAACTGATGCCACCTGGGATGACAGGATCTTCAGCATTAAAGGACTAGAGCCACAGGTGATCAGAGCGATCAGCCAAGCATATAACCCACTCTATTTTCCTTTAACTTGGAGATGTTAAGAGATGGCTAAGTTGACCTAGACACAAATGCTGAACTAATCTTACTAAGCAGCAGTGGTCTGAACTGCCTTAAGGGTCAGCCCTGCGACTTCCATCTACAAAGGTTGCAAGCGCCATTGTTCCATTGTTCAGACAGTTAAAGACAAATGTTAGTCTCCAACCAAGATTGGTAAAGGAAGGACAAACATTTCCAATGGATGCTGGGAGTAATGCACAAAGCAGAAGTGCAGAATAATGTCATAACCAAGGCCGTGATGAATATTGGAGTTTTGGGCAAAGAGCTGCAGATGGGAAACTGGAAAAAAGCATCGATAATGAGAAGGACATAATAAAAATCTGCTACCACAACACATCTCCCCAACATGTTAGCGTCATACTCTCATTGAATTATCACTGGTACTGAGGATACTGAAAATCCACACTTGATTTAATAAAGAGCTCGTTTTTGTTATTATTTTCTACACATGTCCCCATGGACAACATCTGGTGAGCAAATAATGAATATTAATGAAAGTATAATTCCTGAGAGATGTACAGTGTAATATGGTTATTTTCCCACAAGTCTCAGCCTTACATAAGAATTCTCTTCCACTCCCATGGCTTCTGCTATAACTAATCAAAGCCGCAATTTCAGAAGGAAAGAAGGAAGTAAGATGTGTGCTGGATATATGGGACATAATGAAAAGAAGTGATGACACTGCATAGGATGAGGGATATAGGAAGACCATTTCATCCTGCCCTTCCTGTTATCCCTATTTGAAATGCTTGAGAAGTTTCTACAGATCTGTGACTTATTTGATTTATCCATCGTCCATCCATTTATGGGGGGGGGGGGGGGTTGGAGACAGGATGGAGCCTATTCCAGGATCTAAAGGGATATACCGGAGAGTAACGCCTGTCTCTCGCAGAAAACACACACTCACAATCATACCCTTCAGCCACTGCCATGTAGTATGCAGGAGCAAATCATGCTAGAGGTCCTCCTGCTGGCCGAAGATATGCACTTAGGCTAATGACTATCTCTAAATAGCCAATAAAGAATAACTGTGTCTTTATGTGTCTTGCAACGGACTGGCTTCCCATCCAGGATGTACCCCAGCCTAGTGTCCTGTGCTGTCTACGGTAGGCACAACTTCAAATCGGCCAACATACATTGCGCCCAATGGTACAGTTATAATTTATTATTCATCTTACAGTGTTATCGATTGCTGTTACAGTTATTTAAGGATTAAATATTTATGAGAAGTAAAATATCAGATAAAAGGCCTTCGATAAAAATATTTCCATCAAAAAGGGTCCTTTATCTGTTCTAATTTGCCTGAAAATTGATAAAGAAAAAGTGGCTGCATGCACCTGATTTTTGTTTAATTTGATTAACTTGATTTGATTAAAAGCAATTTAGCATGGAAATGTTAAATTCGGCTGATACACGGCTTTCCACTTTGTGGGACATTGCTAAAGGCAACTATACAGCAGGCTAAACAACTACACGTGGGTGCAGTATTTTGTCTTCACAGTGAAAACTCTATTCGCTGTTCCTAGTAGAAGATCAATAGTTGACTATTAAGTGAAATGTAATCTGCATATTCCCTCAGCCTACCTGACACATTAGTGTAATCCATACTCCGCTACAGTCTGCTTGGATGTACTGATGCAATCTGCAGTCATTGCAGAGCATGTACACTATAGACATGTTTCCCATTACCCTTTACCTTTGTGACTCACAGAGTTCGTACAGCAATATGTGTATTCCAGTAATGCACTGAGTCAGAATTATTAAGATTAGGTCATTGTCTCCTGATATGGATGAGCATTATCTGGTTTAAACACCCATACTGCCCTTCCAAAAGCTTATAATTGCACTCCTACTTTAAATAGAGAGAAAAAATTATTCTAAACGAGAACACATTAATGATGAGAAGGAAAACATCTCTAAATAAAAATATTAACGTAAACCTCAAAATGGTTTACTCATTTCGGTTGTTCAGGTCAAATTCCATATACCTTCAAACACCAGGCAAAAATGCTGAGTCATTGATTAACACTTTGATAATATTACCTGACAGGACATACTTAAAGTTAGCCGAAACCTATGACTGTACTGATGAATAGGTTTAGGAAGCTGGATGGGTAGGTAGGCACTGCACTGGTCCCCAGGGAAAGTTTTCCGCAGCAGGTTGGGTTACATACAGCAGGTTTGACAACAACACAACACCAGCACAATAAGCAAATACAACATGCTTACAGGCGGCATTAGAGCAGACATCTACTAGAACATGTGAATCAATAAAAAAAGCAATGTGGCCTGATGCACATACTTTGTGCAGGCATTGGCTATCCCTGTTTCTATGGTAACCACCAGTACATCCCATGGGGCCGGTTGCATCCATGGAGATGATGATAGATGGTATATCATAGACATACAATCAGCCTAGAATGTCACAATAACCTACTTCTCCAGCTGTCCTTTAAAACCTGCTGAAAGAATATATATTTTCTGATATACATATTTTTTTATCGAGCACAATGATTTCTTTAATTCAATCTGCGATATATAGTAAAATATAATGACATTATTGTAGTCATTATAATAATAGCATTATTATTGTATGGCACAAAAATCTGTTCACAATAATATTTTCATATAATAATTCATATAAGCCAAAGTTTATATTTGCCTGGTTACCTGGACAAATGAATAGGATTTTCAATAAAAAATGTGATGCCAAATTTGGATATGCAGAGAGAACATCATCAGAGAACATTTGCCTTTCATTTGAATGCACAGCATTGCCTCTGAGAGAATAAATCATAGTTTTCTGACCGACACTGATCAAGCTATTTTATGTCATACGGGAGCTGCTCTCAATAAGTAGATGCGGATTAGGTTCTACGGAGAGTAACAATGTCCAGCAAAATTATCAGATAATCAGGTAAAATGAATGCGGATGCAAAACACGTTAACAGGCTGACTAACCGAATCCACAGAGCACTCCTCATGCAAAGCGATCGTGAGGATAACACTGTATTGTCTCCGCGGCCGTGCGTCCCTCCCCGGGTCCCACCCAGGTGACACCGGTAGCGGGGCAGGAGCCCGGCTCCTTTGCGGCGCTTCCCCTCGCCACGCCTCGCAATGGCCCGGCCAGGGCCGAGCGCACTCACCGACATGGGTGATGACACAGTCCACCCGCTGCTGGAGCTCCTGCAGAGACATCTCTTCCTCCCTCAGCCAGTAGAGCATCTCAGACCAGCCGCTGCATCCACTCCGAGTCCTGGCGCTAGAGGCTCCCAGCTCGCATGAAGCAAAATGCCACTCCCAGCCGCAAGCACCCCGGGGGATGGAAAGGAGTCGCTGGCTGACGCCGCACGGAGGATGTTCCTTACGTTTTTAAAGGAGTTCTGCGCTTTTTTGCCAGTGTTCTCCTCTATGCCAGAATGCATCCACACGCTAGGAGTTACATTTAGGAGAATCGAGCCTTGTTACAATTCAGAGGCTCCCCTATTACCATAAAAGCTGAGTCAAACGCCGGGAAGCGAATCAGAGAGCCGCTACCTGTCTCGGGGGAGACACGCAGCTCTAATGGGGCTTTATTGTGGATCCCAAGCTCCGCAGGACAAATGGAGCGGAGCTGCCCGCTCCCAGACAGCAGATGATCTCATATTACTCAACCATACAACTGTTATTTAAAAGAAATCATGAGCACTTTCTGTAAATTAATATCCATACTGGAACTGGTTAAACTTAATGGAGGAATACCTGTAACAGGAGAATAGCATGAAGGATATATTGCCGAAACCTTAAACATACATAAACGGATTGTCTTCTAGTACCATACTTTCTTTCTGTATCTGTCTCGATATATGCGTATATACTGCATTGTGATTTAATTTATTCTCTAAATAAATAAACATATTGCTTATTAGCACCCCATGCCACGATTATACTTATAGTAAGCTTCCATTGTGCTTCTTCGCTGTGCCACATTTAGCAGGATAGAAATGTAAATACATTAAGAGCGCGGTATTATTCTGGGGTGCCCCAGGGACCGTGACAAATGCGAGGGGTGGCCGCAGGACAGTCTGCGCTCCAGTGATCTTAGATGGATGCGGGGCATGTCAAATCGGAGCCAGTGACCAGAGAGACATCACTCATCAGAAAAAGAATTATAACGAATAGCCTGTTCTTAAGTTGGCAACCCTGATTCTTATGCGTTAGAACTAAAATTATGAATCCAAGGCAGAATTAAAATCGCCCGCGGTAGTATTACTGCTCGCTGAGGAGAAATGTTTGGCTACATTCGGACTTGGAAAAATATAATAAAATTGTAAGCAAAATCTATTTTATGGACTTAAGTAGGAAATTAAAGGTGATGTCCAATCTTCTCAATTTAATCTTTTCGGGTATACGGCACTATAGAAAAACAGTATACGGAAGATGTACGGGTGCACTTCATTTTCATTATTTATTTAGAGTAAGGCGGGACCAAAATGTAACACAGCCCTCACATTATATTGTCCCTATAATTATATGGCTGTTAGGGCAGACACGTAGATAATCACCTGGAGTGTATGACTGCGTCTTTCTAATAAACGGCATTTTTTAAATTGTATGAGTAGTGTAATATTTAAGGAATTGAATTAATATCCTTCCTCCATTTGAGCTGGACAGCAATGATAATAATGATGAACCTTGGGATTACGGCATGTAGCAGGGTCTGTACTAGGGTAACCGGGAAGACATTACATGGAGGTTTGCGGTACGTCTGAAATGGATTGACTGCGAATACAGGTAACGCTTAAAGGTTTATTCAATAATAACAATGGGGCCTTTCATAAAACCCAGAGAAGCGTATAAAAGATTTTGTCTAATAATAAAAGCTGTAAAGCATAGCAGAGTAATGGGATCTGCACTGGATGCACGTCTTTGCGGCCTTGGTTGATCCAACCTAATAAACAGCAGAGGTGGATAGCTCAGGTACAGAAAGTAAAAATTCGGACTAATAAAATGTGGTTTCAACCAACCAGGGGTGCGTTTCCCAAAAGCATAGTTGCTAACTGTTAGCAACTTAGATAGTTGGAGCCATGCAACTGAATGAGTCCAACTATGTAAGTTGCTAACGGGAGCTTTTGGGAAACGCACCCCAGTTCAGCATAAAGTCAGTCAACTGGTTGGTTGAAACGAAATCTTGGTCCTGACTTTTACTTTACTTGATTTAGAAGTATCTAAAGAATAACAGCAAATTAAAAGTATCTTTGGAAAACTACCATAAATATTCCATAAAACTCTGAATTTGGAAATATAACTGCAATTAAAATTGTGAGGGTGATTGTTTTCCCTCGTGTATGCAAACCATGATCTTTTATTTGTGTTCTTTCAGTTTATTTGAGTACATATCCCGAGGAAACTTAAATATGAAGACTTTTAACTTATTGTAGCCATTGCAGGAAAAAAAACAATCTGGTTTTCCGTCTGTCAAAGAGAAACAGATTTTAGTTAAACTGTCTACACTACATACGCAATACTATGAAAGAGAATAGTTAATAGTAGTTTACGATATATTATATATAAAACGATTTAATGGATTAGACTGCAGCGTTTCCGACAAGCGCCCCCAGTCTTTTAAGTGCAAAATAACTTCTTCCCACATCATGATGTCTGTCAAAGCGAGGCGGCATTACAGAGTCGCCGTTCAGATAATGCCCTTCTACCAGCCCCTTCGCAGTCGGTGCGGCACTAGGCGCCGCTGGCACCGCCCCCCAGCGCGTTAGCCACGCCCACCGCCTTTCCGGAAATCCGTTGTCGTAAGCGGAAGTCGAGCGTCCGCGACGCGCGTCTGGCGGGAACTTGACAGACGTCCGGAATTCTTAATGTAAATAACTCGCAGTTGTCAGAATCGTATTTACGCTGATTTAAGCCGATCGACAGCAGGGTAAGAATTAATAAAATGCAGTAATATGAATGAGACGTGCCGGAATGGAGAACCCTGTCCTGTAAGCTTGCTAGATGCTGGGCAGCTAAACTTTAGAATTAAGCAGACTTAACGTATGCGGTTACAGTCCACATAACGTACTCGCACATTATCTATAGAATGCAGAAATCTAGCGGTTATTGTGGTACCGTAGGTCCATCGATCTATTTTCTGTACCTGCTTTGTATAGTGATTTCTTTTATATAGCTGAGTATGGTGGCGTTTGTTTGTTCCACTGCAGATGTCTATTCACTCATGCAGACCAGTCTTTTCGATTTGTGAACATGCTTGAACTTAAAGGCATTTACCTTGCACTGGATGTCGCTTCTCTTTCCAAAGCTAAACCATGCAAGCATTTTTGAAAGGCACGTCTACCCAGAGCAGTAAAACTTCCAAAGACAAATCTGCGGGGTCCAGTGGAGAGAAGAGGCAGAAGCTGGTGCCGTGGGTGGAGAAATAGTAAGTTTCATCACCATCACTATCACATTGGAGTCAAATTCATCATAGGCAATACAGATGAATAAAAATGATTAGGAAGTTAATGTGAAAAATATATGGTACTGAAGCTATTTTTATTCGGTTTATTTGATGGGAAACAAAAAAGGAAAACATCCAAAAATTCTATTATACGCGCCAAATCGTTGCCATTTTATATGTCCTGCACAGCTTTAAATGGAACAATCCAACTTGCTTCCAGTTCAGGCAGGTTCCACAAGTGTTGTGCTTCACATTTCTACTGTGATGCATGTTTACTTTGTTAACAGTAGGCCCAAGTGCGTTGATGAAGTCGCTTTCCAAGAAGAGGTGGTCGCTGTGCTGAAAAAGTCTCTAGAGGGCGCTGATGTGAGTTTCATTTTTTAAGTTTTATATCATTTCAGAAATTAATCCATAACCTTGGAAGAATTTCAGTGCAAAATGTCCATTTTAAACTTGACTCCTGTTATCATTTAGCAGAAGCTCTTTTACTATAATTTGCTAAAATAAATGGGACCAAAAAAAAAGGCGGGATCCAAATGCAATTATTTTCAAAATGTTTTATTCTGTTCTTACATTTTCATGTGTATGTTTAGTCTAGTTCACATTGAAACTCTTTTAATGTGCCTCTAGGATATTGTCCTAAATGCAGTTTATATTAATTTGCAGTTCAAGTTTACATTATGTTATTGATAGAACGTAGGCTCTACACAGAAGTTGAAGATATTGGAAGACTCATTTAGGTTGCACTAAACTTAAAAGTGCTTCATTATTCTTTCTGGGAGCAACAGAGTGCAAAGCTGTTGCCTTTTGCAGCATTTACGGCTACTTGTAGTGTTGTAGCCTTTTTAGAATCCAGATTAAGTGTCTATTGCACTATTAATAGGCAGGGACCTGGTGCTCAGCCATGCTTTGTGGAGAGGTTGGGAAATAGGAACCCCTCTGTCGAGAGTAAGGCTGACTGTACCTGGTATTTGGTTACACCAGCCCAACATTTTTACGTATGCAGCATCTAGGTGGTGCACAGCACAGATACATGGTCAGCTTTCTAAATTAAAATGCATTTAATGCATTTTTTTTAATTTATCTTTTCTCTAAACTGGCTTGTTTGGTCACCAATTGAAAAAACTTTCACAAAGACCCCTGGATTTAACATGAGCGATTAAGGAAAGGTCCTTGTCAGCAGTAGTTGTCATGTGTGTGTATATACAGCCAAGTATGCTATTGTTATTTTGCTGCAGTGCATTTGAACTTAATTGGGTATTTTTCTCATTGTAGCTTCCTAACCTGCTATTCTATGGGCCACCTGGTACTGGGAAGACCTCAACCATCCTGGCTGCTGCACGGGAACTCTATGGGTAAGGATCAGCCACTGTGAGGTCTTAGTCTACAAATGCACAGTGTCACCAACATTCTCAGTATTAATCAAAAGTTTGCTTAGTCTGTCATGACAAGACAGTGCCTGAACTAGTTCTGCTGCAATTAAAATAATCGCCTTTCTGAATTAGCATTGAGTTGTCTCTTACTGGGTCGCACTTAGACCTGAGCTGTATCGGCAGAGAGTCCTGGAGCTCAATGCCTCTGACGAGCGAGGTATCCAAGTGATTCGGGAGAAGGTGAAGAATTTTGCCCAGCTGACTGTGGCAGGAACACGAACAGAGTGAGTGTTGGCTCCTAGCAGCTGGTGTTAGCCCTAGTATAGGCTGATTCTGCATGTATGTAATTGTAAGATGCTGTTTATGGTGTGAAAGGGCAACCCAAGCAATCATGGACAGGCATTCTTGGTTTAGCTAAATCTTTGCATTCTTTTGCCATGTTTTCTGATGGCAGACTAGGGATTTTTCTCTCTCTCTTACCCTAGTGGGAAACCCTGTCCCCCTTTTAAGATCATAATCTTGGATGAGGCTGACTCTATGACTAATGCAGCGCAAGCTGCCCTCAGAAGGACCATGGAGAAAGAGTCGCGAACCACACGCTTCTGCCTCATCTGTAACTACGTCAGTCGGTGAGTTGGCATCAAGTGAGCTCGGACGCAGCAAACCTGAGCTCTGAGGCTTACGAGGAGCAGCTCTGACTTTTCTCAAGTGCCTTCTCTCTTCTAGGATTATTGAGCCCCTGACGTCTCGATGTTCTAAATTTCGCTTCAAGCCTCTCGCAGACCAGATCCAAGAAGTTAGGCTGTTAGAAATATGCGAGAAGGAGAACCTCAAGTATTCTAAAGAGGTATTTATGTTTTAAATTTTGATTTTTAGCACTGGTATCACATTATTTCAATTAATCTCAGTCCTGTGAACTGTTGAGTTTTGACATTTTGGTGTTTTATTCTCTTTAGTCATTTAGTTGTATATTTCTCATTCCTAAATTTATTACAGAGCAAATTTTTTTTTTCCAGTGATACACATTTTAAATGATATTTTCAAAGTAATTTGTTCGTTTTGGTTCTTTTGTAGGCTATTGCAGCTCTGGTGAAGGTGTCAGAAGGTGACCTTAGAAAAGCGATCACTTTTCTTCAAAGTGCAGCAAGACTTAATGGCGAGAGAGAAATCACAGAAAATGTTGTCATAGAGATTGCTGGGGTGAGTGCTATTTGAGTTGCACAACAATTATCTATAGAGCAGTTGTACCAACCACCTACAGTTTATTCTTTAAAAATATGGTCAGAAAATGCAAGAGTATAATGTAAGCTTATTTTTTTGTTTTTAGGTTTGCCCCCCAAAGATGATTGAAAACCTGCTACACATTTGTTACACCAGCACATTTGACAAGCTAGAAATTGCTGTCAAGGTAAATTCCCAAAGCTTACTTTTATATGTATATATTTCCATTGATGGCATAGGCCAACTGCCAGCGGGTCCCAAGTTTGTAAAAATTATGACAGTCTGGTTCAGTCATAGTGCGAAGAATGCAAAGATCGTACTTGTGGTCTTGGCAAGGCCAATTTTACTAACTTGCCTTCCAGCAACAAACTTGTGGTCCAATGAACCGTGGAATTGTTCTCGTTTAGTGAGGATGCAGCTGGCGCATCCTTATATTGAGGGTGCAGTAAGAATATCTGGGGATTTTTACCAGCCTATTTACTTGTGTTATTAATATTGCCATTGAAAGATGACGGGAAACGGGTACACGAGAGCACAAGTACGGTCAAGTATGCATATTGAGATTCACCCTGTGTTTTTAAAACTTCGTTTAAAGTTGGATGCCTACTAAGTTGATTAAATATTGTTCCAATGCCATAGTTATAAACCCTTGTCCAAGAAGGTTCCATCAGAGTAGTATTATGCTTCTTGCACCAGCTCCCCGGGTGGCAGCCTGTTACTTGCATTCCCGTCCTTACATATGTTTTTCTGTGAAGCATTTCTCCCCAGTGTCTTGTAAAATCGTTTCCTGTTTGGAACACAACCAATGACATTCGGATCTGTTCGTATATACTGGCAATTGAGTTCTGACACTGTCAGTCACATGCTGGAGATGATGAAATGGGAAAAAAGCCTCATCACTAAATCACTGTTGCTTTTACAGAACTTGATAGATGACGGATATGCTGCCACACAGATTATACATCAGCTTCACGATATAATCATAGAGGAGAACCTAAGTGACCAGAAGAAGTCTGTCATCACAGAAAAAATGGCGGTAGGTATCACTGAACTGATGCTAAATGGTCCCTTTCCTGTACATGGCTAACTAAACCCAGTTCCACTAGGGTGGTGAAATGGTTGTGATAGCATAGTGTTAGATGTACTTCTCCATGTGTTTGGAGACATTCTCTTATTCATCTTATCTGGTCTGGCTCAGATTGCTCACTGGTAGTTGCATGGATTAGTCGTCGGTGGCTGGGAGATGAATCAGGGGTACATACATCTTATGAGCCAGCTAGTAATCCTTACTAGCTTTAGGGTAGGTGGACTTGGGACTCACAAATCTCCTTGGGTTGTGCTTTTTCTGCCAGGAGGTAGACAAATGTTTGGTTGATGGAGCAGATGAGTACTTACAGGTGCTGAGCCTGGGTTCTACAATAATGCAGCAAGCAGCTCAGAACAACTGATAATCTGCTCGTCTCACCCACTCACTGGATGATCTTATTCTCTTACTCTACTTTTCCCATTCCATCTTGGATATCTTTTGCTGTAATTTAAACTTCTGCAGTTTTGTATTTTCAAATGGAGGAAAAAAAATAAATGTCTCCTAAATCTGAATTGAAGTTAAATTGCTACGCTACCCGTCTCCAGCACCTCTACTGGTCAGTTTGATTATCTTGAGAACTAGGCACCTGTACAACTATTTGAGTAAGCAGTCTCTGTACAACAGCTGCTGAAACTTAAGCCATTTGGAGCCAAGCTTGCCACTCCCATTAAGGTTCACACTGTTTTTAATGGCCAAGTTAAGGCTAATTCGTAAGTATCCTACACCGGAAAGGAATTCACACTAACTCCTTTATTCACATAAAATGGTTTATTGGAACAACATACAATGCTGAAAGCTAAAAGCAAATCAGTGCAGCTCTTAATGGAAGTGGCACAGACTTCAACATACAAGTACTGCAGCTAGTAGACTTGTTCAGCTGGATAAAAGGCTTGCCAGTGCTAACAAGCCCATGAACAGAAGTAACCAGTTTACTATTGTGAAAGGTGGGTTGGACAGAAGTATGTCACGGGTGTAACAATAATTGTGTGAAAACACAACAGACTAATTCACACTGCACAAACTGAACACGGAAATGCAGAATTTGGAAGGCGTCTTAACCAAGATTTACTACAATTGGCAAAAGTTAGCTTGACAAAATTGGCAGACTTAATACAGCACTTATATCTCTTAGTCCACAAGTAAATTATTAAGCGATAGAGAACATCTAATACACAAAGCTTAAATGAACTAGGAAAAAAATACCTAAATATATTTAAAGACTCCATGTCTTTGTATACCACCCCAGCAGTCTAACTTAAGAGGACTGAGCCTACAACCCTCCTCACAAGAGCTCAACACCAAAGTTGCTTCACTTTGCAAATATCCAAATTTCTGATCCACATTCAGCATTGAGAAAAGATTCAGTATTTTTCCAATAAAATAATTACAATGCACGTGTTTATTCAACAGCGAGCACTGCATAAAATCTCATCCCAAAGTTTAAATCAGATCAGCCACATTCATAGGCATCTCCTCAACAGTAGTATTGTAAAAAGTCTCGATATCCCGAAGAATCCTCTTGTCTTCTTCAGTAACAAAGTTAATAGCGACTCCTTTCCTGCCAAAACGACCACCACGACCAATCCTGTTGGGAGGAGGCCAATTAATTAAATGCTTTTCACAGCAAGTAGAAAAATGTATAACTAAATGGGGGGGGGGGAGTTACCTGTGGATGTAGTTTTCCCGATTTGTGGGTAGATCATAATTAATGACTAGAGAAACTTGCTGTACATCAATGCCTCGAGCCTAGAGCAAAAACTGAAATTAATAATCCATGCTAGGAGGAGATCTACATAACACAGGATTCCCAACACTGAAACTATCAAAAAAAAAAAACTACTTCTAAAAGCCTGTTTGGTAACAAGGACAGAAAATAATGAGGTACAAAACCTTTTGGCACCCTCATTCTATTTAAGGGGTATTTAAATTAGTGTGCTTTCAGTAACATGTTAGAATGTTTAAAGTATCATACCAGCAAATCTGTAGTGATCAAAACTCTGCTAGATCCTGATCGGAATTCCCGCATGATCACATCTCTTTCCTTCTGGTCCATGTCTCCATGCTGCGGAGCAGTGAGATTAAGGCTGATTAAATTCCTGATATCAGGCCTTTCTGCTTGTAAAAAGGAAACAAAGTCAAAAATGAGAAATGCCGTACCAAGGCAGAGACCGTAAAGTCCCTCGCATGCATTTTCTCAGTCAACCAGTCAACCTTTCTTCTCGTGTTCAAGAATATGACAGCCTGAGTGATTGTGAGTGTCTCGTACAGGTCACAAAGTGTGTCCAACTTCCATTCCTGAAAATGAAAGATGATTCAAAAACAAAAAAAGGCCATTCAGCCCACACAGCATTGTGACAAGGCCTATTACTCTTAGTTCAGACACTAAGCAGAAACTCCATATTCTGGACTCTCACTGACAGCATAAGAAAAGCAGCAGCTTTGGTTGAACATTGTATTCATTTGAGGAATATCTTCCAAAAAAAAATTTCAGCACTAACCTCTCGCTCTACATTGATGTAGAACTGCTTGATACCCTCCAAGGTAAGCTCCTCCTTCTTCACCAATATACGAACTGGGTCTCGCATGAATTTTTTGGTCACTTCCAACACATCAGCTGGCATTGTCGCTGAGAGCAGCACAACCTACAAAGGAAACACTCTTATAATGCATGAATATCCACAATTTCTCTGAGAAACTTTATTCAGGCCATCAATCTGCCAGCACCTTCTAGAGACAGATGCCTGCCCTTTGCCGCACCCTCTGCCAGACTTGCTTCCCATTAAGAGATTCATTCATTCTTGCAATAAAAACAATTCCTTATTCTTTCGATTACATTCAAATGTCATTGAATGTGAATGTTTACTTACTGTAATGCTCAGACCACATGACAGCACTGAGCTCAGTATCACCATTTATGCAGACACTTACTTGTATGTTTGTGCTTAATTTTTGGAAGATTTCATATATTTGATCCTTGAATCCCCGACTCAACATCTCGTCGGCTTCATCCAAGACAAACATCTTGATCCATTTGGGAGCTGTAGAGAAGAGACGCGTCACTTTGAAATTCCACGCAAATAACTGAAGTTCAATTTAGAAGGCATCTCCAGTCAAAGCTAGTCCCAGAAGGTGCTTATGCTATGCGAGAACACGCACTGAGTCACAGCAGACACTTACACAGATACCGCCTGTTGAGCATATCAAAGACTCGACCAGGGGTTCCGACTACTATGTGGGGAGCCTCTGCCTGCAGCTTCTGCATCTCATTTCGGACATTGGTGCCCCCGATGCAAGCATGGCAGGTGGCACCCATGTAGTCACCCAAAGCCAGAATCACTTTTTGAATCTGGGGGAAGGTTAAAATACATGAAGATGCCACCCAGTTACCAGCCAGAAAATACAAAATGACATGCCCAGCTGTTAAGAGCAGGAAACGAGAATTAAAGACAAACTGCAGTGAGCTGTCAAACCAAGGCAGTCAATGAGGTGTACAAAGCCACCATGTTTCTGCTGCTTAAATGAATGAGATATTTAAGTTCAATATTAAAGCCCCGCCCATAATACAGAACAATACGAGCACCTGATAGGCAACCTTCTAAATATGCTGCCTTGATCTGAGACCTTCATGTATTGACCACAGGTGTAGGATACCTGCTGGGCCAACTCTCTGGTGGGAGCCAGAACCAGGGCCTGGGTCTCCTTCTGGTCTATCTCAAGGTTCTGAAGGATTGAAATGGCAAATGTTGCAGTCTTGCCAGTTCCTGACTGGGCCTGAGCAATGACATCATAGCCTATAAACAAACACAAACGAAAAAGTGGATACATGAACATGATTCTTGCACAAAATAGCTGCCATTTGGGCCAACAAGTAGTTATAGGATTACTCCAACAATGCTATAATACTACAAATTAACTCTTCCTTCTGATACATCTGTCAATACATATGACACTCAAATTGCAAGAGAAGAATATTTACAATGGTGGCATTAACATGAATTGGGAACATGTTGACATATATGAATGATTACTGATAACGCTGTAAAAAAAAAAAAAAAACTCCATTGCCTAAAATAAGGTGCAAACATTTTTGAAGGGAGAAAACGAGTCATGGGCCCCACAAGCTCATACCTTTAATACAGGGAATAATAGCTCGCTGCTGTATAGCTGATGGCTTCTCAAAACCATAAGCATAAATACCCCGAAGGAGGGTCTCCTTCAGGTTCATGTCATCAAAATTGTCCGTAATCTCATTCCAGTTGCTCTGTGGGGGACAATAGTCGGTTAAGTCACCCAGGTTTACCAGCCCACCACAGTGCTGAACGGAGACTCGGTAACGCTCACCTCGATGACCCCATCAGGCTCCATTCCCTCTGGGCCCCCATGGTCTCTGTCTCTGGAGCTGTCAAAACCAGGGTTCGTTTAAGGCGACTCAGAAGACTTATTGATATACCAGATATTCAGACGGTGTATAGATTTACCAGTCTGAGGTACACAGCTAAATAATAAAGGCTAAGTGACAAAATGACAGAAATTCTTAATGAACTTCGTTTTCACCCCGACAGGCGACCACTCCCAAATGTTTACGCAACGACAACAATCGCAAACGGGTCCGATACACAAGGCCGACAAGAAGCGTAACGAGAGGGGCCACTGCGATATCATATTTAACAGTACAGGCATAAGTGGTTTGACCAACCCAGGGTTATCTGGTAAACTGTCACTAATCCAACCAACTTAAACTGCGATGAAAAATGGTTAACCGGACCCAAAGAAAACTAGACGGTATCAGGTGTGCGGGATGTACTTAAAGCGGGGTGCTTTTTTAAATCGCTAATGTCATACATCATTGGAAATGTAAAGTCCGGCCGTATTTTGTGCCATGGCTGGGTGGGCTGTCAAGGCCCAACCCTGCTCCGGTAACGCTGTGGTGGGCTGCCTGCATCGTGCAGCCTGTACAACCGCACTTAAACTTACACTCGAGCTAAAGCTCACGCCAGGACGGCGACTAACAGACAGGCGGACACACTTCCCGACCGAAACCCGAAGTGTCACCCGGTGCAAGCGGCCGGTTTAGGCAGCGACGTCGGCTGCTAGCCGTGTAGCCGCAGCCCGCTCCAGGCCCCGGTCCTGGCTGACGTACCGGGACCGCACAGCGTACAATTCACATGCCGCTGGCTTGTCAGACGGCTGACATTCTGGCCATACCTCATGCGATATGTCACTCGTACGTTTCGCCCCGCCATGTATATTTGTAGTATCCTCCATAAGCATTTTACTATACCTGTTATAATCCGCAGAACCGCTTGACATGTTCCGTCCGACGCTATAGTACTCTAATGAAAGGAGGAGGAATAAAAGAGCAAATCATTTTTATCTTACCGGGACTTCAGCTTCCGGCAAGTAAAATTCCTAAAACTATACCCCGGTAACACAGCGTTTTTTTCATTACGTATACGTGTACTTATTACGTTTCTAATAACCTTCGGAATGAAACCTAATGTGTTCGTGCAGATTTGTCATTTTCATCGCGATACATTTCAGAACTATATGTACTGGCGGAAGGATATTTGCAGTAAAAGCGAAAGGCGTTAGGATAGCTACGGGGTCTCTTACAACCCCTGCACAGGGGGACACCGGAAGCCCCTCTAATATGAGCTAAATATTGAACTGATTTACAGTATAAAAATGCGTGGTCCGGCTACGTAGTCATGTGACATCTACAGGCAAGTTTGCGAAAAATATTTTATTAAGAAATACACGTTAAATGTATTGAAAATGAAAGATGATTCAATTACCTAATTAAAACAATAAAAGTAAAATTAAAACAAAAAATATATTTAAAAAACAATCTGCTTTTGGAAAATTTGGTGGTAATTTTCTAAAGTCTCATAAAATTCACAGATGCTCATTAGCGTTTTGTGACCAATAATCCATTCTGGTAAATATAGCGAGGCAGGGGTGCCCAACTCCTGTCCTGGCGGGCCAGAAACCCAACACATCTTAATCGGTTAATTACCAGTTTTAATGGGTATGTTTGAGCAGGGAAATCTGCAAACTGTGTTGGATTCTGACCCTGCAAGACTGGAGTTGGGCAGCCCTGTAGTAAGGCAATTTATTCTTACTTTTCTGCTTTATTAATTTGTAACCCAGACATCTATTTATTTATTTGTTTGTTTATTAATGGAAATTTCAGAGGAATTTACTAGAACTTTATGCATTATGCAATACCACAAAATGCATTCTTACAACAAGTCTATATCAGTTAAGTCTTCCTCTTCTGGAGAAGGCTTAAGAGCATCGGGAAGAGAAGGACTGGTCTCTATAGAATCAACAACAGCAGCATAACTTTTCCAAGGTTTTGATGGACAATTGAATGGACTTGTGGGCTCAAGTGTTGGGATTTTTTTGCAGATTGTCGCCGTGGCACGTTCTTTAGATTCTTCTGAAGACTCTTCCTTGTTATTTGGACTTGTAGTTGGACCTGAGGTTGGGGCTGTGCACGGTGGTGCCGCAAGTTCCATGCTGGGGACGTTTCTCAATGGAGACCAGCCTGGTGGTCTCCTCTTCAAAAAGATATTCTACAAATGTAAATAAGAATGCATGTTGTCACATAGTTTCTTCGTTTTATATAGGATAAGTTATTTAACACAAACAACGTGAAGGGCCTTTATAATTTATTCTGTAGCTGGCTGTTGATGAAGCTGTATTATATCTGGCTGCCTAATTAATACATACTAATTAACTCACAGAATGAAGACCAGGTGCACAGTCGAGATGAGTTTCTGGCTCCTCACGTCTCCAGGGGGCAACATATATGGTGGAATTGCAGTGAGCAAATTCCTGCACACAAAGCATAACGTTACAGGTGTTATATTACAACAGATTTTGCCAGTAATTATGTTGTAATGGTATAGAATTGCGACAAACAATGGAAAAGGAAAAGCTTTATGCATAGTTCAAAGCATAAGCGTAACTGCCTTACGATGTCTTTTTCATGTCGGTGACACTCATCTGTCAGCTCAGCGAAGTCAGCTTTTGAGCAATTGCTTTTGGCCATGTCAAACTGAAGGTCATACCTAAATCCAGCAACCACCTAAGATAAATTGCAACTTAATGATAGATAAGTGATTTACAAAGCAATTATCAATTCTTTATTTACTGGTGAGTACCAGCCCACTCCAAGCACTGTGTACTATATGAAATTAACACTACAAAAAAGTTTGATGATAGATCAGTTTAAATTAAACTGAAAGAATTGCAATATTTCCAATTGTACATTATATTTCATAGTTCATCCACAAATAGTAAAATGGTCTAATTTCTACAGTATGCAAGTATATACAGTACTGTATTACCCACTGTGTATATGTTATAGTTCACATATGTTAATGTGTTTTTCCAATATTTTTCCAACTGAAGGTTGAAAACTAACCTGCCGTGTTGCAGAGATGAATTCATTTATCACAAAGTGGTGTGTGGAGTTGTTGCCCATGTTAAATTTTGCCAATGAATATGCCAGTGGTTCCTTTAAGTCCTCACTTTTTGTATCAATGACTTCAGGGCACCCCACACAGGGCATGTGTGTAGCTTCAATTGGGGGTTCATCTGAAATGATAAAATTCATACCAAAAATGTGTCATAATTACTATTTTCCATTAGTCTTGTTTTTACAACAATCCATCCACCTGCTAACCACTTACCCAGGTCACAGTCACAGGATCACTTACCCCTGGTAACACAGATAACTAAAAGGACCGCAAGGTTTCCGTCAAGGTTACTCTTGTAGACTTTTGTTTCACATAGGCTTGGTGCCTGATATTTGGTGACATTACCCTAAAATGTGGTTTTGAAAATAATAATAATAAATTAGAAGAAAAGGGTATATAGAAAGTACTACTAAAACGTATACGCTATCAAACAAGCATGGACCTTTGAGGATTTTAGCAGATAGTCACAGTCTCGCCACGTTTTGTCTCCCCCTACTGGACAGTCAGATTCCCTCGCTTGAAAATCCACCGAGAAGACAGTTCCTGACTCATTCTTTTCCTGTAAACAAAATGTTACTGATCTGTAGTTAATTGTCATAGATATATGCACATTAACCTGGTCAGAGGCCCCGGGGCTATGGGAAGACTTGTGGGGCCCTTCAGTCCAGGTAAGCCTATGCATTTAGGCACCCCTCTTCATAGAACAGGGCTTCCTGTGGGCCCAAGTTACGAAATCCATCAAATGCTGAGTAGCACATTAATAAGGGGTCCATTGTACATTGGTCGGGTGACCAGACAATCCATGTCAGGGAGGATACTTTTAGCTACTTCAGGTTGTACAAACTTTTTTAAAAACTGAAAGGCTCCCATACTTGGCTAAAGAATTCAGCTTTTCTTTTCTTGTGCTCTGACTGGTTTGTTTCCTTGATTGAAAAAATCACCCAGATGTTTCACATTAACATGAGTGACACGCGCATGATAATAGGAGACTGACCAATCAGAACACAGTAAGATCTCAGTGCATAAGTGAAATCCAGGTGTTTTTAATTGAAATGGTAGTTTACAAATCCTCCCTACACATTGGTGAAAGGAGGGTGCTGAGGAGACTGAAAATCTCCCCTCTCCTTTTAAAATACTTATTATTGCCAAACTATTGAAATGATTAAATATGAGTGCATTTTTAGGGAAAGAGTGTAAGATGTTTTATTAATAATCACAATTTAAAGTGATATAGAGTTACTTACCTGTTTGGCTGACACAATCAGGTAGAGGGCAAACTGATTGCCCTCTAGAAGTTTCTTATTATGTTCAACAAGGGCCACATCCACAGCGCTCTCCACATCTTTGTCGTCACAAGAAGCTTGTGTTGGCTCGCCTGCTCGCCCTGGAGCCCACAAGAGTAGAAAAATTCCACAAAGTAGTTTCATCCTTAGCATTGCAAAGGCACCCATTACCAGGACCAGGAATCTTGTTTTCACTTTAACTGCAGTGACCTCCAACAGCAAACAGTGCCACTTCAATAATGATTGATATTATGTAGTCCTCTACAACAAATCGGGCACAGTCCACTCCCCCGAGCCAGAGATAGTCAAATAAGATGTAACGGCACGTACCAGAAAGATATTCTAGCATTGAATGGACCAGATATATTTGCTTATCAGTGTAGCTTCTAAGCTAAAAAGAAAAGTCAATATTACACTATCAGGGATCACAAGTTTGGCTTACATTTGAAATCCCCTTTCAGACAACAATGCAGGCTTGAATGCAGCTATGTGAAACAGCCTGAGTTAGTACAGCTTTCAGATCTCTGTCTTTTGGTCACATCAGGTATTTACTCACAACCTGCACCTACATCTTTACCAGCACCTTCTTCTCTATGATGAAGACAAACGTTTCTATAGGAAGTCTGGCAATCATGTGAAGAGCTGCTGAGAAGGGGTGTCATATTCTCTCCAACAGTGGGTGACCACAATACTTTCCATTGCTTATTCATAGCTAACCAATTAAATAAAGAATAAAATAGTAGCTAAAATAATAAAATAATCATACATGTACATATGTATGAGATTATTATAGCCTAATTAATATCACAACCACAAAATGCATTACATTTATATGCATTATGTGGACTTTAATACATTGGTGCCATGAAAAAAAAAAATCAGAATGAATGTTTCTACTAATCTTGCTGCCAAACTAATGTCATTTGTTTTAGGAGATACTTTGTTCCTGTACCTTTGACCCACCTTTCATTGCCAAGCTTGCTTGTTTAATTTCCCCAAATCCCTTTGCAGAATTTACAGAGCTTCCACACAGTAATGTTATGAGATATGGCTACACTGTAAACATGTGGATCTAAATATGATAAACCATGCATATTATGCTAACTTCAAATATTGTACAAATATTGTAAAAGAAATGTACACATCGTAAATGCAAAGAACATAAGAATTGCACTCTATACTCATTCAAAAAAAAAATCTTAAAATGAAACACAATATTATATCCCATAGTACGGTAAAGTGATATTCTTGACATTGCTACTTATTTATTTTGACCACATGTTGTCAACAAGGTTTTCCCTTCATGGCTGCACAAAGGTTAAAGTTGTATATATTTTCTACTTGTTTATTTTTGCATAAGTTCAGAGAATAGCATCATGCTAAATTACATCCAGAATGAATTGGTAGCATTTTTAGTGCTTCAATGTTACTCTGGCAATAAAATCAAGCAGGCCCACTGCAGCAATATATTTCTCTAAGTTTATTTCCAGTCTAAATAAGTGATACAACATTCACATCTTTTGACATGAATGTTATTTACTGGCTAAAGTAATGATATTCATGCTGTTGAAGTTAGCACCTTGGCTGTTTCTTGGCTTCCTACCACAATAGCTCACAGCATACAAAAAAACAATTAGAGTCCCACCCCTTTGAGTGACTACTTTGGTTATGCTAGCATCTTCCATAACACATATGTTCACCACATCACAGCAACAAGACCACCAAAGGCAGAAGCTATGTGGGCTCCTCAAATGACTAATTCCGTAGCTGAGATCAAGCGCCACGAGGCTACACTTGTGTGGCTGCTGCTTTTGTTCGGTGAGTTCTTCTTGACAGTATTTGTTCAAATTACAGGTATAAAAAATCTGGTGTGCAGTGTATTTGAAATACATAACCGAACACATTTAAATTTGATGATACACAAAAATTATGAATAATTTGAATAATTTACAATTCTACAATTTTCAACATCATTATGCATGAATCTTATTTTTAGTCAGTATTAGTTAAACTGAATTGCCATAAAAATGCATAAGACTCAAAGGATGAAGGTTGAACGATGGTTTCAAATCACAATACAATGACTATTAACATGATTCAATGCTAGTTTAGTGTCCTGCCCGGCACATTTTAATCAAGAAATGATATCACAAGGGCTCAATTATAGCAGTTTTTCTGACAGCAATGAAGTGAAGAAATTTTATAGGAAGTCTATCATATTTTAATGCAAGTCGAAGCTTGTCTGGAGCTCCATTTAGCAGCCATGTTTGGAAGTCTCTCATGTACAGCCTTCACTGCAGTTCCAGGAAGCTGGCCTGTAGCACTCATAGACCACACTGAGGCGGTAAGCGAAACAGGGCTTGTGAACAGCACCTTCAGCCAACTGAGCTCTTCAAAGAAGCCAGTTCTCCTTCCGAAGGAATCCATCCCTCCAACTGGTGACTACAGTCTGCGTGACCTCAAAGGCAATGTGTGCATCAAGGCACTCCTGGGAGTAGAGTACATCATTACTCAAGCAAAGGTTGGTCATGCAACAGCTTCCGAGTGTTTTCTGTACTTTTGCATTTCTGTGTGTGTGACATGTCACTAGGCTAACTACAGTTCTTTAAAAGAGGAACCTTTGCTGGAAATGATAGTAAACAGGACACATGTACTGTATGCATTTTATTTTAAAACTAAATATGTGTATTTATAATAACTGATATAATGCACATAAGCACATTATTCCAAAATATTCCATGTTTCTGTCTCGTTTTCTCATGCCAGTTATACCATATTTTTAAAAAGAAATCACATATTTCTTTTTTTTTAATTTTTTTGCAGACAATTTTACATTTCAACCTTGACCCAAAGTCCACAAATGCAACTGGATCCTGTGGAGAGAATGCTGCTGTTCTGTCTTTGAATTTTGATGGAGGGAGTATTGAGTTTAACTTTGTTAAGGTGTGTCATATTAAGCTGGCACTTCAGTTTTCACTTTTGTTATTAATTTTCTGCGGATGCAGATGCTTTGAGAGGTGGGGTAAGGTGTTAAAAGCCCCTCCAGCTGAACCAAAGCTTACTTTCAGTTAAAAGATCTCATTCTGTAATACTTGCAGATCGTATGGACAATTGCATAAACAATGAATGATGCGCTGTTAACAAAATATCATTGTTTTCATCTTCAGAAAGGAAAAATTTCATATGTCTCTACATTAAAAGCCAGTTTGACAGCATCTCGTAACTGCAAAGATTGTAAGAGTGAGTATTTATTATCTTCCAAGCCATTCCTTCATTGATTCATTGATTCATAAATGATCTGGTTCATGATCTGAATATATTTTCTTTGGAAAACATTACTGCTCTCAGGTGAAACATTTACTG
Source organism: Petrocephalus schoutedeni (assembly GCA_026780765.1). Taxonomy (NCBI): domain Eukaryota; kingdom Metazoa; phylum Chordata; class Actinopteri; order Osteoglossiformes; family Mormyridae; genus Petrocephalus; species Petrocephalus schoutedeni. The sequence continues at coordinate 8,499,258 of JAODKL010000034.1, forward strand.
GCAATCTCAGCAATATGACATTGTTTCTAACCGAAAACGGACGTAGCTATAAGTGCTACAGTGAAGACACTCTTACGATGGCCAACAACCTAAGCATTAAAATAATGAATATGAAAATTCAGGGATTTCAAATAAGGAGTGGAAAATTTGGAAATGGTATGTATTGATTTTGATTAACATACAGATTCTTCTATCATCGTTTTTTTCTATTTGTTATAAGTATTATTTGTAAAATTATATTTATAAGGCAATCGTCTTTATCAAAGCCAGGGACTGCCTATTGATGTCCCTTTCGTCTGCTGTCACCTCATGCTCGTTTCAGAGAAAGAATGCTGGCCGGATTATGTCAGGAGGATTGTCCCGACCGTCCTAGGGGGCGCAGCCGCGGGTCTCTGCCTTACCGTCATCCTCGCATGCCTGCTGGCGCGGGAGCGCCGAGCCCAGGGTTATGAGAGAGTGTAAAAACTGCATGGATGGATGAATTCCCTCTACAGTTTTGTACTTATTTACATTTTATTTATTT
>JAODKL010000034.1:8544474-8554570 GCA_026780765.1 Petrocephalus schoutedeni
TCAGAGTATGATACCAGAAGTGCTAATTCAGGTATTTCTGGAAAAGGTGTGTTTTAAGTCGTCGTTTGAAGACATTCGGTGACTCCGCTGTTCGGACGTCTAGTGGAAGTTCATTCCACCAAGTTGGTGCCAGAACAGAGAAGAGCCGAAATGAAATATAATGAAATATAAACTTGCATACCTTGCTGAGGATGATCTCTGGGGCAAGATATTCTGGGGTCCCACACAGTGTCCATGTTCTGCCTTTCACTCTTTTAGCAAACCCAAAGTCTGTGACCTGAAAATCAGGGAACGTTACAGGACAGTATACTTTCACATATTAAACTACAAGCATCTTATTAAATATGCAAAATATGAATGCTAATGCTTCTAAATGTATGTTTTAGCTACATTAAAAGCTTAAAAATAAAGTTGAATACCTGAATATACCCATGTTGATCGATAAGAAGATTTTCTGGCTTTAAATCTCTGTAGATAAGGTCTAATGAATGGAGGTACTCAAATGTCAAAACAATCTGAGCTGCATAAAATCTTGCATGTGCTTCACTGTGGATCAGAAAAAAAGAGGTTGTGCATATTATGAAAGAAAACTGGAATGAAGCATACACACTCACACACATGCCCATGTTTGTATTCATATCTTTGTGGGGACTTTACATTCATTTCTATGGGAAACAGCCTAATCCCAACAATGACAACCTTAACCCCTACCCAGCCCAAAACTTAACCATAAGTAACCAAACAAAATTGAAAGTTTTGACATTTTTTGTTTTTATTGCAGGTCTTTATAAAATGGAGTTTCTCCTTATGGGGACATTAAAAATGGTCCCCACAACGTAACAAGTTTTCATCACATTGTGGGGACCAAGTGTCCCCACAATGTAATATATACATAACCCACACACACACCAGCTGCACTCACAGAAGAGGAAATATTCTTTGGTTGGCTAACTGAGATGTGATTAGAGTGTAGAATCTGACTGAAAATGCTAAATGGCAAGACAATAATTGCTGCAGATGAACATGGTCATGTCATGTAGTGATTATAGCATGATTCAGAAAACCAGATCGTGAATCCATGAAGAAACATCCCAGCTCACCTGAACCTTCCAATTCGCCTAAGATGGGAAAACATTTCTCCGCCTGGCACATACTCCATCACCATATACACGTTGGAATTGTCCTACAATCAGACAGGGAATTTCAAAGGATTTTTAACTATAAACCAGATTTTATTAATCTGAGCATATTTACCTTTAATTTGTCAGTTTTAAATTTCACAACAATTTTCGTCATATAAATCTGACATTTCTATTTCCCCATAACATTGACATAGGTCACAATAAATACTAACATATAGACAAATTATATTTATATATGATCATAATTCTAGGCTAAATAGCTACAACTGAATAATTCAATTCGTTGGGTTATGTTGGGCAAAAATTTTACAGGGACCTGTAAAACTTGGGGGAATATGCGAATGGTAGGGGTTGTAAAAAAGGCATGGCTTAAAAATAAATATATTATTTCTGGAAATCAACCAGTGAGTTGGCCAAACCCCCAGCGTTGATGGTTGTTGACCAGCAGTTCGACTGGAGGTTGGGAATGCATGCCCTACAGGTTTACCTTGAAGGCGTACTCCAGACGGACGAGAAACGGAAAGGACACCGCCTGCAGGATTCTCTTCTCATTCAGCGTGTGCTCTACCTGCTTCAGCTTTACCACCTTCGAAACACCCATGAAAAAGCAAGGTCTGAGTTGTCAGGTGGAGAGCAGTCAGATTTAAGCTTTTCCCCGTAATACAAGCTATAATTCAGCTGTACTGAATTCACTCCTATCTAGTAATGCTCCCTTATAAAGAAAGAAATCCTGCACTATTCTATATAAACACAACTGTAAAAGATGGTAGGATAAACTAGATATATGAATCCATCCAGCTTTTTATTTGTTATTCTGTGTGTGTGTGTGGGGGGGTCCTGTCATCTGTATTTTCGCACTTTTTATTAAAAATATTTTTTGAAGCGTTACTTAAAATAACCATAAAAGTAATTAGCTGATCAATCAAACATTTCATATGTATTGCCTTGCACGCTAGCTTTGTTATATATTGCATTAGACATTTTCTAAATTTTAAAACACCCCAGACCATAGGACACAAATACGATTATGCAATATAAACCTAAATTAAGTGAAAATGTTGATAACAGTAATATCCTTAAATACCCAGACTTGATGAAAACTGGCAGATGTGTTTTTACTTCAGACTAGAGAGTGAGCTTATTAATTTTGTAATTTTGCTTACATAGTTACTAGACACACTAGCAGAATAACTAAATACAATTAATTCAAACAGTAATTTCTGATAAGCAAACGTAATGCCAAATAAAATCATGGGGAACGATTTAGTATATTCAGATTATCGGATAAGAGTAATCTAAAATTTAAAGCTGGTTTTTTAATTAAAAACCCAAATAATGTTTGAAATGACGCCATTAAGAGAGAAGGAAGTTTGATAAAATATTGCAAGAAAAATAAATTCAGCCCTTTTAGTGTGTCCAAAAGCTAGTTTATCTGATTAATATTATTTCGAAAGTAACAAATAAAAGCAAATCAAGAAAGAATGTCTTCGTCCAACCTTTTGTTTGTCCAGAATCTTCATGGCATAGTACTGATCTGTTCCTCTACGTCTAACCAACATAACTCTTCCAAAGGAGCCGGTGCCGAGGGTTTTTAGCCTCTCAAAGTCATCTAGGATAGTTGTGCTCTGTGGAGATAAAAAAAAAAAAATGCTTTGAACAGTTACAAAAGATCTATATGTTTTATTTGGTTTTGGCAAGGTGACAATAGGTGTCATATATGACATTAAGGACATTACTCCAAATTGTACCTAGGAAATGAGCTAAGTGAGCTGTAAATGAGCTGTAAAGATAGCAAGCATAGTTTCAGAATATTAATGTATACAAGCATACAAAACCTCTCACCTGTGGTGGACACTCCCATTTTCGTAAAAAATCTTCTTTGGCTTTCGCTAAGAACTCTTTCACTGGAAAGAAAGAAAGAAAGAAAGAAAGAAAGAAAAAAAAAAGAAAAAACAAGGATATAAAATATTTCAGTACTGAGAAAAAGAATGATATTTTTACATATAAAATGGATGTGTGCAGATAGTATTTACACACGATGCAAAGAGGTTTTACAGAAATACATCTGTAGTCAGAGCAAAAACAAGTTTTATAAAGAGTGGCATTACACACTACACTATAAAACTACACTATGACAGAAAAGAGTGTACATCTATGAGCAAGACATATGTATCTACACAGAAAACACAAGCAATGTTAAACTGCCCATAGTCACAGATTTACCAATAATCTATTATCAGTCAAAATATTTCTTTCAGGAGAGAATTTGACTTGGACTGACAGGAGCCTAAACAATGCAGATTAATAACTGCAGTCTAAGTGCAGAGCATGTTTTGCTAGGCGAGGGGTATTTCAGGGACAGCTACTGAACGGAAGGGCATACCAAAAGTCTCTACAATTCACCAATGGTTTTCGGGAACATTCACCCACACGGATGGTAGGAGAAAGGAGGAGAGAGAAGAGAAGAAAAGAAGAGAAAGGTTGATTTTACAGGACACCAGACACAAGTGGATCACAGGATAAAGGCACAGAAGAAAACATGTCCTGGCCAGTGCTAATCATTCACCTACTCCAAAGAACTGCTCACTGACACAATCACAAGGATCGAATTTGTATAGCAAGGGTGACCAATCTTATCCAGAAAGGGCCGTTGTGTGTTCGCATTTTCACTGCAACTCCCTAATTAGATTACTAATTAGAGGACTGATTGACCAAAGTGTCGTCACACATGGGTTGGAACAGCTGACGTAAAAAGGTTATTCCCCGAAACCTGCATACACACCGGCCCTTTGCAGATAAGATTATTTATACATAAAAATAAGTAATTGATACTGGTAATATTTTGTAACACTGGTACATTGTTGCTGACCTAGAGTCTCCCACCTTTTTTTCTGATGTCCATTATATGGCTTCAGTCTCTGTTATCTTTCTGCATGCAAGCCGCTAATGCGACCCTCTATCTGCATGCTAAGGTGCATGCTTGTGCCCTACTCATGCCCCGCGTGCCCTGTTGCACCTCTGTACTAACACTATCAATATCTGTACTAACAATATCTAGCCCACTTTCAGCACAACAGTCACAGGAACTTTACGTGCCCTTTTTGCTTTTCACGCTTCTCAAAATACTGCTGTGCATTTAAAATGAACTGCAGCTAATAAGTGGGTGTGTTCTCATGCATCATTGAAGCCAGATCTATTTAACAGAACTAGATGACAGCTATTACAAAACAGAGAGGTGCCACTAAAAGAGAAAAGTGAGATCCCAGAAGCCAGACAGATAATCAACACAGACATATAAATGCAAATATACTGAAAAGAATGACAGCATATTTACAATGAGCCAACCATCCCATGGCAAAGATTAACGAAAAGTGAGCACCTCAGACAGCATGAAAGGCACCATTTTCATAAACCAGGTTAATAGAATTGTGGATGCAATACTCTGTAAAAGGTATATCAAATTACCGACATATAGGGGTGCAATGATTCATTGTGATGAATCAGTAATTAAGGTGCAGATTCAAGGTATCGATCTGTAAAGTCAGAATTTATTGGAGGGGTGTTAAATTTCTGGGTTGCAGGTACAGTACGAAGTAGCAGTGTTGGCGCACGGATTTCCAAAATACAGGACGGCAGGCTCATTAATATTCACAAAAGAAGCAGTACAACGCTTTTGGGAAGTGCCTCTGTTTTGTAGTGCAAAAAAGGCAATCTTTTGCAATCTAAGGCAGCAATAGTCAAAACCTTGAGGTAGCTAGCTAACTAGCTAAGTAAAAAAGTGATCTGAGCCTTAGAGATGCACAACATCTTGGTTAACACACCAAGATCGGCCAACATTCCTTAAAAACCAAGATATCAGCACTGGTCCGAGGTGTCAGTCTTGGCCAATATTGTTGGCCGATATTTAAACTTTATCAGTTTAATCAGGCATTTTTAGTAGTCGAGGACAAAGGATTTCATGGGCTTATTCACCACTTAGGACTGGCAGAGCCATTGATTCGTGTGCCGGGGCCCAGGACAGCTTTACGATTTTGCCCCCCCATCCCACCCCAAGCGGGTGGCGGCGACAGACACAGGAACACAAAAACAATTCACCCTGTCAAGCACTGCTGATGCAAAATAATATTGTAAGCACAAAACTCTGACATATCGTATCAAAACCATTGAAATCTCTTTTCAATTAAATGACTCCTATAATATAATGTACTGTAATGCTAATTGTATTTGTCTGGCATTTCCAAACAGATTCAAATGCATAGTTTTCATTGAGGGGTGACAGAGGACTTGCCATGGCACAAACTATACTGGCTGTGTCTGAATCAGTCTAAATCAGGAGCAAGAGAGAGAGTGACAGGGAGAAGGGAGGATAGAGGGAGAGTGTGAGAGAGAGAGAGGAAAACTGCAAAGAAACCATTGATTTAATGTAAATACACTCAGTGACAAAAGAGTTAAGCACCCAGACGGAGTGGTGGAAATTAAATTAATCTTCACGTGGTGAAAGGTAGTGTGACTGTATCTCAATGATTATAATATTGGATTAAACGGACAAGAGAGTTGGCAGTAAGGGCACACTGCTGGTCTCAGGTCAGTAGGGTGTGACACCCCCCTCGGCCTGGGTATGTGCAGGGATAGCGGAAGGGAGTCGTACAGCCGCTGTATCCTCTCCTGCAGCAAGTTGGCCCACACCTGTTGTAACTGGCCCTCGGGATCCTGCAGATTAGCATTGGGTCCGAGTTGACATCCGAGCTGATCCCACACATGTCCGATTGTGGAAAGACTGGGAGACCTGGCTGTGCCCCAGGAGGACCTCAACATGACGCAGGCGGTCCATAGACACACGTGCGTGTGCAGACGGGCATTGTCTTGTTGAAAGACTGTACCAGGGTGCTGTCTCAGGTGGGGTAAGAAATGCGAATGCAGGATGTCACTTAGGCAGCGCTGTGCCGTCAGGGTCCCCCAAATCACTACCGGAGATGACCTGAAGTCGTACCCTATGGCTCCCCACACCATGATGCCACTTGTCATCAGTCCATGCCTACAGCACCGCACTGCGATGGTCTTAATGGCAGTTTTCTAATGAGACAGTGAACCCATAGTCCGGCTGATGCCAGTTGTCGAGACACGGTGCGGGATGACGCAGGGTGTTGTAGAGAGTCCAGTACCGGATGGCAGGCACAGATGACATGAGGTTCTGTAACGCTTGCCGTAAAATACGACGACTCTCCCTTGGTGTGGTATTGTCTTGGGCGACCGGAACAGATGTGAGTGGGTGCTCTCACGTGCCCATTGGTTCCAACATTGGGCGACTGACATCTGCCAGGCCAATTGCGCGATACGGCCACCCGGCCTCATGCAAACCCACAACGAGAACCCTATCAAACTCAGTCAAGTGCTGGTAATGCCGTCTAATGCGTTTATGAGGCATCCTGTGTCTGGTGACTAGACGTGCCAGCTCCTTGCAAACTGAGTCATTTACATACCCATCGCTGATCCACACGTGTACCAAATTACACCCAAATTCGACCATTACTAAATCACCCTCATCTTGCACCTTGCTAGACTGCAGTGCCTCATCCTACACTCCCTGAGCAACCACTTGTTTGACACAATGTCAAAACTGTAGCACCCAAGGATTCTTACAAGAGACACAGTACCAAAGGAATCCAATCTTTGTCTTGGGTCACTGGATAGTGTCCAGTCAGACAGCAAGACAGGGAGCACCAAGGCTCCAAGGACTTGGACCGTCCTCCTCTTACAAAGACATCAGGAGTGCCACACACCCCTTTCCAGCGACCTCGCACTCTCCCAATCTGTCCACTGACTTCATAGGAAGAGTTATTGCTAAGGTAAGTGAACCCCTCCACTCCGAAGAGTTCATTAAAGGCCTGAATCATGGTTTTGATCCAGGACACTTGCAAACCCAGACACTCAGACTCTTTGCTCAGTCCCGAGAGCCCTGATCAGAGCCTCCGCTGACTCCATGCAGACCACAGCGTCGTCAACAAAGTCAAAGTCGGTAAATCTTTCCTCACCGACAGATGCCCCACAGCCGCTGGGCCCCAGGACCCCGCCCAACACCTAGTCCATGCAAGCACCGCCCAGAGGAGGAGCAAGAACACAACCTTGATGAACCTCAGGATCAACTGGGAGGAACACAGAGGTTCTGCCTCCACTCAGCAAAGCACTCACAGTACCGGAGTACCGGCCCAGCCATGACATCCAGCAACTTCAGGGGGATCCCACAAAGTCTTAGGATATCCCAGAGGGCAGCGCGATCACAAATATTATGGAATTTTCTTTTTTCATTCTCTTTTTTTTGCTCATTAGCAAATTGGGAATAGTGACTTGTTCATTTTATGATTATTTATTTTGTATGCCTGAGCTCTGACTTAGCTTCTTATCTTGTCCTGGCAACACTACTGCAACTCTCAATGGCCGCCAGTCACCTATATTACCATTTCAATATTACAAACATTTCAAGTCAATGCCTATATACATCAAGAACTACAGAATTATGAGCAAACATATATGTTAAAAAACAGAAAGGGTTGACTCTTGATCTCAGCACCGTTTTACAAAGATACAAACATATTAGCCTAGAAGGGAAGAGATACTGAGCTTGGTAGTGATACTAGGTACAAACAGTGGACAACAATCAAACTTTTGCAGAAGCCTATTGTGTTGAAGCCGCAAACGGCCGCAGCGCTAAAATGCGATGGCAGACGTGCAACCGACCACAGCGACGGTTACATGCACAGTGCTGCAGAGTGTGGGTGTTGTGCACTTAGGAAGACTGACTTAACTTCTGTATTACAGTACAATTCTATGGGGTTGCTCTAAAGCTACAGCAAAATGCACTGCATTCAAACTCTTTCACTAAATTAGTATATATATATATATATATATATATATATATACTGTATATATGTTTACATATAAATTGTCCAACATAAACCATTACCAAATTACCATTCTTAACGCAGAACTGAAACATTCTAACCACAATTTAAAATTTGAATTTTAAATAAACCTAATTTTCATTAATTAGTTAAAGTAATATACATATTAAGTCAAAATAACATAATCTACATTCCAAAAGCCAGTTTCAGATTCCACAGGATACTTTCGCCGTCAGCCACGATTACTGAATAGCACAAAACCATACGGCTTCTTTTTATGCTTTAAAATTGGCTATCGAAAGAAACTGAAGCGATTCCTCGGGATATCACCGTTATAGCAGGCTAGCGGTGGCCTGGGCCCCCGGACGTGCACTTACTGCAACTGTCCCGAATGACGGTGAACTCAGAGCAGTAAGGGCCCTCCATGTCCAGAGGCCTCTGCTCCTGGCTCCCCTTGCGAAACTTGGGAAAGAAGCGGCTCAGTCTCTCCTTCTTCTGAACGGGAGAGTTGGTGCCTGTAGACTGGCCGCTGTTCTGCTCTTTCACCTGGGCCATTCCCGAAACGCGCGCAGACTCTCCGAGCGCCTAGAGCGAGAGGGTCACTGGAATATCTTCAGTGCAGCGTGACAGTCACTTCCTGTTTTCAACGTATGGTTGCTGCTGCCTGGTTTACCGCACGCACAGCTCGTCTTACTTCCTGTTAGAGATAACATGCTCGATGTCTAAAATAAATGCAAACTGTACATGTGACAAAATGCAAGTTTCCACAACTTAGCCAGTCAGAGTTAAATTTACTGCAATACTCCAACCTCACGCAAAAATACCCTGTGCTTTTTTCTTACTGACGCCCATAGCATAAAAATATTTTACTTGTTTTTAAAAAAAGAAAAAAAGAGGGAAATCTGACATTACCATGACATTGTTACTGCTAAATGCATTCGGCTTCTAGCAGTGCAGAAATGTAAATGCATGGTAACCCAGAGACATAAACAGATATAACATCCACTTAGATATGGCACTTTAAGTCTTTTTGGAATAATTTCTTTGGTTCTATGATCAGACCAGCTGAAAAACCTACCATAAAGAGGCAGTGATGTTATTTACTATTTGTTATTTAGCTATGGTACAACCAGGGGTGTAAGAACAATAGTGATATGCACGCACGCACGCACACACACATACACGCACGCACACACACACTGTTTACAATTATTAACATTACACGTGTCATTACATACAACACAATAACACCACAACACATGACAATTCAGGGAACTATCTACACGGTTTATGGGGTTGGCACACATCCAACATGCCACACTGCCCCCGTCCTGGGGGGTTACCTATCCCAGGACCCCCACAGAGTCCCGCTAAGCCTTGGGGCATCGGCAAACTCGCCATGACCGCAGTGCCCCAAATCCTCCCCCCTCCTGCCATCAAGGGTTGACAATCCCGGGGCAAACATCACAACTGGAATAAGTCCCAAAAGTCCGGTGCTCCCTGTCCGGTGACAACAGGAGCCGTACACTGGTGGCAGCTGGGGACCGCGGGCAAAGCCGGGCTACTAGTGTGCGCTGGGCTGCAGGCAGGCTTTGGGGGTGCGGGAACCCCCGGCGCTGCTTGGCAGGGGTCCACTCTGGGCTGCCGGACCTGCCGGACCGCGCTGGCTCCCCTGCTCCCCGGATCGGGTGGCCCCTCAATGCCACTGCGGCTCGACCAGCTGCTCCCACGGCTTCTCCAGGGTGCGCTTCCACGTCCTCCGGCAGTCACCCTTTGTTCGGCTCGGCCTCCTCGAGGCGACACGCCTCCTCGCAGCCGAGTAGTGCCACTTCCGGGTTTGCCACCTCTGGCTGTCGCCCCCTTGCTCCCAGCTGGCCTGCTCGCTGCTGCTCTGCAGACTCACGCAGCCGCTCCCAGGCCTGCTGGTCCTGCTCCCGCTGCTCTGCAGACTCACGCAGCCGCTCCCAGGCCTGCTGGTCCTGCTCCCGCTGCTCTGCAGACTCACGCAGCCGCTCCCAGGCCTGCTGGTCCTGCTCCCGCTGCTCTGCAGACTCA
>JAODKL010000034.1:8572862-8616324 GCA_026780765.1 Petrocephalus schoutedeni
TATGGTTTTTCAGCATCGACTTCTTAATTCAGAATGCCCGTCTTTGTCCTTCTTGACTTTGACTTAATTCTTCACTTCGTCTGCTTTCCACTATGTTCAGAGAAGAGCATGCCACAGTTATATCGTCCTAACGCATGCACAGGTATTTCGTAAATGTTTATCCTCTAATGAGCACTTCTCCAAGCGCGGGCCCCTGAGACGTGGCTTCAAATGACTACTGATACGACTGAAGAGGATCATCAGATGATGCATTTGTCTGGGTCGTGAATGCTTATGATAAGGGACAGATGGAAGTGCTTAAGTGTGTCTGCTAGTAACAGTTTTCATGTTACCTGTTGTGTTCCATTGATACATATGTGCATTTATATGATGATCACAGCATTATATATCATAGAGTCATCGATAGAGATCAATAGTGCAATAACTAGGGAAAGTGCATGGTACAAAAAGAAACCAGCAAGATTCTTTGAAATTGGCCAGTACTCTACAGAAAAGACTGGTTCAGTGTCAGTCCTTGAGCGAGAGAGAAAGCCGGGTATTATTCCGATGGAGGGTTCCGTGGAGTAAAAGGATGTTTTTGTTAAAAGCCTGTATCTGTCTCCTCTCTGTCAAAGTGAATCAGACGCATCTATTTTCTCCCAGTGCACTAATTCTGAACTCGACTGAGAGCATAATGATTAAGCTTTCTGCACTTTCAAAGTCACCTATGAAGTTAGCCAGCTCGACACATCAATATCACTACCAATGTAAGTAAAATGTTCCATGCGTTTTTGAGGAAAGAGAAATGGTTGTACTGTGTAAGTCTAGTGAAATAGTTATTTTTAAAATTACCAGTAACTACAGTGCTGTGCAAAACTCCTAGGCAAGAAAATGTTTTTTGCTATTTATCTGAGTAGTCAGTGTATGACTCCTCAAAAAACAACAACATTTACGATTAAAATATATGTAGATGAACAGTAAGACTATAAAAATCAGCAAGAAGTTACTGATATCTTGCTGGATGGCTAGATTAACACCTCTTTGGTTCCCCAGCCATTCCATGTATTAGTTAAATTGCACCATCAACTCAATTAATTAAATAATGAAATTAGTTAATGAATTCAATGATGTATTGATTCATCATTTTACCATAATTGTCTTTGACTGCTTAAGACTTTTGTACAGTACTGTATTTCCTGAAAATACTTGTTCATTATTTGCTATCCGGTCTGATGAACAATCATTTGGTATTTTGCTAAAAATAAAACAGAAAATTATATAATTTTCCTGTTCTACAGACGTCTGTCTAGGGAATTTGCTTCTTGGTTTTCTGTTACATGCAAAAAAATAAATATGTTGTATTATTTTGAAAAGAACTTCTTCAGAATATGTAAATAAATAAGCATGTGATTAAATTAGGTAATCTTGTCCATATGATTGTACTGTGGGCAACTAAAGAATAATATTAAAACAAAGATGAAACTTGAGGCTGGTCTTTCGCTGCATTAGTTATTGACCATGTTGACACTCTGCGCCACGATGCCGTAATGTCTTGCGTTACGAACTGCGATGAGGTGGATATGTCAGGCGGCGTGTAGCCTGGGAGATTTGCAGATTTGAAACTGGGATAAATGGAGGACTCGGGACCCAAGCTGTGCTGACAGAGAGCCTATTCATGATGGGATGGGCATGAGTGGAGGACAGCAGCTGTAGGTTTCCGTGCAGCAGTACCAAGTGATGGGTGTCAGTCATTGTCAGCCGCTGCTGTCTTAGAAAGAAAGGACACTGTGAATATATGGGTTCGGGGATTTTTTTTCCCCTGTAAATTATGCATGTGGTTTCTGCTCACCATATATACAGACTACTGAAAAATACATTTCAGGGGACACATTAGGACAGTTTGTATGGTTTTAATGCCAGGGGTGCAAGAGATGTATTAGACTCAGAATTCGCCGGCTGTGTACCGAGCCAGGGAGACATTTGTGTCCTGCAGATACTCCTGCAGTGGCCTGCCTGAAATGATGCCGGTGTCTGAGAAGTGATGGAACTGTGAGTTAAACTGGCTAGCAGATAACACCGGTAAGGGATTTATAAAACCGGAAATGATTCGCAGCACAGGCAGCTATGGGAAACGAAAGTCGAAAAAAAAGGACAAAAGGAAAAAAATATTTTAAATGATTCAATTATTAAAGCAGTAGCACTGAGAAGGTGTCATCCCTTTTCCCAAGACATAACTCGTCCTATTAATGCGGAATCAACAGATAAAATAATAGCGTTTTGTTCCTCTTTGGCCCCCTAGTGTGAGAGAATCCCCACCCCACTTTTCTTTTTTTTTTTTTTTTTTTAAACAAATTTCTGCTAAGTGCTGTAAAGCAGATGATTCCCCGTGTCTCACGGGAGGGCAGGAAAGTGCTCCGTGCCCCCCGGCGCTGGAAACCATGCCACAGCCAGTTGGCTGAGGCCAGTGCGTAATGCGGCTCTGCGGAGGTAGTCTTACTGCGGGGGCTGAACCGAGCACCACCCCAGGGATCAGCGATGTCTGTGGCCAGCTTATCAGCACTCCTCGCTGGTGCACAGCGGACGGCCGCCTGATCCTCAACTCGCGTCGTGTCACGTGACTGAAGTAGGGTTACACTGTGGCTTACTCACAGGTGAATGAATACAAATAAACAAACTGTGCTTCCAGTTTCCTATTTGGATTTTTTTTATTACACCTTGAATGGGGGATACAGGGATACACATTGTGTTTTATTTATTTATTAGAAAACATGCGACCTGTACTCTGGGTGCTAGTGTGTATGCATTACATTAACTAAATCTGCACAATTAGAAGCCTTTTTTTTGCATTGCACAAGTATTAAAAAATATGGAATGCTGGCATTTTTACTGACTGGCCACTAGAGGATAGTGTTGATCTATTTTCAAACATGGTAACGTTCTGAAAATGTTCTTGACTAAATTTGTTAAAGGTGTGCTGGGTATTTTGAAAAGGGTTATTGTACTTTAATTTATAACTACCTGTTAGCATTAGTTAAGGTAACAATAATCTATTTTTAAATAAATAAATAAACATTTTTATAATATTTGTATAATAATGGTTTTCCAGCTATGATTCCGTTTCATAAAGGTGTTTCTCTTTCATAAAAAGTTGTTTTTTGTATGTGTCTATGGACAGACAAAGCATATGTTCAGTCTTGTATTTGAAAATTAAGCAAAAGTACCAAATTAATGGCTGTGTATATTTTCCATCTCAAATTCTCTGTAATGTATTAATTCTGATTAATGTATTTCTCTGCATTTCCTCAAAGGGTTAAAAGGGCTTCTGCTGATTTAAGGAGCTTGCAATGGTACAAACGGATTACTGAAGCAGAGACGAAGTTGGTCAGAGCTCAACAGATTGGAACCCCTGGCCGGACAATTTAGCGTCACCCGTTGGTCCTTCCACCTTTGAGATGCCCTCCCTTCCCAATGACGGAGGTGTGTAATCTGAAGCAATAAAAACAATTGCGCTTTTTCTCGCGTCTCGTAATGTGATGTTTGTCTCTGACCCTTTAACCCTAACCCCCCTGCAGAGGATCGGGGGACGTCCCCTATGAAGCCACCACCGGTGCTGTCCTATCAAAATGGCGGGAAGAGGAAAGGGCGCGCAAAGAAGAAGAAGAAGGGCATCATCACAGCCAACATAGCTGGGACCAAGTATGAAATCGGTATGCGGTGCAGCCGTGGCAAAAGCCTGCATGAATACATATGGTGGGTTTAACATGCGGCATGTGGTAAGGCTGGCAGGCAATTGACTTACTTAACCCACACAAACCATTAGCCGAATCAAACGAACAGACACAATTTTCTTCATATATATATAATATAATATGTGTGTGTATGTATTTTATTTATTATATAAAATACCTATTCAAATATTATATAAAATACATGGTCCGACGTCTTTGCAGCAGGACAGTATGAATAGCTGTTTCATCTGATTTCTCTGGCTGTGGGGAAAGCTTTTTTTCCAAATGGATTTAAATGACTAGCACTGGACCTTTCAGTTTGTAAAGACATACATTACATTAATTAAGACCTTGTTTTGTTAGGGCACATGAATTTTTCATTAGTCGCTGAATAATGAATACTTATTGGATTAATGTCGAAATGCACGAGCCACCTATCTCTCATACATTCAGTTTCCAGTAGAATTTAAATGCATTATGGGCTATTAATTCATCTTTTTGAGAAGGCATTAGGAATTTCAGCACTGCGGCTAGATGATTAGTAGAACATATTACTTCAGTCTGTAGATACATGAGGTTTGAAATTGATGCCTTAAACCAAGTAGAAGGCAAGAAAATGAAGTCCAGATAATGCAGGATGGCCAGGGTGAACATTCTTAGGCACTAAAGGCAGTGTAATATTTAGTTTTATTCTTTTCCTTAGTAGATATCCTTATTCTGATTGACACCTGAAGGGCAGATCAGCAAAAAGGGACACGCTACAAAGAGCTGTAGGAAGTTTTATGGCCTGCTTGAAAAACACCAACACATAACCCAGAGAAACGCGGAGTGTGCAGTAGATATTGGCGCAGAGGAGCCAGGCTGTATTACGGGGCAGCCGACGCCCCCAGACGCCTGACACCGCGGCGCGGGAATCCGCTAATGTGGCTCTGTTAGCGGACATTAACATTACCACGTGTTAGGCGATGCCCCTCTTTATACACGGCTCGATCCCATCTTAAAGTGTGTTGTGACTATATTTGCTTGAACTTTTTTTTTTCCAGTATAGTTATTGAGTTACTTAAGTTATAGTATCGAGAATAAGCACTGCTGTATCGTCCTCTCAGTGCGCATAGTAATAGCCGAAATGGCCTTCCTGAAAACGAAAGACGAGGACGAGACGGCCAATCTCATCTGGAACGACTCTGCCGTGCAGCACGAGAAGATTGCTGAGCTCAGGAACTATCAGGTGAAGCCCGTTTATTTAAAGAGGCGACGTGGACTGTGGATTGGGTGGCATCAGGTCTTATAGACCTTCATACAGATTTATTGGGTGTACAGGGTTTTAACTTTCTGAGCACTGAGGGGATGTGAGCCTGGTTATCAGTCCATGTCTTAACTGCTAGGCCACCTGCTGTCTTTATTTAGCATTAAGAGAGCGTTTATTTAGCGCTTTTTTTTTTTTTTTCGCCTAATACCTTCACAATGACTAGCTAAAGTTAATGGGGGATCAGAGTAGATTTGGGGGGGGCTCACAGGTTATAGCAGGAATGTAACTGTTTGCTACTAGGGGATTAGAAGTTGGTAACATGAGGTAAGCCTAATTACATGAGAGTCCAGCAGGGGGAACCCCTTTGCTACAAGCAGTTTACCTTAAGGATGAGAGGAGGGGAAGCCCTGCTTTGCTTAATGGAAAAGCTTCACGGTGCAGTGCTTCTATGGCCGTAACCCTAAGCAGGAGCCCAAGACCCAGCAGCATGTCCCTGGGTCTTGTTGGATAGCTATCAAAATTTTATCAAAATGCCAACAAAATGCATGTATATGCTTGTAAAAAAAGAAAAAACACGAGCACTTTTATCTGTGTTTTGGGTATAGTTTTGGAGTTATAAAGCAGCTATGTATAAATCAAGAATGGGGTTACATGTCAAAGCTAACTCCTGTGTTTGTCAAATGAAGTATATGTATAGTTTTTCAATCTCAACTAAACAGAGAGGGCACTCAAACGCTCTCAGAGGACCTAATTAATGCAAGAGCCCAAAGAACAGATAAAGATGCCTTGATCTTTTTCACTCGTCACCTATTTATCATCCTGCCAGCTGCAAACACTGAAAATCTTTTTTTTTTCCATGAAAGTTCCAGGTTATTTTTTTTAAATTTGGAAGCATATGTGAGGTTTTTTTGAGACTTCTGAAATTAAGTATCAGGTGTTATTTTTTCTTCTGGAGGTAGTTAAGCGTCTGCGTGGCATATACAGGACCTGGCACCTCTGTTCTGCATCAACTGTTATATTACTCAGGGCAGTAATGATTCATTAAATCGACCGGAATGAAGGAGGTTTACCAGACAAACGGAACAGAAGGCTGGTATGATGAAAAGCAATATTTCACCATTTGACTTGGGTATAGAAATGTTTCAGGTTTCATGCACCATCCACCTCTATTTGCAGACGGCCCGTCTAAATGGCTCCAGTCATAAAACGCATAAAACTCATGCTGGAAGTCATAGGTTCATAAAGATCCGTTCATTTCGCATCTCATGCCTATGATGCCTGTCACACTTAGCCGTCTTTTGGAGTGACTGTAAGAGTTCTTCCGGGTCTCGGGATCCTAATTACGGGTGTCTCAACTGGATAGTTTTTGATTTCTTTCACAGTCGGTAAAATACATGTTCTTATTTTTTTTCCCACTGATTTGTTCTGAAAGTTTGCTGTCAAGCTGCGGTTCATATGAGCCTAATTAACGGCTCTGTTCAGCCTCATTTGGTCAAAGTATACAGAAAAGCCCTTTTTTAGCATTCATAGCAATTCATCTGTCACTGCCTACAATTGCAGGAGCTCTGATGCAGAACCAATTACTCTGCCCTGAGGAGAAGAATTGATCGTGTTTTTTTTTTTCTTTTTTAAATTAAAAACTATTTGCTAAACTAAATAAGTGTTAGGAAAGGTCTTACAGTCACCTTTTGTTTTGAGGCCGTAATTGAGCATAAATGTCAGAGCATTGTAATTTCGCTTCAAGCCCAGTGCTTTTTCTGAGGCATTTTCTTGGTGTTGGGGAAAAATAACTTAATAGGTTTAACAACATTATTATTCTGTCATTTTGTCATTTATCACTACAGAGAATTAACCATTTCCCAGGGATGGGGGAGATTTGTCGGAAAGACTGCCTGGCAAGAAACATGGCCAAGTAAGTGTTTGTGTTGGACGGCGTCCCGCTGTGGCCGTGAAGGTAGGCCGTGTCGGAATACAGATGGTATGGTGTCCCTTTCCTTCTGTGCAGAATGATAAAGAGCCAGCCTCAGGAATATAGCTTCATCCCTAAGACCTGGATCTTTCCCGCCGAGTATACCCAGTTTCAAAACTACGTTAAAGAGCTACGGAGGAAACGCAAGCAGAAGACCTTCATTGTGAAGCCAGCAAATGGTGCCATGGGCCACGGGTAAGTTTGTTAGTAGCCTTGCTGGGCTGACTCTCAGCCTTGTTTGGGCTGAAGGGATGTGGCACACTTGGCAGTGGGTAAGTTTGTTAGTGACAGTGATTTATTGACTGATTCTGGGCCTGGACAGGGCTGAGGGGTTAGGGTACACTTGGCTATGGGTAAGTTTGTTGGTTGCCAAGCTGGACTGAGTGACTCTGGTCCTCTACAAGCCTGAGGGGTTAGGGTATGCTTGGCCATGGGTAGATTTGTCTATAACCATGTTGAACTGAGAGACTCTGAGCCTGGATAGGGTTGAGGGGTTAGGGTATGCTTGGCCATGGGTAGGTTTGTCTATAACCATGTTGAACTGAGAGACTCTGAGCCTGGATAGGGTTGATGGGTTAGGGCACACTTGGCCAGGAATTCTATAACTGCCACATTATTACTCAAGACCTAATTTTCCTTGGCCAAAAAAATTAGCTCAAAGACACAGCCATGGAAAATCTATTTCTCAGAGCTCTGGACTTATAATTATTGAGTCTCTGTATCAAATGCTGTGAGGGCATTGAGAGGTCATGTTTCATTTGAAAATATTGTGTCAATTAAGCAAGTAAACACCTCAGGGCGAGAGGTAATATCTTAATTACAAATCCATAATGTTAACGAATTCCGACTTTATTACCCTAAATATTTTTCTTCTAAAACCAGTCATTTACATCGTTTCATTTATTTGGAGTCAAATTGCTAAATGTGGCACTTGGGGAAAATTCGTGGAGGAAAGACATATTTATACTTGCAAGAAAGTGTTAGTTAACAGCAGAGTGTTTGCAAAGGTCAAAAGGGTGAGTTGCGTCTGTTGGTGGGTATGTCTCATTTCTCTGGCTGTTGGAGAAAATGGCAGAATCTCAGGCATGAGCTCAAAGGCACTGTACTAACATTTCAGACCAATAGATGGAGATATTGATACGCTCAAGTTGTATGAGCGCGCGCTGTTACTCTTCGGGGTCCCTCAGGTACATGTGGATCACTGCGGGTATTATTGTATTGTAAGCTGTTATTTATTAAAGAATAAAAGTCTGCAAAGGCTGAATTATTACTATACATTAAGAAAGTGAAAGATAATTTAAGGTGAGTTTAGCAGGGGCTTTTGAAGGAGGATGAGAGATTAGATTTGAAAATTCACAGTGTGATACAGGAAATTAAGTTATATCTTCCTCTGTAATTTATTTTCGGTCTGGAAGCCAAATGAAGTTATTGTTTATGTCTGAACTGAAGCTTGTTAAAAAGCATCAGGTTTAAATGCAGAATCCCAATGGCGCCAAATTAAACAGCCACTGAGAGTGCTTTTTTGATTACCTGACAGCAACGCTCATCAATCATGTCCGTTAATTTACTGCTACACCTACAAACAGGTTTAACCCAATCCTCGCCTGACGTCTCTTCAAATAGACCTTTGCATATTTAGTAAGATGATAATTCCCCAGGTTTACCTATTAGGTTCATGCAGGATTATTATTTGTGCTTAAATGAAATCGTATGGATTTTGTGTGGCATCTGTGCTTTTTAACACCTTTTCTGATTTTTTATTTTGTTTTTACCTCTCAACATTCTTCTGTTGTGTGGTGTTTGCACCTGTGTATGTAATAAAATAAAAAAAAAAAATATATATATATATATATATCTAAAATAAAAGTATAATATGTTGTACTGCTTTGTTTTGATTACTATATGCAAGCTGTTGAAAAAGATGTTCCAGAAAATTATGGCTAAAGTGAAAGTGATAGGACGCAAGCAATCTGGAACCCCACCTGGAGTGCGAGTCCTCCGCCATTATTTTAAAAGTTCAGCCAAAAAACTGGGATTATGCTTTTGGGCTGGAAGCCTGTTACCGGGCTGTGGTGTAGTGGTGCTGAATTCTCCTGGAAAAGGAAGAAGGAATGAGCCTCTGGTCTAAGCAGTCAGTTAATGAGATTCTTTTTTTCGTTGGCTTGGAATTGTAACAACAAATAAACAAAGCCAAACGCTTTTCAGTATTAATAGATATGCCTTGCCAATGGCATCTTGCTCCCCGAGTCAGTCTTTGGGGAGCGGACTGATTGAATCCCTCATTTTTGTCTCCATGTCAGGTATACCGCTTTACTTTCCACACCACCAGTGACAAAGGGTCAAATCAGAGATATTTTATTAGCTTCTGAAAAGTCCCCCGACTGTCTGTTTTCCTGTGCTCAGTCGAAAACTTAACAATCCAGTGGTTTGTGTTCTTCGTTCAAAGTTCACCATTATTGACCATTATTGACTTGCTTTCCTGGAAGCTCTGAAGGAGTCGCTTGAATAACGTATGCGATACGTGTCTGTCGTAGGATCTCTCTGATAAGAAACTGCGAGAAACTTCCTGCCCAAGAGCACTTCATTGTCCAGGAGTACCTTGACAAGCCTTTCTTAATGGAGGGCTACAAGTTCGACCTTAGAATCTACATCCTCGTCACATCCTGCGATCCGCTCCGGGTCTTCCTGTACAACGACGGCCTGGTGCGGATGGGCACAGAGAAGTACCACGCGCCCAACGAGTCCAACCTGGTGAGGGAGCCGCATGTGCCAGATGTCTCATTAAACATTAAAACCACTCCTTGGGTTCCTGCGCTGCCTGCCACAGCCCCCTCTATCGCATGCAGATCAGATTCTGTTACACGCTGTCTGACACATAAAAGTGCTGCCTGACAGAGTGAGATTAATGAAGAATCTTTTACACCCTGATTGCACAAACAAAGCAGCAACTGGGGAGGGTGTGAGAGACTGAGACAGGTTTGGGAGACTCTTCAATTCCTACTTGTTATAGATCCCAGAGCACCAAAAAGGGGGCACAAGGCTGACACTGAATATGCACGTTTTTAATAGAAAATTAGCAAAGGAGAAAACTCCTGTCTACACTGCACTGAATGAGGCTTAATGTATTGGCCATTTACGGTCATGGAAATGCACTGTTTGATATCCCTTTTCTCCCTACTAAGAATCAGCTGTACATGCACCTGACAAATTACTCTGTGAACAAACACAACGAGAACTTCGAACGAGACGAGACGGTAGACAAAGGGAGCAAGAGGTCCATCGGATGGTTCACAGAGTTTCTCCGCACCAATGATTATGATGTGACAAAATTCTGGGGAGATGTCTCTGTAAGTGTTCCCGAATGCTCACATTGCGAATATTTGTGTTTTGTCATGGGGTCTAGTGACACTTCTGGGCTTACCTTGAATAATCCAACATAAGTTAAGCCTGTAACATTAAACCTGCGTGTCTCACTTTATGCCATCTTTATGTATTGTGTCCAGTGTTCCACTTTCCTAAACTATATAAATTGTTATAATTCTGTTCTCTTTTTCTTATATAGCGCTGTGTTTAGTGCATTCTGCATGTTTGTTATAAATATGTTACATGTGGAGAATAGAGTTCTTGGAAAACAGAAAATGTGTCCCTAAATGAACATGTACATTTTGAAAAGCATGGAAAATGAGTACATAATTAATTATATTTACGGATTTCCTCAACTAAGTAGGGGGAAAAAAGGATTTAAAAAATTCTGGTTGCTACATAATGTTTAATGTTTATGGCACAAAACAAGGTATAATTGCATATGCCTATGCAAATGTTATCCTTGTTACATCCAGCACCAAAATAATGTGGCAATTACCATAGCTCTTCTGTTGAATGCAAAATACATTAAGGTAATTAGGTATGGCCTTATTAATTTTGCTGAATTGACTGCAGGATAATGACATAGATTATTTATTACCGAATTATCAATGATCTGCTGTATACATTTTTTTCTAGATCATTTTTTTAATGTATAGCTTTTCTGGTTCCTCTGGTGTATTGTTCACTATGTTTCAATTCTTAACTTAATTACAGAAAATTATAACTATGTACATAAAAAAAGCACTGATGCAAAAAAAAAAAGCATTGATAAAGCGTATTTGATTTTATAAGTGAGGAAAGTGTAGCCCGGTTTGTCAAATTACACAGGCCTGCTAATTCCCCTAAAAAGAATTTCGGGGGCCAGAGACAGCAAATGTCTGCTCGTGCTTCCATCTGATGGAACAAGTAGGTTTAGCCTGACGCTCGTGCCTCTCAGCTGCCAGTCGCGCCCCTTGTAGCCAATAAGGGCGGCTTTCTGCTGGCGTGCTTCTCAGCCCCGCTTATGAGAACAGGCTGCGTGTGCTGCTTTTCGTTCCGACTCACCTCTAAATTAATTAGGCTTGAAGAAACCCTTGAATAGATGACATTTTTTACAGTTACAAGTCACAGGACCTTGCCGTTGCTTTTTTGCTAACAAGGGAACATACTCCATTTTGTTCACTTGATTTGGTTCATTTGTGGCCTTCAGACTAAATAGTATATATTTGTTTTCAGCCTAATTAGGGCTAGCCAGTTCTTCTGTTACTTAATAGTTCCAAACCCTTTGGAGCTATTTAAGAATCATTAGTGCACAGATATAGTTCATTATATTAATAGTTTTGTAAATAAATGCAAAGTAACAAGTAAATTAATAATGAACAGTAATCTGAATGTGAGAAAATATATTTACTTGCAGTATAAAATGGACTTCCTGTGGTAGCTTACCAAAAAATGAAGTTTAGTAATTTTTATATATGAAAACAAATCCCAAATCAATGACTTATGAAGATGACAAAATAGATGGTCACCTGACCACATTTGCAGGCAAATGTTGGTTAGAAGAAAGGCACTAAAGATGTGTATTAAGTTTCCACGAGGTTGGACATTTGTATACAGTAGTTTGCTTGTACCGGGGCGGCTGTCTCATTAATGACTGTTTAAGAGACAGTTGAGAAGAATGAGTCTGAGGTGGTTGTATCTGGCCCTGCGCTGATAAGAGACTCACTGCGGCAGGAGCTGGTCGTGAAGACGCTGATTGTGGCCGAGCCTCACGTCCTCCACGCCTATCGAATGTGCCGCCCGGGTCAGCCACCAGGGAGCGACAGCGTCTGCTTTGAAGTGCTGGGATTTGACATCATTCTTGACCGCAAGCTTAAGCCCTGGCTTCTCGAGGTAAACTGGCCGCCACTGACCAGCTGTGGGGTCGTCGATTTCCTCCACTAGGTTTGTTGGGTCCGTGGAGGCCAATGCTCTGTAAATGACAGAACGGCATCTTCACACTGCTGGATGTTTTGGATACCGCTTTGTTTAAATGTGAAAGTGCGGTTTCAAAGTGCACCCTTTTAAATGCGGTTAAATCGCGAAACAGCATGTCGAACAAATGATCGTGAATAAAATATTCTAAATAGGGGACGTAAGCTTTGATTGAATCAAACTCAGATGTCCATTTGTGTGGATGCATGCATTAAAAAATGCATAAATAAGTGTTGTAGCTACTGTACCATTAGTATAGCTTTATCATTGGTTACAAATACTAGGGTAGAATGCTTAACTACTGGGAAAGTTGGTGATAAAATTGTAATTCTGCAGGAAGTATGACATACTGTAATCCCCCCCTTTTCTTGCTCTGCCTGCTTGAGTCTCTCACGCCTTTCAGTCTCCGTCGACGTGCTAAGTGATACCTGATGTGCCCATCGGTAATCATTTCTTGTCACAGTGCTGCAATTGCTAAAAGGCTGCTTTGTGTCTGAAATGTTAATTAGCTATGTAAACCCCAAGTTCATAAGTCACGGGGAACACCGAATGTGTCGTTCTTTTTGACGCATTGACTGCAGGGACCTTGGAGAGAGGATTTAGGGGCTGTGATTTGTGGAGGTGTTATGTGCTTTAATTTTAAACCTAAAGCACCGTCCTCAGCAGTAAAACGTAATGGAAACATTGTCTGGAGCTGTGCTGTCGGAGGGCTCTCTCCGCAGCACTTATTCAGCGAGATTAAGGCTGCCCTGTCCACGGGATCTCTAATTTAACTCGGGATGTGTACATAACAGTAGCAATAAATTGCCAGCGATAAGATATTAACCAGAGAGGAAAATGCTCCCAGGATAGGCTGCCCTTCTCACCCGGTAGTGCTGTATATCTCCGAAGCCGGCGCCGTACATGGCCTCACACCGGCGTTCCGAATATAGGTCAGAGCCGCAGGTTTCCCGGGGCTGCTACCACAGAAACCCAAGTCCTCTTTCTGTCAAGCTCTCGCCGCGCCCCGAGATCCGGGCCAGGTTTTCCGGCCTGCCTGAAGCGCTCTCGACGAAGGCAGCGACCTAAATCTTCTAACCCAAAGTGCTGGCTCTTTTTTATATACCAACAGACTGACTGGAGGATTTAAAATGCCTTTGGGATAATTGTTTGTATTTACCATTATGCGGTGGAAAATAACTCTGTACGAAAGCTGTTGTTTTAAAGAAAGGGGAGCCTTTATCGGCATTTCGGCAGGGGTGCTGGAGAACGCGTCTCGCAATATTCTGCTTTTCCAAGTTTCTTTTTTTTCCCCCCCTCTCTCCCTGTGGCTGAATGACAAAAGGGCACAAAGTGAGACGTGCTCAATGCCTGCTAATGCCTTTGGTCGCGAGCTTGGAGCACTGCAAGTTAAAAAAAAAAAAAAATGCAAAGAGCAATAGATGCAGTTGTTACACTTCACTGATAATGATACCCTCAGTACACTGCCTGTCTGCCATAAATCTCATCAATTAACATCCCTGCAAGTTCCACATGGAGAAAGCAGCTTCTTTTTCATGGTACATTTACGGCAACAGCAATTTATTTCCAAAAATTCAACTGTTTAGTCTAGAGACATTTCTAAACAAACTAACCTTTGGCCCATTTACATAGCTCTCTACCCAGCATGATCTGACATTTTCTCTTCTGTTAAAAACCCAGGACACGACCCATTACACCGTACAGGTACATGTAAGATTAGCCTAATTAATGTATTCCTCCTGACCCCGCTGTATATCTACGGGTCTCATAATGAGCAAGAAGTATATTTCTTGGGAATGTTGAGGCTAATCTTTGTTGTTTAAATGTGAGTTTTACGGCAGCCCAGGCTGCCATGCTGTGGTCACTCTAAATTAGGCTGTCTGTGATGTTAGGCATTCCCCCATCATAGTTGCTAGTTTTTCTTTTTTCTTCTCCATCTTTTACCCTCAGACAGCACTGTTTTGGCAACAGACGAGCTTAAAATAGGAACGGAAACTTCAGACCAAATAAATTCTGATCGTGTACCTGTGAGGTAGATGGTAGATGGTATCGCGTAAAGTAAATGTCAAATACAATTCTCCTTCCGCGAGGGTGCATTCCCAGAAAAAGGGGCGTGATTGTGGCACGCATCACGAAATTACGCCGAAAAGTCACCGTCATTTTGACAGGGCAATTCACATGTGTAGTTTCGCAAACAACTCTGATTAAGGACGCCGGACAGATCTCAGCGTAGTGATTTGAAAATGAAATGGCACAAAAGAAATCACCAGCTACAAAAATATGGAAGACGAATCACAATGTGCACGCGCATGCTAAAAATGACTAAACGCTACTTGGACAAGCATTAATCAAACAGAACGGAATAGTAGCCACCTTCCATAAAACAAAGATCAGACAGGATCTGTTTGGTTCCCATTGTGACTGTGGAGGTCTCATTTGTCCTCGTTTCTCTGTTGGACAGTAAACAGCCTCTCTCTTCTCTATACACATCTGCACGCACATGCAGACAATTCCGTTTGGTGAATTAGCTAGCGCTCCATCGCTTAATCTGCTCTCTATTCATCTTCTTTGGTTTTTGCATGTATACGCTAACCGGAGTCCAGTACTAGAAATAATTGCCATACTGGCTAGTAATCTGGAAGTTTGCTGCTGGGAAACGCCAGCTGGGAATTCGAACGGTATTGATCGAGCTGCCTTTACCCTTAGGTAAAGTACGGTATCTCAGCATGGCACTGATGTAGCCGCCCGGGGTTCTTTGACTTCCCGCAAGTCTTTCTAGGAACTGGTCACATCGGAGCGGATAAGCTAGCATGACAAATAATGTTACAGTAGTCGACAGGAAAATATTCAGGACACACAGTTGGTGGAAATAGGAGACAGTACAAGCAAACTGCCCCTTTAAATCGCACGCCTGTCGCTCGCTCCTGCTGGAAATTGACGCTGAGCTTATTTATTGTTTTATGAATCGGTGGTGGTTTCCTGGCCAGTGCAACTCGGTACAAGGACCGATTGCGGTGTTCAGCCTCATTAAAGCGCTGTGTTTGTGGGGGTTTCCAAAAATACAGCTGGTTTTCTAAATAAAAGGGGGGGGGAGCGTTTTCAGCTAGCAGAGTAATTAGGAGGGTGGTGGAAGGCCTGCATGAGGCTGCGTCTTGCAGGATGCCGCTTGTTAGCCAGCCGCCGCGTGTCGGACCCTGAGTGTTCAGCGGGGTGTGCTCTTTCTTCAGGGCATTCCCTTATGGAACATGTGTGACTGTTTTGATCAAGCCCAGCCTTGCTTTCAGGCGCAGAGGGTAGAGGGGGACCTAATTTTTACCATGCGAGTGTCGCTCACACATGCACACACACTCACACACACACACAACAAATAAGAGAAAAAACAGTAGAGTCAGTGTTTTATTCCTTTTTTTGTTGCACCCAAGTGTTGTTTGAGGACCCGAGAGAGAGAGCACCGCTGGCTTATTGTAAAAAGTTGGGCTGCCATCGGCATCGTGCAGCCGTGTCTGTGGCCTAATTGCACGCCCTTTGGGGGTGGGGGGTGCGGCGAGTGATTGGCATCTAATGAGCCAGACTTGGGTCAAGCGTGCTCGGGGTGTTTGTTGGGATGGTGACAGCTCAGACTGCACCCTGCGGTGGTCATGCCACTTTCCCCTCCCGATTGTTTCAATATGAGTTTGTTTGTCCTTCCCTGAAAGCCAACACAAGCCAGACTTCCTCCTTTCCCCAGGAATGAACAGGCATGATCTGCAACAGCAAGCATAAACAAACGGCTTGTTTTTTAGGCTCACACAGAAACACTTTTGATCTTGTGGGGGTCTCCTCTGCCCCCGAATGGGTTATTTCCTCTCTTTTCTGTCCGTTGAACCCCTTGCAGCCACAGTTATTCTGAGAATATTCTTAAAATATCCCCTGTTTGTGTGAGGGACTTAATAGCTTACAGTTACATAACCTGTGTTTGAAGGAATGTTCCATATATGAATTGTGTAGATAATGGAGATGAGAAAGCAATGCAATTAAGGTGCTATTACATTTCTCCATGTACTATAATAGCAGGAAATACAGACATGCATATGGAGTATTTCGAAAAATGCAAAACACCAGCACACTGTAGATGTACTCATTTGATGTACTCATTTTGTGGCATAATTTTATTCCTTTCAGTGTTTTTATAGCAAAAAATAGTAATCTGCTTTAATTTTTATAGACTATTATGGACTAAAAATAACACTATATGTATTTGTTCTATTCAGTGCTATTTTTACAATTTACAATTTTACGTTGCAGATGAATTTCCTTTTAATTTTCTGTGTATTTTGAATGGCCTCACACACTACTCTAGGTGGCAGTATTCCCCTCCTCTATGAACAGCCTTGCTTGTAAACTGCCTTACTAAAAAGCCAACATTCTCAGATGGTCCAGTTTATGTTCCCATCTATCTCTGTAAACTGAAGCATTCTATTTTTCAGTTTTCAGAATTAGCGAGAAGCGATCAGATTACTTGGCCTGCCTTACGGAAAATCGTAAGCGGTCTTTGATGAAGGCTGGGTATTGGTGTTCAGCAGCTAGAATAGCTTGCCATGGATTGGGAGACGTAGTGGAGGTGACATACTATGCTGCTTGTTTGGTGCCTGAATTATGCTGGAGTTCTTTGAAACACCCTCAGCTCTGTCTTTAATTTTTTGTTGTGTTGATGCTTAATTATAAAATAGTTTTCTATTTTCTATTTCCCATTGCTCTTGGCAATATCTTAGCAATTTAAAATTGAATTCAATTTAAATGACACTTACCGTAATAAAATGCTTTGTATCCCATGCTTTGAATTGAAAGGATGCAACAATTCTGTATATGAGATTCATTTGCTGGCCACTCTTGCATGAAAGTTGATGATTTAATTACGGCAATTTTGTTTTCCACCGCATTTTGGCCAATAAAATGTTAAGTTCATAGTATAAATGTATCGGATTTTCTGCTTTTTTGTCCTCTATTTTAAGAGCCATAATTGAAGCGGTTTCATCGTTTATTCGTATATTGAAAACAAATGTTTTCATTGGGGGTAAACCTTGCTGTAGTGAAGTTACAGAGGTCACGAATCATTGGTTGTATCTGGAAATATCGGAAGGTTACTTACGTATTAATTGCAAAGAGATCCTGGTGCAGCAATGTTTAAAGTGCCATTTCACCTTGAGCTGAGCGAAAAAGAAATACAAAGAGGAATGTAATAGATTACTGGACATATTTATTAAGCAAGCGTCATTTTCTTTTATCCTTTTGTTGCGAATATTGGAAGGTTGAATCGCAAACCGCATTTTTCTGACATTTTTATTGAATGCCTGTTTGTACACGGCGTCTTTTAGCTCCTGCCAAAGACACTTAAGGAAATCACGACAGGGTCTTAAATGCTACAGGGGTTCATTAGCCCTGGACTTCCTCTGTAAGAAGGAGTCTGGTGCTTTGCCAGCTCCATTCTTTCTGCATGACAGATTGACACTACAAATCACACAGAAAAAATTAGACAGAAGGAAAAAAAAAATCCCCAGGATTATGCAGGGCAACGGCCCTAACTGGGTTTGTTGCCTTTTTTGTTCTTTTCTGGATGGAATGCAATTTTAAACTTTCTGTTTTTTCCACCCTTCATGGCTCCTCCCCCCCATGTCTGAGACATTTGAATGTTGGATGCGTTTAGAATACGGGGATCCGTGCTTTCTGTGAGGGGTGCGTGCCTCTTAAATGCCTGACAAGAGCCATCTCCTCGGCTCCCGTGTCGCAGAACTTGATGAGCCCTCTTTGTTATTTCGGCGAAAGCGGCCATCTGCAGCTCGCCGTTCTTCGGGCGTCGCTCCTGGTCGGGGACGAAGAAGGTCCTAGAGTTACGGTCA
This sequence comes from Petrocephalus schoutedeni, assembly GCA_026780765.1. Taxonomy (NCBI): domain Eukaryota; kingdom Metazoa; phylum Chordata; class Actinopteri; order Osteoglossiformes; family Mormyridae; genus Petrocephalus; species Petrocephalus schoutedeni. The sequence goes on from JAODKL010000034.1 coordinate 8,590,983, forward strand.
CTACAGTCAATTCATTCATTTTGCAAAGTTTTTTTTTTTTTTTTTTTTTCTTTCTCTCTCTCCCCTTTTTTTTCCACCCTGCACCCAGTTGTGATGTAAATATTATCTTACAGGCAGCTTCTAAGTCTCACACACATCAGTAACCACCTTTGTGTTGGGGATTAACATCCAGCCGGGCTAGATTTACCCAGGGCCGGAGAGGATTTGCGTGTCTCCCCCGCAGCACTCCTTCAGAGGAGAGTCGACCATTGCAGCTCATTTACAACCCCTGTAAACGTGCCGTCTAACGACACATCTCATGCACCGAGCATATGACATGCCCTACCGCGGTTTTAACATCACCGTCAAAATACGAATATATATAATGATGTAGTTTTAAGTGGGCATAGACCAAAAAATGTGGAATGAGATTAACACCTTTCTAAAATGGTTATGTGTTAAAAGTCTGCAATTTTTTTATTATGCAAGAGAGGTGCATTGGTTGCCAGGGTTTTTTAAAGTAATCTTTGTGTTTTTGTTTCTCCTTCATTCGTCACAACACTATTGCATCATAGGGACACTAGTGTGTGACAAAAATGCTGCAAAGTGACAAAGGGGGGGGGTTGCCCGTGGGGGAGAAGCTATCTGATTGCCTGAGGATTGTAAAACGATCCAGTCTTTAGCCGAGTCTGTGCCACTTGAAGTAAACTGTCATTTGAACTCCCTTTTTGGTAGAAATCAATTCAATCAGCATTATTCTTGATATGTTAGCTCCTTTGTTGTATTCAACAATCCCTGAGCCATCCGGAGGAGGTAAAAAAAAAAAAAATCAATTTGTCCTTTTACAAATGATACCCGATACCTGAATTCAGTACACAGACAAAATTCCAAATTTGATATAAAAAAGGGACCTCGTTCTAGACTTTCTTGACTTTGTCAGTAGTGTGACAGTAAAGTAAGTAGGACATTTTTGGAGTGATTTTCGCTCGTATTTGACACTGGCGGTAAATTTCAGCCATGCGTGATGTTACTGATATTCCGAGATTGAGTCATACTGCCTCATGGGATAGCAGGGGGCAGCAGCTCACCGCACGTAGAGATGGCCTGCTGTCCCGACTGATCAGGTGACAGCTTCCCAGACGAGGTCACATGTCAGAGAGCCGGCCTCGTAGATTATACGTGGGCGGGGACGCGCGCCCGGGTGAGCGAGAGCTCTTTCCAGCACTGCGAAAATGCTTTTTTAATGCAAAATTAATTATCTTCCAAATGTTGCATCCTAGATAAATCGTGCGCCGAGTTTTGGGACAGATCAGAAGATTGATTACGACGTGAAGAAGGGGGTCTTGCTTAATGCACTGAAGTTGCTGAACATCAGGTAATGCCCTGTCATATCGCTTTGTGTGTGCTGTCTACACATCTCCCACGGTATCCCAGAGGGCCCATTACGGCAGAGGCAAAAGTTAAATAAAAGGCTTCTATATAACTTTTACATTTACTTTATGCTTCCAGTTTAATTACTTACTATAATTTAATTTTGCCAATTAAAACTTTGAATACTTTTATTTATTTTTTATAATTATTTATATCTATTGTTCCTCTCAATACGAAGATGGCGTGAGTGTTTTTTTTTTCCATGTCTTGTTTATTGTATTGTGGCAAAATGTTGGAATTTTGTAATAAAATGAACAGAAACACAGAGTTGGTGCTGATAGATTGCTGATTGCCTGCATTGTGGTCTGTACTATGTGAGCGTGTCTGCCAGTGTGTGAGTGAGGGAGGGACTGTGTTTATAGGATTGGCTGTGGTTATAGATCTAATCTCCAGCTATAGTGTTCCCACTATATGTCCTCCACCAAACTAAATATAGACTAATGGTCCTGCATTAGGACAGACGAAGTGTATTGATTGCAAGGTGGTATACTGGGTTTATATATAGTAATGAAGTGTTATTGAACTCCATATAATACCTACTGACAGACAGCTTTATTAAATTACAGCCTTATATTTATAAAGAAATTTATTATTTTTATATGTAGCTCTAATTCTTTTTCAATACAACGCACTGGTCCAATATCATGGCTCTGTCATGGTAAATATCGTTTATTTGAAATATTCTCAGTGACTGCAGACCCGCTGTATGATATTAATTGTCATACAGGTAGGGTAGAGTTTTACGGAGTGAACCTGTGATCGGACTGGGATTTTGGGACAGGGCGTTCACATGAAGTGGAAAGGTGTTCGTGCGGAAGTGTAGATGGTGCTGTCTGTGGCCCAATCATATCCCGTGCCCCTTCTCACTGTGCCCCCAGAGGAAGTGACCGGAAGCGCAACCTGGCTCAGCAGAAGGCGGAGGCCCAGCGGCGGCTATACGGACAGGGCTCCACGAAGAAGCTCATGGCGGCCTCGTCCGAGTGGGAGCGCCAGCGCCACACGCTGGAGAGGAGGCGCGAGGAGCTGGTCCGTCTTCCCTTTTCGGCCTGCGGTCCGGGGAAGCCCGTCTCCCCAGTCCCCAGCATGTCTTTTACCCCTGGCCCCTGTCTGGCTGCCCAATCAGGCTTCCCTTTTACAAATGGTGTGATTGTTAACCGACGTCTAATAGGTAGTTTGTCATGGGTCTGATATTTGACATCGCGGGTTGAAGTAGGAGCTACAGCGGAGTATTTCTCAGCCTGGTCTTTGTGATACATTAACACTGACAACGTGGGGCGAAGCCCACAAAAAAAAAAAAAAGGCGCGGGACAATGTGGAATCCCGTGCACTCCATCTCCGGCTTCAGTAACGGCTCTAATGGTGAATGCCTCGCTCTGCATTTTAATGTCGATCCTGGGCAGCATATAATAGGAACACATGCTCTCCTCTTCCCAGAAAGAAAGGCTCGCCCAGGTCCGCAAGCAGATCTCCAGGGAGGAACACGAAAACCGGCATCTGGGGAACTACAGGTACGAGGACACGGGCTGAAGCTCCCGCGGGAACCGATTCTGGCTTCTGCTTACATTTACGGGGTCGTTTGCAGAGCACCTCGCTCCCCGGGGGGGGGGGGGGGGTACACACCGTTGAGAAGGATGTGAAGTCCGTGGAGGGGGTTGGAAACTGCCGGGTGAACAGGTGATGCCTTTGCTCGGCGTCGGTGTCCTTTAATCGCCAGGCAGCTTCCTGTTGGACATTTTTCGCTCCAGTGTCGATAAGGATTAAAGAAAACCAAGCAGATGGTTATTATATTTAACTTTTGAAGAGCACGTACGACTTGAGTTTGGCAGTTTTGTTTTCTGTTGCTCCTATGCCCAGCGGAATCGGCTGCGACCTCGCTCAGCGATGCTGTAACCCTGGCTGAAGTGCTCTTTTGGTACACCTTTACGTTTCTCATCTTTCAGGGACCGTTAAGAGCGCGCTCCCTGTGCAACCGGACGTGTTTTTATCACCGTCAGGCATCGGCAGATGCCTCTAAGGGAAACTGGGTTCAATGAAAACCTCGGCATGACGCATACGTGACGCTTTCCTGCGGTCACCGCAAGAATGCTCACGTGGAAACGGATGCATTACTTCAGATGATGTTTTTTTAGAGACTTTTGACATAGGTCTATTTTAGCTAATGCCGTTCCTATTTCTAGCACCGTACTTTCCTAAAAACGATGATCAGATATGCTGAAACACGAAGGACGTCTCCCAGTAAAGTCGTCCAGAATATGTTGCCAAACTCACCCCATATAATGGCAGTGATGTGCCACATTTAAAAAAAACCTGCCACATAAGCTGATTTTTTACGCATATACATCTTAATACCGCTTATTCATTACATCTCTACGCTGACATTGTTCATTTTTGGAGTTTAGGGCCGGCTGCAGTATATTCGTGACTGATACCTGTACATATAATGTATTTACCCTCACATCTGTAAATTAAGAGACCTTGTAGGCACTCCCTGTGCTTATTGTTTGGATTAATGCTCTTAGATGTCAGATGCTAGAGGAACTGAGCAACAGTCTGCAGGTATAGGGATTTTATTGCTGTTTTCACACCCATCTGTTCTGAGATGCCCAGTACGGAGCTGCTAGTGGTAAGTCCCGGGGCCAGAGAATGCACGGGCATCTCACTTCGGGCTGAGTGTAATTGACTTACCTTTAGATTTCTGCAGCCCTTTTTGTGAGAGCGAGGCGAGCCGGCTTCCTCAACGCACACTAGGCGAGAGCGTGACCCCATTTGAATATTAAACTTTCCTATTCGCCTTCTCTTCTCACCAACAGACGCATTTACCCCCCAGATGACAAGCTGCTCCTGGAGAAGTATGAAAGCCTCCTCTCCACGGCCTTTCAAACCTTCCTCGCCGGGCGGGCGGCTTCACTTCAGAAAGAAATGAATAATCCTCTGAAACGAATGAAGGCGCGTACTTTAGAATCGGCTGGCGTTGGCATTCGACAGCACACACACTCGTGGATCCTCGTAAACACGCGCGCACCCGCACTCTTTAGCGTCGTCTTTGCCCCTCTCCGGCAGGAAAATAAAATAAAATGAAATATGGCAAAGAATCGCAGCAGCTTCGCTGTGTAATTGTCACCACGTCGTTGACCGTGGAATCGTCACAGCCATTGTACGCGGTGTGACGTTTATTTTCCTTGCTCTCTTTTAACAGTCTCAGAAGTGTGCAACACACCTTTCACTGCTTTCTAGTGGTTACTATACATCTGCCCTCTCTTACGTCCCGTGTTTTGAAGTGTGTGGTCCATGGATCTTTTGCTGAAAGTCTGCCGTTTTCCTTTTCTTTCGGAAAATGGTTTTCGAAAGGGGCGATGTTCCCTTAATGCGTCCCATTGTTTGAAAGTCGTTGGCCGACCAGAGATATGAGGGCTCTGTGATTTTGGGATCTTTTATTCACAAGGAGACTATTGATAAACTTCACGGCTTTTGTGTGTGTGTGTTTCTGTGAAGGGACTTATGAAGCTGTGAAAGGTTTTGTTCATGGAGGGTTGCAGATGGAGAGCCGCACTGGGCTCCCCCGTTACTCCGTCGCGCCGAGAGGGAGATGGCATATGTGGCGACGACACCAACCGCGCACATGTCTGCTTAGGCCGGGTAATAAACAGGAGATTACCGCGAGCCGACTGCGTTAGCCTCTGACCTTTTAGCTCGGAAAAGCTGTTCAGAAGCTAACTCTTTAGCCGGGACCGCGGGTCTGTGGCACCTGTGCCTCTCCGCTGTGCGTTATCAAAAAGAAAACGCCGCACGGAGGTGGGCCAGGCTGGTCTATTTCATTGCCGCTTGTTAAAAAGCTGCAGTAGCACCTTATCGGCCTGCTGTGATTAGGGCAGGGAATTATATGCTTTGTGCTTTTTTTTTCCAGGAGGAAGATATCTTGGATCTTCTAGAGCAGTGTGAGCTGGACGATGAAAAACTCATGGGAAAATCATCTAGGCAGAGAGGGCCTAAGGTAATACTCATGCTGTCAGACACACGCTGCTTTACAACATACTTTTTATCTGCCACGCACACACAGCTACAACTGTAGGACATTGATAGGGCTCTGCTCACAATATCGGCTTCATTTTCTGAAGTTTCCCAAGCAGGAAAAGCCATTAAGAGTCCGAACGATATTGTCGGTCAGTTCTGAGCCATATTAAACCTCTACGAGGATAACTACTTGTTCCCCGCACAACTGCTTTTGTTGAAGCTAATTTCCGTTTGTCACTTTCAGCCACGTGGAGCGTAAGTTGATTTCTGTGGCCCTGTGGACTTTCCTGAGTGCTGAGATGGACATACGCACTCCCGGGAGAGTGTTATGAAGCGTCTGGAAAGATCGGGGGAAGAACCGAAATTAAGTCGTTAAAATACAGCGTGTTTTTACTTCACGGATTGGGGGCGAAGGGTGGAATAGTGGAAAGGGTTCTGCAGGCTTCCCCCCCGTGCGAGTCGGAGGTGTTGGCACGCGCGCGTCACGCAAAGCGTAAGCAGGGCGAAGTCAGCTGATGGGTATGCAAAGCACTCCCTCAGTGCTCGAAGCGCTCGGGCCATATTCAGTTCAGTTAGTTTTCTAGTGGAGGAAATGATTTATTCATTCAGCCAGTGCGCCGGAGGAGGACTGGGACTCATTTTTGTATTGAATTAGCGCGCCTACGTCGTTGCATTTATCACAGTGGACTGTCCCCTCATCATCCGGGCTCACGTCGGCCCCCCCCCCCCCCCCCCCCCCCCCCCCCGCCCCCCCCCCCCCCCGGCAGCCCCTGCTTTGCCGAGTGACAAATGGTAATTGGAGGCAGCCCGGGGTTGTGTCCGTTAACGCTGAAATCATCATCTGCCGACGTCTCAATTTCAGCCCCTGTCCTCCATGCCCGAGAGCACCCCGGGGCCAAGAAGGCAGAGAGAGGGCAGCACCAGCGGCAGCAGCAGCAGCGACTGCGGCTCGTCGGAGTCCGACGAGGGAGACGGCGCCGATCTCCTGGACAAGAGAGGCAAGGGGGTCTCCTACCACCCACGGGAGAACAAGTGCGGCTCCCCGGAGCGCTCCAGTAAGGACCGTTCCCGCCCCCTCCTGTGCCGCTCACCTTAAAGAAACAGCCCGCTAGCTGTGTTCCCCAGTTCCTCATTTTCAATAATATTTAACTCCGTTATCCGATATTCCCTCCCCGATGCGATCCAGATGTCCATATTGGCAGTTTATATTGCAAGTAACAAGCTGCTGTTGTGGTAACGCGCAGCCTTACCATGCCAGTCGGTTAACTGGTTTTGGCTGTTCCAGACAGTGCGAGCAGAATGCGGGCTTCTGGCCGAAGCGTCTGTTTACCCTCCCATTACGCAAGGTAGAGGAAATCTGTCTCAAACGTTACGCGGACTGAGATGTGGCGCAGCCGTACAATATCTGTTTATTATAGATGTTCACCGCGGCATGAAAAAGAGCCTAAAAACGAACATAGAACTTCATGAAATTTCATCTTGTTTGACTGAAATGGCCCGGAAATCTCTGCCATGTGTTGAAATATTCATATTGTTTAACACGGGGTTTGGGGTCAGTCTGACCCCAGAGCATCATTAAACGGTAGGCAAATTTCACATGGGGAGATTATCACGGGAAAAGGGTTAAAGTGCCTTTTTTTATTTTACTTGTTTATCACAGGCATGTGTATATAATATATGTATTGTTAGTTTTACTAGTTCCATCAGTAGTGTATATTCGTCTGCTGTTTTACTGGTCTTTAATCCATGTGGCGTTTTATATCATAATATTTACTGAAGAATATTGTTATTTACATAAGTGATCTAGGAAGAGATTCATCTTTTTTGCTTCATAATGAAGGACAAAGACATGATTTGGCTGGATTTCTAGGAGCATGCTGCAGTGACTTTGAGTACTCAGTCCCCCTAAACCCATCTGGGGGTGGACTGAGCTAAGCTCCATAATGCGCTAGATCTGGCAACATCCGTCCCTCAAGGTTCAGCAGTGGAACAGCAAACACTGGCGGATGGTCAAACTGGAGGGCGTTCAATGTTGACCTGCTGGGTGGTGTGCGGGCAGGAGCAGACTTTCTAATCTGAGCTGAAGAGGGAACAGACTGGGCAGCGGGAGAAACCCGTGGTCCTGTGATTTATGGAAGCCCCCCCACCCCCCACTGAAGCTGTGACCCAATCGCGGCTGTATGAAAAAGCAGGCCCCAGTAACACAAACAGTCTCATGTGCTCCAGCTTATTTGCGTAACCGTATATGGGTTTTGTGCTCTGTTTTTTTGGAATAGGCAGAGTGCACTGGAAACCTCCCGTCAAGCCGGCCAAAGCCACACCCTCGGTGTCTCCCGCTCTGTCTGGACCAATCCGCCGCTCCATCTCGTGCCCGCGCTCCATCTCCTCGTTGACTGCGCAGTCGCCCACCAACGAGCCCCGCGCGTTCATGGCAAAGCCTTCCACGCCCACCCTGCGGCCGAAATCGGCCTCGCGCTCACATTCCCTCAGCCGGAGTGGATCTGCCGGACGGGTACCCCACAGCAGCAGCCTGGGGGTCATCCACACCAACATAGCTAGTGTAAGCGAGCACGCCAGTCCTGCGGCACGAGGCCTTCTCAAAGCTGCGCCCTGTTTACTAGCATAGACCATTTGTAACCAGTCCTATCAACTGTATAAAATATGACACATTTTCTTCACTTCAAAAAAATGTGCTCTGCATAGCAATTGCCTATAAATGAAGCGTAAGCTATATGGCTTCAGGGCTATTGCGCACATTTCTTGTTATCTTACAGCAATCCGTGCCTCCATCCAAAGTAAAATATTACACACTGGTTCATCAGACATAACAGGCGTTTCCTCGTGGACAGGCCTGAAGGATAGCCGTCCTGAACAGCCCTGAAGCGCAGGCCGCTTCTGAAGTGTGCCGTTGGGGTGCCCCATTGTTACAGCCGATGTGTCTAGGTAGACGTTTTCTCAAAGAGCGGTTAATTAAAAGCGTCGGCGATGTGTCATCCTTATTGGCGTTTTCCGGTGTTTCGGTCAAGGGAGAGTCCCTGGTCAACCTGAGGACGAAGGAACAGGAGGCAGAATTGACACGGCAGACCCTGGCCGCTCTGAACGAGATGAGGATCCGCTTCGCCGGAAAGAGCGAGGAGGAAGCGGAGATGCTGCTGAACGAAGTGGGTGTGCGGGCCAGTTGTATGAGGGGTGCAGTCCACTTTCATTGGTCACCATCTGTTACTGCTTTACTTTTGGCCAATCAGCAAAAGCAGCATAGACTAAAGTGTGACAGTAGGGTAGCCAGTGTTCTGACGCTCCCCACTACCACGTTTTTGTAGTACGTAGTGGTGAGAAACTGTACGCTACTTCTGAAATTACTCTGTGGCTTGCTGGACAGGGTGCCATTTGATACCACTCAGATCCAGCCATCTTCATCCTGGGTCTCCTAGTCCTTTAGATTAAGTTGCCGATATTTAAATTGTTACTGCACTTCAGTGTTTAGTTATGAATATTTAATTCCTAAAACCATACATGTCTTATAAATCACATATAAATTACCACATGTTGTTCCCACATTTCATTCTTAGCATAATGATTAAACTAACATTTACTGTAATTACAGTCGTAAAATTAAATATATAATATATTAAATAATTAAATATTATTTTTAATTTCTGATTTCCTTGTCAAGGTAAGAACTTTCCCATCTTGTTGATTAATTATGGCTGTCTATGGGCATGTGATGCATTAGATAATTGCCACCATATTGTTAGTTTGCGATGTTGATGACTTCTACGTATAGATAGTTTGACAAATTAACAGTAAAAGATGAGCCCCTTTTGACTGAGTTATGCTAGTAAACAGACAGTCAATTTCAGCTGTTAATGCTGAATTTCCAGCTGTGAATATAGTAATTAAGTTCTCAACAAGACCAGCCAAATATAATGCATCACGCCTGTCCAATCAATATTGTCACAATAATTCCCTCTTATCATACACGTGCAAAAGTTACCTCTCACCACAAGTGCACACTCATCCTCTTATCACTGCTGCCTGTCAGCTGGTAATCAGTCTAGGCCTCATGTGTCTACTTAATGCTGACTGAATGAGAAGTACTCTATAGGTTCTTTTTTTTTTTTTTTAAATAGGTTTTATTTTTTACAGTAAAGCTGGCACCAAATTTGCATCATGAATATCAGTAGAATGGAGTTCACTCAGAATAGGTGCTGTGCAATCCTTCAGATTTTTGTGTGTGTATAATAGCTGATATTTAGATTTGGTTTAGTCTGATCATGGCAGAAGTTAAATAAGGTGAAAACTAAAGCACAGTAACTACTTCTTCTGGTTGGGTTAGCGTCTTTTAACCAGCCTTGTGTTGCCAAGCATTTACATACTCTTAACGTGATTGGCTTATTTCTGCTCCCAACCACCTAACAATACCTGGATGAAAGCCATGGCTAATTTTATATGATGTTTATTCGAGGTCTTTGCTAAAGCATACACATTGAAAAGAAATTCTTTGGGTGGAAAAGAAACATTTTAAAGGAAAGAAGTGAAAGGAATGTAAGAAATACTTCATAGTGTCCACATTGAATACGTAGAATTCTAGAAAGCCGATTCATCCTATGGATTTTAAAGCAACAATATTCTCTGGTTTATTAAGGTATGAGATATGAGCATATTTATTTAATTGAATCTTTTCCAGTGGCAGTATTGTGCTGGTAGATGGTTTAGCTCAGATCTGGAAAGAGAGAAACAAGATTATTAGAGAAACCGTGTTGATTAATATTTTACATGGGGACAGAAAGTGGCTGATTAATACATTTTTATTGAAATGTGAATTCTCTTTTAAGTAATTATTCTTTGTGTAAATTATGTTTCATTTATATATATATCTTTTTTTTTTCCTTTTGAAATATATTTTTTATGTCATATTTTTCAGATATTGGATAACTGGAAATACCATAAACCAAAAGTGGCATCTTATTGGCTGGTGAAATTAGACTCGACAAAACAAAGAAAGGTGCGTACCTTTTTAAGACTTCAATTTATAAAACTTAATCACGTTCATGATTAAATTGCTAATGTGTACATTTATTTCAAATATGTTCCCAGTCAGCAGAAACTGGATTAAATAAACATGAAATGAGCGCGTGAGGCTTATGTAGCCCCTGGAAATGCGCTGTCCTGCATCGTAAGTCTTGCAGATGTGGTGGACCTTTTCGGTCCACTTTGTGCCATTTCTGACAGGGACCAAGTCAAACCTGTCTGGGAAGGTGCGCTCTGTCACGGCGAGCGATATCATTAAAGCTGGCATTTGCGATACACATCATATCACAGCCGTCAATAAGAAGAGAAGGGGATTCAAAGGGCTAAACTTATGGCCTTGAGCACAGAATAGAACAGGGAGGGGAAATCCTCAAGTGGCGAGGAACTTTTGACACGATACCACAAGATTGACATCCGCTGCAATTACTCCTCTCCCTTTGCCACTGCAGTTTAGGCCTTAGCACCGCTTATAGGATCCCTCTCCCCGAACGGCTGTCTAATATCCCCTTTTCACAGAGGAAGGATAATTAAAGTGTGCTCTCATTTTTTACTGCCGTGCGAGGGGAGTGTACTGCTGTATTACCTGGGGAGGGGGAAAAAGTGAAAGTCTATTTCCAACTTCATTCCTAATTACTCCATTACCAGCTGTCTTTCTGTTTTCTTTCTCACTGTCCGCTGGCACCTGTTCGGCGCCTCACTTTTGATTGTTCGTGTGTGTGCGTGTGCTTTTTTTTCCCCCTCGCATGCATCGATATCCCCGGTAAAGGTCTTAGACATCGTCCGCACCAACGTCCGCTCCGTGCTGCAGAGGATCTGGCGGGAGCCCGACGTGGACAGTCTGCATTTATACCGCACCTTCAGCCGTGTCTTTAATCGCCTGCTCTGGAGCCACGGCCAGGGGCTGTGGAACTGCTTTTCCAACTCCGGGTAGGTGCGAGGTCGCCGTCCCATCGCAGGGTTGCAGTCTGTGTTAACGGCACTTCAAAGGGCAAAAGGAAACCTACGGTGTAGTAGCCGGAGTGGTATCCTCGTGCCGTTTCTCCTTTCATGCACCTTCTCCCTCCGCTGTCGGATGAATAATGGATGGTAGAGCCTTTTCCTTCTCTTTGTCCTGCGCTAAACGGGATAAGGACGATCACCCTTCTGCTGCTTGGATATGAATTAAGCAGCGCAAAGAGTCTGACAGTGAGTGATATGCCAGGCGTTGACGCAGAGTGCCTTGGGAAAGTTCCTTAGGCTTCCAGACGGCTTATTTTAGGTAACAGCCTCCTTTTTGCCACCCTGTTGTGAGGTATTCCGGATTTTTCTGTTGACTGATGCACATTTTCTCCCATCTTAGCCAATTAGCTCCACAGCTCTGTCAGAGTTGTTGTTCATCTCACAGTGGCGCCCCTCACCGGCTCCCTTGTCAAGCCCCTTTCAGTTTAGATGCATGTGGGCAGTGTGTCTCTATTACTATGGTAAAATGCGGTTGTGGAAATAAAAAAAAAAAGACGGAAAAAAAAACGTAGACAATGATTCATTGGACGAGGCCAAAGCTCCAGCTGAGTGGCATAAGAATGCGAGTGGCCCGGAGTGGCCCGGTAAACTCCTGTTGTGAATCCATGGAGAGACTTGAAAACTGCTCCCGATCAGCAGAAAGCGATTTGGGAGTCCAGCGAGAAATAGGGGGCAACATTGTATTCCCGTGTATAATTAAAGCGGCATCCCATCTTAGAGTTCATAACCATAAAACACAATGATGACATGGTAGTGACATCACAGAGGGATGCAAAAGGAATAAAATTATCAATTGAAAGATTCGGGGAATCTCTACATCACTTGCAAGATATACAGTCAGACTTTAACCTTTAGTACGCCATGATAAAAATAGAAATATCGCTTAAAAAAAAATTATATTTAATAAATGCATAATACGTAAGGAACAGAAATTGAAGCAGAAAAAGAAAGCAAAATCCAAGAAACAAAGAGATATGCAGCACAGCTCAAACAAAGTGCGTGGTGCTTGAGTGAGGTTTTTAGTATCCGACAACCTACCAAATAGTAATCTGGGAAAGGAGACAACAGCCCCTGTAGATGAGCAGATAAATACTATGGGGGTTCAAGGTGAACTACCTATACTTAATAATAGCAAAACTAACGGTATAAGTATAGAGGTGGGTGTCTAGTTAGTGTCCTCCTCGGTAAGGTAGGTTACTCTGGGTCACATGTCACTGTCCTTTAAAAGTTAGTTAAATTTTATGGATAGGGGGAAAAAAACCATGGTTTTCAATTTACATCATACTGAGTTATTTGAGGTCAATTACTGTTGTTAAATGGCTGGGATGTCGCAGCGAGGGACAAGGGCTGTTATTAAATTCAGTGCTTTTTGTTAACAGTACTTTTATGCCGGTTGTCGTTCTTAAAATATTTGCTTTAGTGCCACTATTAATTAGCACTTAGTGTCTGCGTAGACTCCCGCTGTGCCCTGCGTGTAGGAAAGGCAGGCCCGTAACATAGGATGCTTTTTGTCGGTTTAATAAAGAAGTACCTTTTTTTCCTGGCTTATTGAGGCAGTGCTTGTCTGTGTGTGCGCGCGCACGTGTGTGCTTCCTGTGTATTTGCCTCACCTGGCACAGCCTGTAGACAGACAGACGTGTTGACTGTGCACCCCGGCGTTTCAGAAGCCGGTTTATTTCGCTAGCTGAGGACCTACATGCCAAAGGATTAACAATAACTCTGAAGGCTTCATGCTGCTCCTGTATAGTCAGACTAGCCCCCCTGAATCACACGGGCAGACAGTTTGAGAAAACTCTGCGTGTATGTTGTCACTTCGGTCGACCGACCATGCTTAACGTCAAAATGATTAAATAATAACCCAAATAATAACCCAAGTAATCGACTCGGCACTTTGAATTCTCTTAAAGAGATTCATAGTGAAGAGTATTATATTTTATTGAATTATAATGAAATTCATTTTCTAGGATAACAAATAAATGCAGTCTTTGACAGCCCAGAGGTTACAGAAAAGAAAACCGCAATTGAATTATCCCAAGCGTGGCGGGCTCAGCTTTGTCCGAGCTCCGTAACCGGCGGTGCCGCCCAGCAGGTCTTCCTGGGAGACCGTCTTCAGCAAGAACAGCGAGGCGCTGTCGCCCCCGGAGCTGCAGTGCTGCCAGCGGCTGGTGCAGCTCTGCCGCGACTGCCTGCTCGTGGTCTACAAGTTCGTGGCCGACTCGCGGGGCTCGCTGACCGGCCTCAGCCCGGAGTGGGACGACACCAGGTGAGGCCGACCGTGCCGCTCTATCCCGAAAGGATAGAGAAAACAAAACAAAGAAACTGAAAGGGCGCAGCTCTCGAAATCCTTTGTAAGTCGATACACACGTAGATCAAGGGCCTTCCGCTAGTTTTGTACGAACTTTTAAAACACAGCGGGGGTGCTCTTAAATGGAAATAATGACCTCTGGCAGGGTGCTTCAGACCTTAGATTAGTACGCAGGCTTGTGTACCCCCTGGAGCCAGCTTAATTCAATTATGAAACAGATAAACACCAGAGGGAGCGACCCTATAAGCGCTTGTTCTTACCCATACAGAACATGACCTACAGACATCTGAGTAGCGCTACACGGGAGGCTGCATTTTAATAATAAATGCATTATGAATGTACGAGTTGGAGCAGAATGACACGACTCTGTGAGAAGTTTACCGTGAACGTGTATCTGTGTGTGCAGGGTCTGGGGATAAGCTTGCCCTAATGGTGAAACATCCACATCTGTTTCTCATATTCCCCTAGCTATCATCCAGATTATGAATGGTGTGGTTATTTTGAATTTAACAATTTGCATGGACTAGAAGTATAAATCACCACATTTTTAGGAAGTGGAATAAAAAAAAAATGTTTTTAAGCATCAATAATAAAGACTATTTATTTTTATTATTTATTTTTTTGATTGCTGAAATCATGAGGGAGACGGGTACCTGAGGAAGAGCTTGTGCTTTTCCACTGAAATATGAACATCTGTCCTGTACGCCTCTACCTGTGGACTGTGGTCAGCCTCACACCTGTTCCCACCTGACTCCCCATGTCTTTCCCTTTTTGGAAACATCGTCCAGCCCACGGGTGAGCCTGGTCATAGATCCCCCTCCCCGACGCCCCCTACAGGCTGGACGCCCACCTGTCTTTCCTCTCCGAATCTGCCCGCTTCGACAGGAAGACTTCAGTCTCCCTTAAACCACCAGGCATCACATGTTTGATTTCGTCAGGCGCTCGGAAGGGGGGAGGGGGGTACTCCAGAGGCCGGACGTGTCTGTGACTGATCGGGACCTGGGGCTTTGCTGTACTGGCAGCGTCTGCTCTGTCTCGTTCAGGAAATTGCGTGCGATTATGACAGGAGCGCCGTGCCAGCCTCTGAGACGGGCCGTCGGCGCGCTCCGTGCCCCGCGTCGCCTTGTGCCGTGTCACTGACATGGTCTGCTCAGCGAGCGGCCTTGATATTCACTGGGGAGATGGGGGGGGGGGGTTGTGTTATGTGGTGCTCCTGTCTTGGCAGAATCCTCTCATAGCTAATTCCGAGATTCCTGCATCTCAGAACATGCCGAATCGAGCCAGAGCCAAACACACATAAAGAACCTCACTTACATGAGACGTCGGGATATTTGAACATCACTTCTTTGAAAAAGAAGCTAGACAACAGAAATGCTATAAGCAATGGTTGATACAAGAATAGGATGCAGAGTACTTTCATTAAGTGGTCTTAAAAGGAGTGTGGCTGCTGGTAATGTTTGCCCTTATGTGCAAGCTGTCCACCACTGATGTGTCCTCAGTGTAGATTAGGAGACGGTGGCCTGTTAGAGGTACGGGTACCGTCTTAGCGCTGCTTCAGGCTTTCAGATCAGCGGCGGCTTCTCAGTCTCCTTAGATCATCAAAAGCTGACAACCTGGGAAAAGTGTTACACTGATCCAATTAAATATCCCTTTCAGCCCTGCACTGTGTGTATATAGAGGATTTTCTTAGTGTATTTGAGCAGATTCAACAGTCTCCATGAGCTGAAGAAAATCTATATTTAAACATCCAATTTGGCTGAATTCAGTGTGCTCTGCAAAATGGTGTGTTGTGTGTTACCCCAAGCCTAACCAGGTCAAATGTATTACTGTACTTTAATGTAATCCAAGTGTGCCTAAATATATTTATTCATTTAAAGTCTTAGGTCAATTATGACAATTATAATGTTTTATCTCAGAAGAGCTCCTGAGTCTCCTTGCATGAGTTGAAAATAGCGAAGGGTGAAATATTAAGTTTAAACAAAGAAGGTACCTGACAAGTAGGGCCAGCTAACTTGAGTGGCTTCAAGGACGTTCTGCATGGACTAAATGAAGTTCATTAAAATCTCTCCTGGGCAGGTCTCTCTCACAAAAGATGCCTTCTATGTTTTTTTCTTTTTCTTTTAAGGCAGCCCAGCTAATTTGTCTGGGGTCTGGGAGACACATTAACAAGGGGAATAGTTACCTATGCCTCACTTTCTCATTTCGGACCAAGGAGACGTTTTTTTGGCCGCGCTCCGCTCATTACAGATGTTCCCAGACTCGGGCCAGGAACCTTGCCGCATTGGCAATGCAGTTTTTTCTTACTCGACGAATGCTCTCCGCCCGAAACGAATTTATTTGTCTTCGTTAGATTTCCGCGTGTTCACAAAGTCATGAATGACAATAATAGATGAAGGTCTTTACATTTGAGGTGTACGCAAAAGGCCAGCACACCTCAGCTTGCTATTTCGGTCTACCATCGTACCAGGGAAACGCTCTCGTACTCTTAACCCGCCCGTCCCAGTCCGGGGCTTGATTACCTAATTTCACATCCTTACTGACGCATCCAAACACGTTACGACTCACATCATCTTTAATCTTTGTCTTTGGGCCGAAGTGCATTTATTTTGGAAAACTAGGCTACTTGCAGTTGATGGTTAAAGGAACAATAGGCAGGGAATGAAGGGGGCCCTGCCGTGTCTGGCCCTCACCGAAGGTAGGAACCGCAGGGATGCTCTGTCAGATCGCAGCGCTGGGTTAATGCGGTCCGATCCTTCTCCCCGACCTTTGCCTTTCCTAATCCCCTCATTACTTCTCATGTACAATCCGTCCGTCTGCCCAGGTACCTGCTGCCAGTGACCTCTCAGTTCGTCATGAAGTGGCCTTCGTCCAGCTTTGGCCGGGCCCCCTCAGCTGTGCCGCGCTCTCGCAGTCTGCTCGCCCCTAGGCTGGGCCACTTTTGAGGGAGCCGCCCAGGGCGCGACGCCACCGGGCTCTGCCGCTTCCAGAACCCACTGCCGCCCCCCCTCGCCCCCCCACCACGACCCTCGGCGAGCAGGGGATCACTGGGTACAGAGCAGGAGTGCGAGGAGGTCCTGAAGTGGACGTCCGCACCCCAGCTTTGAGTTCCACACAGAAGTTTCAGAAGGTTTGGCAACCCGGGCGTACCTGTCGTCCTGTCTATAAGGTGTCTGTTTGCTGCAAAGTCAAGTCGCAGTACTGTTAAAAAAAGATTAATTTATTTTCAGATGTAAATACTTCATGAAACACAATGCTTCGGTGACAGATAGATGGTATGAGATTACAAGTAATTCCTTGTTTGAGAATCCACATGTAAAATGCTTGTTTTAGCAGAACAATTTTGGTGCTGAGGTTTTTTTTTATTTATTTATTTATTTATTTTTTCTTAAAGCTGTAACTCCTCTAGATCTCGTCATATAATTATATTTACGCTTTTAGGTTACATTAGGTTGAACTTCATGCTGTGCTGGGCCGATCCAAAGCATAAGATCGAGGCGAACTCAGACAGCCTAAATTGACTGTCTCAGCCTCCATTAAATCTGCTGAACATTCAAAACCAGCTTAAAAGTCTTGCCTAAGTGATTCAGTTCGCAGAGTCTGAAGAGAATGTTTGCACTGCTGTCAATTGGCAATGTCAATTTCTACAAAAAGGAAAGAAAAAAGAAAAGGTTTGCTGATCACACGGGTTAGCTGAGCGTGTACTTCCATGTTGAAGTAACCTTAAAGAATGTCACATTAAATATGCACCATGTGGTACGTCAAAGGCGAGGCCTTCTGTGCTATGGCTACTTTGCGTTCCATCTCCTGCATGCGTGGATACTGTCGCCAATCTCACCCGCATCTTTTGTCACTGGAAATGAGCAACTGCTTATGGAAAATACTTGAATTGTTCTTTTGATTTTAATTGCATTAATTACGTTTCTTTAAACCCAAGTCCTTTTTAACGGTAATATTTAAAATTTCCGTTTGTGTCTTAAGCTAAGTATCTGGAAGAGGCGTGCCGAGTGGTAATTGAAGTCTGCATCGAGCTGCTTTTGCCATATTGTGTTTCAGCAGCTGTCCTGTCCTCTTCCTTCTTGTCATAAGTGCCAGTTCAGACAGTATTAAGCACAACCCACATTGATTAACCAACGAGAACATTTTACAAGCTGAGTCCTCGGTTACTAAAATGTGTGCTGAAATTGTGCATAAAATACTTAAGTTATACGATGCTTAGTTTCTTTTTTCAGATTTTATTTATTTTATTTATTATTTTTCATTTCAGTGCATACGAAGCAAGCTGCAAGGTAATATAAGATTTGTAAGAGGTCTACTTGGGGATGTTATTATAGTATGCTAAACTGTATTCCCAAAACGTGTCATTTTGCAATGCCAAATACTTTGCCTGTGTGTCCAATGTGAGAACTACATTACTTTCCAAATATGAATTTGAGTTCATAATAAAATGCAGTTCAGCAATAAAATGCTTCGAAAAGATACGTTATCCTTGATTTCTTTCCTGGATGCAACATGCGCCATTTTAAGTCCCCTTTATATACTGTACATCTTACACTAAGGCTGAAGTCCACGCAGTATCCCAAGTCTTATTACACCAGAGTACTCACTGATTCTCTGGATCACATTGGACGCGGCCTTCTAAAAAGTGGTATTATGGCCATTCTACACAAACTGCCACCTTAAGGTAAGAGTCGTCAATGACCTTGTCATGTCCTGCCCTGTCCTAAAACCAAGTGGAAAGGGTGTTTTTCCGGTTTTCACTGTCTACAGTATATGCTCCCACAGTGTCAGGTTACTACTCACTGACATGCCAGCTTCCTCTGGTTTCCAGCTAATGTGGTGGGTCCACTACCCCCACCCACCCGCCCTCTTTCCCGTCTGTTAGTGGGCACAGTGTAGACCATGACCTTGAACTCCTCCC
Organism: Petrocephalus schoutedeni; assembly: GCA_026780765.1. Taxonomy (NCBI): domain Eukaryota; kingdom Metazoa; phylum Chordata; class Actinopteri; order Osteoglossiformes; family Mormyridae; genus Petrocephalus; species Petrocephalus schoutedeni. The sequence continues at coordinate 8,609,657 of JAODKL010000034.1, forward strand.
GAAAAGGCCCTGGCAGTGCCGGATCGCACAGACGTCGGACCTTGCATTCACAACCCCTGTGCTCTCCAAAAATATCCTGACATGTTTTTTTTTTTCCCCCGCTTGCAGTCGCACCTGTTCTTCTCCAGTCAGAGCAGAGCTGTCAGCGGGCACTTTGTGAGTGGAGAGGTCCCTGCGGTTGACCCACTTTTAATGTACGCAGAGGCCCATCACTGCCTGTCTCTGTGCCTCTGTCGAAATTTTCATTGTAGCAGTGTGCGGCATGCACGGTCCAGATGTGATAAAGAGGTGTACTCTGACTGGGGGTGGGGGTGTGGGGGGGATCCAAAGCGGTGGCCGTTTGGGGAAGCTTCTCGATTTAATCCATTCAGGTGAAAATGAGGGGAACCCGCGGGCTGCGAATGATAGGCGTCAAGCTAGCAACGGCTGTAAATGTCAAGAAGTTTTGAATAAGCTTTCAAAATAGCTTTTGTTCCAATTCTGTTTTGCCAGTATGGGGCCAATGTATTTTAATAAGCCGAACAGTGAATGTAAATGAGACTATTTATTTGTTTATTGTTGAGCATGGCTCTCCTTCAAAGTTTAAAAGGTTATTTTCAGTTATCATTCTAGGTAGTTAAAAATAAAATCACCATTTGGCAACATGTAGGGTCTCTTGCGATTTAACTAACAAAGCACGCCTAATAATTTCTCATTCTTAGAGATCATACTCTTAATAGAAAATCCATAGCATTCAATGACGTATCTGCCCGGGAGGACGACATAAGTCCTTCCAAGACGGGTACTCTGGATTGAGTACTCTGGACAATAAACATCCTAGATGATTCCAATAGTCTTTTAGTACCTCCATTTCCATTCTTATGTAAATGATTTTCTTTGGTTGATTGACCTGCTTTTTGCAAATTTCCATTTAGAATCTGCCCGTTGTGTCTTAGCATGGCCAAAGGATCTGATGCACTTTTTGCTGCCAGGGAACAAAATGACACACAAATGCTGCTCTACCTCAGGTTGAATACGCACACACAAAAAAAAATCCATATACTTTGTTCAAACCTCAAGCTGACAATAAGCCTAAATCCAGAACTCTCTACACAGCTGACAATCAGGTACTCTAGCGAACTCCCTTGAGCGTATGTGAAAATCTAATTCTCTTTCAATGAGGGAATGTCTTTAAAGAAAAACCCACACCTAACAAGAGGACAATGCAGAAGCCCTTCCTAGTTTTTTCCCAAGCTGTTTTTTTTTTATCACTTCTTACAAGCTGAAGAGCAAGACCTGCAGAACGGTCTCCTCTCGCCTCGCCTCTTGTTATGTAGCTCTCATCCCCTGTAAGGGAATGTGCTGTCAGCGTGGAAAGTGACCGGGTATAAAGCGGACTGGGAGGAAGGTGAACTGCTACTGGGGGATTCTCCGCTTCGGTCCTTCTGGGGATTGAGATATCTGTGCAGATGTTGTCAATACATCCCCTCCAGCCAGGCTCAGAGACATAAGACGGGGCTGCTCTGCCCATTAGTCGACCGCTGAGCGGAGAGACGGGGGGCGGTGTGGCGGGGTGGGGGGGGGTGGATCGAGCAGCTGGTGGCTCCTTCCGGAGCCAGGTGAGCTCCCCGGGCGCACGCGCTCAAAGACTGAGAGACGGGATGCGTGTCCGCTCTCACGGCCGCCTGGCGCAGTTCCCCCGTGCCTCGCGGCGCCGGTGGAGGGCACTGTCAGCTCCGCCGTTTCCATGTCGATCACTTGCATATTCATCACCTTTGATTCAACGCGCCCGGGCATTTACCGCACGGCAGTTCCAGTGGATGGGCGGCTATCTAACTCGGCTGCTTAGATGGAATGTGCCTGGTTCTGCAAATGTTAGTAGGGTCTTTATATATGTGCATACATATTTACATATGCATTACATATTTAGCAGTGACGTTCATATTTTGAAAAAGCGGGGTTAGACGCTAGCTGGAGCAACTGGAGGCTGAATCAATGTGAAATCACTACCGACCCTGGGATTTCCAATCACAGGCACAGCATGTTAACGACCTCAGTCACACACATATGTATGTATTTATGGACAGATATATGTAATTCTACTTGTATGTGTATCTGAAGCAATCCGATATACTTTTTGCCAATAAAACATCTTGAAATGTTATTGGTTATATATATACTGATAATCCAAAATGTTCTGACCATCCTCACGTGAAGCTAATAATGTTGATCATATTACGTAATACGTTAATATTTTATACTTGTAGCTGATGTTTTGAATCCAGGAGGCATGGGCAGAGGTAAAAACGAATTGTTACGGCCAGATGCCTGGGTCAGTGCATCTCCGGAACTGCAAGGCTTGTTGGTGCTCACTGTCATCCTTGGTGAGTACCTGCTGAGTGTGGTCCAAGGAGGGAAAAACTGCAAACTGTTGACAGAGTGTTGGGTGGCCAAGACACATCAATGCGAGATGTGAACCCCTGTTCACTGGCAAAAGTGCCTACAGCTGGCACATGAGTGACGGTGCTGTCCCTGGAAGGATTCCCTCATGTGGACGGCCACGTAAGTGTCAAGCATCTGTGGGATGCGTTAGACCAACAAGCCCAATCCGCAGCTATGGAGGCCCATAGGCGGCAGGCCTCGATACACTGTGTGTTGTGAATTTTGTGAATGGTTTGTACCAGACAGGGCAGCCTTTGTTCACATCTTGCATTGACGAGTCTTAACCACCCAACACTGTTGGTGGATTGTGCTTTCTCTCTCCTTGGACGAACTCCCCCACCGTCCTGTCCCCAGTAGCTAAGCTAAGGAAGGCGATATGCAAAACCCAGATGCCTTTATTAATAGGGCAGATGTGCTCTGCGTAGGAGGTGTATGGTATTGTCCTCCTATTGCATATCCTGGCTTTATTAAGGCAACCGGACTGCATCAGTGATGATAGGGGATATAAAGAGGGGAACAGGGAGAGGTTGGGGGGGACAGGGAACAGGAGTGTGGGAGAAGAAATAGGAAAAGGACCACACAAATTAGAGCACTAAGACACAAAAATAAAAAAAAGATAAAAATAAAAAATAATAACAATACAACCAAAAAGACAACAAACCACGGCTGACCCTCAAACCTTGCAGTTTCGGACCCAGTCATCTAGCCATAATAATTTGACCCTTAGGAAACTCGGGTCTTTATCACTGCCCAGTTTTTCACCATTCTGCAGGTCTACTGAATGCTGGCTTACAGTCTAATATACCCCAGTCCTTCACGTGTGCATCTTTTTACGTGATAGTCAACATTATTCATAACCAGTCATAATGTTTTGGGTCATTGGTATGTGTGTGTGTATATATATATATATATATATATACACACACACACGCACATATATACATGCATGCATGTACACTTTTCCCATTGTGTTTAAATTAAACTCTCTTTGCTCATAAAAAATAAAAAATAAAAAATAGCAAGATAGCAAATAAGGCTTGTCAGACGAGAATTCAGAACTCCCATTTCGTACCCATCTCTGCACAAGAAAAACAAACATTTCTTTGTTTTCATCAACAACCTCATCAAATTTTAATATAGCAGACACATCAGTCAACTAGTGTCCAGTCTCTTGGTACTGCCTGTGTTTTGAGCTTGTTTACAGATTTCTTTTCCAACAGTCTGCTGAGTCGCAACTAAAAGATGTGTGATAAACTGTACTCAGAACTTATCTTGGACATACCTGTGTTGGGAGCCTTTTTACGATGAAAGGTCTTGGTCTCATACCGTTAGTGTTCTTTCTAATTTTAACTAATTTAATTTCATCTTCCAGATTCACACACGACTTTACTGTAAAATATTTATCACGCAATGCTGGAATCAGACCAGCTTTTTCTACTGTTTTATCTTTCCACGGTGAGGTTGTGCAGCACAGTACATCATTTTGGCCCATTATCGCTTTTCCTCTATCAAGCAGGTCTGTACAGTTCACACTTTCTGAAACACCCTTGCTTTCTCGTCATTTAGCACAAACTCGTTGTTTTGTTGAATGGCTACCTGAAGCCAAGAGACAAGAACCCTTCACCTTGAAACGGCTAAGATACTGGACATCATTCCCTTCTCTCTGGCTCATAAAATGTATATGTATTGTTTTAGTGCTGAAAACACTGTGGAAATTTGTCATTATGGACCCAGAGGGAGAAAACGGCGTATGGTAAATGGGCTCTTAATGGATTTCTTATATGCCTACGTCACTGCACTGTGTCTGGAAAGGCTGTCATGGGCTGACTATTATTTTGGCAGTTCCGTGTTTTCAATGCCGTAATGTGACTTTGGTGTGGCACCGCTCTGAATGCAACCAATTTAGAAAGTCAGTTAGAAAAAGTTTTTATATTTTATGTTTCCAAATAACCCTGTCCCAGACTCTCTTCAGTACCGGTATCATTTCGGACCTATCTTAATATAAAAAGTAATTAGTCTTTAGATCACGGTTAACTGGTGGATCCTTGGACTTCTCCCGCAATTAAAAGCATTTACTCTGAATCGAATGCTAAACGATGTTAGATAGGGCTGCTGAGGTTTGGTAAATGCTGCTACACGTAGCATTTATGTCACTTTGAAGACAATAGATTCTGTTGAAGAAATTATGTTGTGAAGCCTGAAACGCTGAAATGTGACCCTCAGACGGCACATTTTAGATCGAAAGTGGCAAGGTGAGACATTCTGCTTTTTTCTTAGAGATATGTGGCACATTGTATCCTTAGGACTCATAACTAAGTATCTGGCAATGCATGATGCATACATTTGTATATAGAAAGTATTCTGCTGAACATTCCATTAAAATAAATAAATACAATAATAATGTTTTAACTCAATAAAATGATTAATTGGCCAAGAATCTAAACCATTTCTGTGTGGGTTTCATAAAGGTCTACATCATATAAAATACATGCATGTCTCCTTTAAGTCAGAAGTAGCTCACTTGCAGGATTTATTATATTGCTACAGGGAAATAAGAGAGATATCTTCAAAACACCAATTGTCTTGGTCTGTGCAGCTTGAATCTGGCTGGTATGATTTTAATAATGCATCTTTCAGTCGTCGCCAAAATAAAATGTTCATATATTTGTGGACAATTCATCATATGGGATTTTAGATTTATAGTCAATTAATATGCCTTTAGGTTTGTCTTATTTCTTTCAGTCACTAAATGCCATGTGTATGTAGGACAGCTTAATTTTTCTTGACACTTAAAGTGTTACTTAATATTTTATACAGCGGGCTGCTCCAAAATTCTTGGGTGGGGGGCATCCTTGGGAGATTTAGGGATTTCAGTGCTTCATTTTTTTTGTATCATAGACTAAAAAAAAAAACTTCTTTAGGCTATAGGCCTACCTTTACCCCCCCCCCCCCCCCAAAATTCGATTTCTGCTCACACAAGATTGCTCTGATATGGTGACTGAAATTGTAAATTGAATTCTCACTTTTTTCACTTTCCACTTTGTTTCGCTGAACCTTTGCCCACACAAACATGCCCAACACTTCATGCCAAGTATCAAACTAATGAACTTATGTGATTAATGAGGATACTATTGACGTTACTTCTCTGCTGTACACTTACACTTGCACTTTCTGCATTGCATTTTGCCACAGTGGATGCGGAAGCCATACTTGATAATAACATAACCTTCACAATCTAGTTATAGAGAGGCAGATAATGAAATACAGCTGAACTTCAAATTACATTTGACTGCTTCTTTTAACTTGAAGCCCTGCATGATTGAAACAAAAATGAAGATGTGTGTTTTGTATTTCTTAAATAATCAAGGGAACAGTATAATTGCAGTTTTATTCGCATTGATAAACTGAAAACTAAAATCCAAAAATATTTTTGTTTGCTCCAGGATATCTGTGACGATGAAGGGGAAATAAAAGTTTCCGCAAACCCTGACTTCCCAGGAAAAGTTGTGAACACATTTTGTGCAAAGTTATGGGAACAGAAAAGGATGTGACTCTCGCGCTATGGAGCAAATGGCTTTTGAAAGAAATTAATTAATTAATGAATTCCTTTGACGAGCCATGGAGGTCGATCTTGACAAAATATACTTGACACAAGTCACGACACAACCATATGGAAGTGGGACCAAGCGACACAGGCACTGTGATATCTCAAAAGGTCTGCAGCTTCAAGGGTGGGTGTCTTGGACCCATCTGCAAGGGGTATACAACCTTTGCCTGTGACAAAAGTATAAATCTACCCTTAGGCGGCACCCTGGAGAGAAGAGAAGGCCAGGTGGTCCCAGTGCCCCACAAAGTGATGCCGTCCGGGCTGAAAACCTAGTCATCCATGTTTGCGTGTCCGTGCATTTTATTTTATATCCGTAGAAGTTCTGTCATTAAAATTAACCTTGCGGCGTGGTAACAAAAGAAGCACCAAGGAGAGGAAATGCTCAGAGGGCCTTCTATTGCAAGAGAGGAAAAGTGATTGTTATTTAAACTTTAATATTATGGTAATAGTTGTTTAAATGTTGTTTAGAAATAAAAACATAAATGGGAGGACATTTAACCCCTCTTGATTAAGTGAATATTTAATACCCATTATTAAAATTTTATCCACTGCTGAAATGAATCCAAGGTCTATGCCCCCACTACATGTATAATATATATATATACATACACACACGCACGCACACACGCACACATATATA
>JAODKL010000034.1:8626299-8641702 GCA_026780765.1 Petrocephalus schoutedeni
ATACATATATATAGACAAACATGTTATATACACACACACTGTACAGCGCAGATTACACTATAACGCAGACTAAACTACTAAACTACTTCACCACACTGGCTGTTTGCCTGCATCATCTGGTTAAAGAATCACAAATACGCTCACGACTGTCGTTTTAAGAAAAGTCTTGCGCATCTTGCGACGCCGGGCCCGCTGAAGAAACGCTACCAAGGAAAGCCAAAGTAACAAGGAATCTAAGTAAGTTTCTGTAGCGAACATTCGGCAGAAGGAACCAGTGGCGAAAAAAATGGCGTATCATTTATTTCCCAATCGTACTGTAACTTCAGTTGTTAATGTTTAAATTCAATGCAGCGGTATAGTGTTATAAAAGTTATACACATTAAACGAAAACGTGTACACTGTTTTTACTACTACCACTGCTATTACCTACTGCTAACAGTAATATTAATTATAATGATAGCCCAGAAGAGTGCTAGTTACCGTGGTATTTGAAGTGTTACTCTGGAATGCACTCCACGTATCACAACAACAGGGGGAGGATGGAGGATATTTGTCCCGTTTGCATTAAAATAATAACAGTTGCAGTTTCGAAACATTAACATCGATACTTCTCAAAATTATAAGTGTACGTGTATATAGGAGTAGTTATTGTAAAACAAGGCTAGAACTTATTTATGTGTAACATTCACGAATTTTTTATATCAGCCAAATAGCCCTGACACTGAAGAATCATTCTATGTAAAATGATTACGTTGCTTTAACCATTCTGTGTTAAAATGCAAGTAGCCTTATTTTGTCGGTGGCATTTCCTATTTATTTGAAATGTATTGTAAGCATTGCTGTAGTTTTTTTCATTTACTTATCTTTGTATATTGGCAATACAGATTATTCACTTTGTGACTGCAGTTCCGCTGCTGCTATGCGACTCTTCCGCAGAAACCGCGACTAATATATAAATTATACATGTATACATACTCTCTTTCAATGTAGCCACATAGCCTATATATTATTGGTTGTATTAAGTAACCATAAGACACCTACTAATTTTTTTAGTATAATGTTCCACTGGACCTTTGTGCCACAGATAATTAATTTTCCAAATATAGATGTATGGTTTATTATTAAAGAAGAAAGATGTCTACGGGAGTTCACATTTTATGAACAGAAGTGTGACGTAAGCAACAAGGCGCCCGAGGAGCCCTAACGCTCTTACCGAGTCAAACGCTTGTTCTATACAAACTTACAAAATTTAAACATAAATAAAGTCAGGAAACTTTTATTTTTTCCTGCGACTGATAGTTTTTTTTTTTTTACAATTAAAAGTATCGAATTATATTTAAATTTATATAACATTCACATTATATATTTTTTTCAGTTATGATACGTTGAAAGGACTGGGATGAGGTATATGCAAAATGTTAGTGTAGCGGTACAGTACATGTCAATGGTTCCATTAGTATGCATGAATCCTTACTCGCTATGCTGATCACAGTGTGCTTAGAGGCCGAGACACTGCCCTCGGAGCTAGTATCCCAGTGTCCCGGTGTGCTTAGTTTTGGCTTGTGCACACAAGCAGTAAAACAGGAGAAAGAACTGACAGTTAAATCAATCAATCAGGACCATCATGGGATAAAAGGAAAGAGAGGAGAAACAGAGAGAGAGAGAGAGAGAGTTTCGAAGAAATCCCACGTGACTGTTTTTACGTACTAGCAGTCTCCGAAAGAGAACAAAGACAGTATAAAACCCATCATACTAATATGCAAATACCGCGTATCTGCATTAATGAAAAGGCTTACTTTAAACTGAACGTTTATTGTTTTGATTTTCTTTAATTCTTCTTTCACATTTCTCACACGGCAATAGTTAACTATCGTGACTGCAAGTGAAACACCGACTCCGGTACAGTTTAGTAACAAGACGAAAATTAAGGACATAATCAACCACGTCGTGCACAAAAAGAAATATATCCTTTCGCCCAAAATACATGGACCTTACAGAGTCATAACTACATTCATATATGCAATGCTCCTAAAATGTTATAGTGTAATGAAAAATGTTAGGACTTTGCAGTAGATTTTGAGTTAATGAAATTATACAAAAAGATATGACCTGATTTTTTCCAAAAAAACAGGCTCAAAAATGATCCATCTATCTATCTATCTGTCTATTTATCTGTTTGTTTGTTTGTTTATTTATTTATTTGCTTGCAAATGCCCAATCAGATTTCTAAGACTGAGATGAAAATGCCAGTTCTCCTGAAGGCAGCCCGAGGCATGTCATTTGGATGGGAATTCGATCCCCCTCACCGGTGCTTGGAACTATCAAGTAAGGTAAAACTGAAAACTCATCACTTTTTCAAAAATTCAACATGTCCTTGGAAAAAAAAAAAAGTCACTTACCGGTCCGAAGGACGGTATGGGACCAGCCTTTAGGTGTCACTGTACTTTCAAGAATAATTCCCTGCTGTTGTGCGGCAACAAAATGGGCCTCAGCGGGAGTTCTGTCTCTACAGTAAGCTACTTTCATCTTAACAATGAGCTTAACAGGCTAAACCAGTGCTGTTAAATGCACACAGGCTGAATAAAAAAAAACTTTCATTATAAGTTTATGCACAGCCATTAGTAATAGGATACTTACTGTAGTGATCACAAAATGTGCAGCAGTTCAATTAAAGAAACACTCCTATTAACACAGATATAACTATTGCAGGGGGGTTTAGCACAAAAAGCAGTCAGGTGCCAGCTTTGGGACTAAACCACAGTGAAAGGAACTGATATTAGGCTGTATTGGTGACATGCTTCTTTATAATACCTACCTATCCAGTCACTGTTAACCTTTATTTTCAATATTTATTTGAAAAGAAAGACACACACACACAATACATACACACACCAAAACTTTTGTTGCCATACTTTAAGCTTTGTGGGTTCACGACTTTTTATTATTGTTATTTTTTTTTGCATAAACACTTCCATATGCTAAGTGTTGCAGGGTATTTTTAGTCAAAGACGTCATGCTACTTATTCAGAAGTGTTTTCTGTTCATTAAAAAAAGTAGATGAGGAGATACCAGACACACACACTTGCAAACACAGCTGTAGTTGTTTTTGTTAAAATGATGTACTGGAACAAAAACAATTAAGATTAAAGTAGGCTTACTAAACTATAGCAGTTTGTTGAGGCATCTGATTTAAAACAACTGGAACTATGGGAAAATGGAGTAACATTATGGGTTTTTAACATCTGTATATGAATAGCACCCAGCCCCCCCCCATTCTGATAGAAAAATACGGTAAAAGTCACAATATTTATTATATTTGTTAACACATTTTTTTGTTGCCTATTTCTGCAGTGAGGGTTACGGCTAGTGCTGGTTTTCAGGCTTTTGGGAAAACATTCTGAAGTGGCACACTTTTGGCAGACCGGGAATTATTTCTACAGATTTAATGAATTAGTGTGACTGCTGCAGCGAGGCAGAGGGACCGGGCTCCAGTGTATGGAGTTAAATACAGCTATTCATGCAGACATGTCACACTTAATAGAAAACTCCATTCCTCATCCGTCCACATGTTTGTAACATCTTTGCCCAACCTCTGGTTTCAGTGCTAATCATTGCTCTGAAAGCATGTGTATATATTACTGAGGGCGAGGAATGTGCTTAACAATATAAATTATGTTTTGTTTATTCACGTATCAAAAAGGGAGCCCCGCAGCTTTGCTTCTATAGATTTGCACAATGTACGTTAATATATAATACTATACTCCTGTACGATTCATCGCTTACTTACTTGCCACACAGAAGGGGTCATTCTCTATAGAGACAACAGTGCCCATTTTATTCATTTCATCCCGCTTTATTGGGATAGGCTATTTGATGGCTAAATAAGCAGTGATTTCTAGGAAAAGTTTCACTGCAGAGAGTGCACAGCACGCAGTCCATCTCAGTTCACAGTCCATCTCAGTTCGCTTTTTCCCTGCTGGAGTTCAAAAGAATGTGTGCAATTGCAGTCCCGCTAGGTTTTGACTGAGAATTCGCCAGTGATCTTAATGTTGCTAGTTAATTGTAATTGAACTATATATACTTCTGAAGTAGTTCAAAGCAGTATTCAAACAGGAACAGCTGTACACATTGCGCATTTCTGTACATACTGGTGTACTGGCCATGATTGTTCATATTTTTAAAAATTCTATTTTATTCTTCTTACTGTTTTTGTTTTTATTTATGGGCTGTTTATTCAGCAGTACTGCCAAGATCAATTCTTAGTTCATGCAGGTGTACCTGGCCGATAAAGTGATTCTGATTCTGGTTCGAAACATGCACTATCACGTGTAATTTAATTAGGCCTGTAGGTAAACTTGACCATAAATTGAATTGTTTAACATTTTGTTACAGCTGAGAAGCAAGCATTAGTCATGAGTCTCCACAGATGTTCACTGTTAAGAAATGCCCATATGCTGTGTATTGGGTCAGTACCTTTGGCCACCAGTTATAGCATAGTGAAGGAGAACAGCGTACGTTTAATTGTGCATTTCGTTGTCCTCTCCCTTAAATCTTTTTACATGCACACATCATATTAAGAGTAAATAAGGCAAGTATATTGGGAACCTGCAACTTAGGGGGGATGTGCAGTCAGCAAAATACTTAATCCCACCCGGACACATGGAGCGGTACATCGAAGTGAAGATAGCTGGGCCTCGAGTCAGTTTTCGTGACCTATATAGTCAGAGCAAAGGAGACGGCAGAAGTGTTGGGTTTCAAATCCAGTGCTAAGACAGTGATGTGCCAGATGACCTTGGGTATGTCACTTCATACCATCTGCCACCTCTGTCTTGTTCTGTCAGCACACCTCTGCTCCAGCTAAAGCATGACATTTCATTTTGTGACATGCGAGGAAACTAATCACCAAAAAGTGAAACTGAAAACAGGTGTAGTGGGGAGATTTGTATTCTTTTTTTTCACTTAAATATGTTGTTTTGTGCCATTTTGAGTTCAAGCAGAAATAGAAGTTTATGCTTCATTACGGGGCATATCAATAAGATTCCAAGTATGGCAATGGATCCTGGGCATTCATGAGTAATTATTTAGCAAATTAAACATATTCATGGTGCAACACATGCAGTAAAGCATTGTCGTACAATGGTTCAAAGTGCCTCAATGCGTATTGCAGGTATTGGTGGCAAAACATGTAATGCTTAATTTTGATATATCGTGACATCACTAAAGTTTATGGCATTGTCACCTTTTTATAGATTTATGGACATAATCTCTCTATCTTCATTTGAGATGACATAGTGAATAAAAACAGAGAAGATCCTACTCAGGAAATGGTGTAGTAAAATTTCTCAGTAATCAGGGCAAAATTCTTATACGTGTGCACCATTAGGAAAGTGCATAAACGTGAACTGACATAAAACAGCCACAAAGAATTATTCATTGTTTGTAGACCAAACAAGGAATTTTTTAAGTGGGATTTCCCTAACAAAATCAGTTTCTGAGTTGAATCATTAAGGGAAAAAAATCTGATTATGATTTAGGCACTGAAGCACTGTGAATATTATTCCAAAAGGGGACTGTTTTGTTATAGAACATTTTGTAGTTTACATTTTTTTAATGAGGCAATTCAGACTATGCAGCTTCTGGATTGATATGAGGGCTGGCCTTTTCTGGGGCCAGAACTACTAAGACTTTGTTTAAGGTCCATTCAGTCTTATTCATCAGCCAAGTAATCATAGCCTTATGAACTTTTTTAATACAAACAACTCAAGAATGATTAAACACTGTTTAATCGAATATTTATTTTTGCATTTATATTGAATGGAAATGATTTAAACGGATCTGAGTGGAGTAACCCCCACATGAATCTCAACTGTTGTAAATATTTCAATATTTATTACACTCTTTTTGTTGCCCTTCTTTTACATTGACATCAATTAATTATATCGTGAAGTTTTTTTTTCCCAAAGACTTGCAACTTTTTCCAAAGGTTCACGATTGAAATTTTTAATAAAAGGGAAAATTGCCATCAAAGAAGTCAGTATACGGTGATTATAGTGTAATCAGAGTTTCCGTGTTCCCTAGGTCGATTTTAATAATTTTAGTTAGTAAAACACAATACTCATAATTGTATTTATCTCAATAAAACATTTACAATCAATGTTATTGTAACGTAGTTAATTTTGAGGGAAATGTAAGGGGAAAAAAGAACTTGTGTAGATATTGTGTATATATTGTGTATGTATATATTGTGTATAAGTACGTATTGTGCATTGTATAAATGTACATAGCATATTGTGTGAGAGGACATGACACTGTGAAGGAAAGTATTATATTTTATTGTTTTACTTTTTGAAAAAGTAGGTGCTTATTGATACGTCACAAAAGTAGATGTCTGTAAGGTTTCTCAGTAATTTCAAGTTAAACAATATTAATAACATTGATACAAAAATAAATTTACAGCTGATCAATATATAACAAAGCAAAATGAAGTTATTGAATTTAGCTCAGTTTAATCAGTGTGAATGTGTGACCTAAATATTCTAAATAAAAAAAACTATATCATTATTCATTCTTTTCATTTGTATATAAGAAAATATACAGTGCCTTTGCAAAGATTCAACCATGAGTCTTTATGTGGACATTTAGTTAATCTGGATCTATTAATTACATGACAATGTTCTGGGATATCTGCTGAGTTTAGTGCTCTGAAAAAATGCAGAAGATCAGTGGTGCACTACTCTTTGTGAGGATTATCTTCCAACTAAAGTCTCCAGATGCTGCCCTCAGCAGATCATGGCAAGGTAGCCCATAGCCACCAAGCATTTGGACGCAAAGTTAAAGATATTTCATCATGAAATTATAATTTACTTTGCAACCAATGATAAGAACAGTCTTGCTCCTGTTCACATAAAGATGCTTCACTGGTAACCAATTAAGAGTATTTTCTCAAATTTTGTCTTTGTATAAAAAAAAGAAAAAAGTCATGTTTGGAAAATTAAGGGAATCTATAAGAGGATTTACAGTTTATGGTTCCCATTGTTCATAGAATGGGAAATTATGTCAAGATTAGCTATACAGATAAAAAGCAAATAATATAAGACTGAAAATTATATTGTAATGAACAATATAATGTTTTCCTTAGATATGTGCAATATGAGGAACACAAAAAGATGTAAAGTTGAACAGTAATAATATTCTTTTAAGGTAAGAACACACTTCTTTTTCTGTTACATTGAGGGTATTTGAACCGATTTTAAAATGTCTCTACTTGGTTTCCATTGGAGACTGAAGTGAAAAGGTATGAACAGACTTTGGGAAATTGTTCTGACCTTACAGTGCTTTTGGGAGGGAGCTTGCCACCTCACACTAGGTTGAGTGGCCATCCGTCCTGACCCCATGTCTTAAGAAAATCCCTTACCCCTTCACAAACAGGGAACTTTGTATTGTATTACTTCCACTGTACTGTAACATAAGCGCAAGCTTTTCACATCCCCTAAGTCATACATGAAGTCACACTTCGACTATTTTCTGGAGTTTTCACCCAAAGAAAAAAAAGCTTACCCAACAAAAACCAGACTCATGGAAGCTGACAAGGTCAGAACTTAGAGGTCTGTTGTTACAAGATTCATTCTGGAAAGTTCTTGCTTGTGTCCCGGCTGCTTCCCTCATGTGGGCTTCGTAGCCGCGAAGCCCAAGTCACGGCATGCAAGTGCTCATGAGTGAAAATGAAGACCTCCAGCATTTTTAAGAACGTAACCTATTGCCTAAAAGGTACAACCTTTCTGACACCTGGCTAATGATGCAACCATGGTGCCCAGTTTTAGCTTAAATGAGTTTGCGTGGATAAACTCGTTGAGGCCTACCTTCTTATAAGGACAGGGCACAATCTACTTTAGTGCAGCGGTTGGATCTGTTTAGAAAGGGTTTGTAAATTTTTTCTCTTTTTTCCCCAGAAACACACAAGTAAGGCTTCGTCCCTGGGTGTAATATATCAATGAGAATTAACCCCTAATGCTAATTCAATTCAGCAAATGTATACGTACCAGTAATTGTGGGACGTAGCTGTCAGTAATTGTAGGCCTGGTATAATTTTACTCTGAAAAGGAGGCTTCAATTTGTCTCAATCAGACGGTTTATAAAAGGCACCCAGAGAAGCCATGCTATCACTGGTGGTGAAATGGCTGTTACCTCCGGGAGCCTTTTCTCTTTTCAGAAGTCACTGGCTTCTGCAGCTGGCAGCTTCTAGTCTGCAGGCCCTCCTGTCGCGTGGGAAGCCTTATTAACGTGTTTATGACATTATATTTATTTCCCCGGTAGTAAAGGAGGTATTCTTAAATCTCTTAAAAGAAACATTTCCGATTTCACTCGTGTACTGGGTGTAATCAGCCATATTCAGCTCATATTCTAATACCTATAGCAGACTGACACATCGAATATTAGCCATTTCTTCTTTGAATTTGTGCACATGCATGATTGATCAAAGCCTGCTACTTATTATGTGAAGCATTATTTATTATTTAAGTGGTATTTGTTCGTAAAGAACATGCTCGACATCGATGAATTTCAGATGTATTCTTAAAAAATGCTTAAAACATTAAAAAAAACTATTTTTATTTAGGTTTCGTGCACTACATTTAGTTAGGGAAATTGTTGAGGAAGTCATCTTTTCCTGGATCGTACTTGAAACAAAAAAAACAATAAGTCATTTTTCTTATTTGAAGTGGCAATTGATTTTTAGCAAATGATGCTGTGGCCTGTTGTGTTAGGCTCCATGAAACAGCTGGGTTTTTTTCTCATTTGGACAGGCGCTAACTCACGGCAGGGAGAAACTGCATCTCTTTCTCATCTGGAGGAAATAACAGGGGTAGAAATGCTTTGCCAGACAAACAAAACGACACCCAAGACTACACTTAGGGTAGCAGTAAAACCTTTGTTTTATTTTGTTTAAACTGCCAGGCAGTCATGTTCTGATGCCACTGGGCAATTTAAGTTAGAAACCGTTCAGAATTGACAAAAACATTTATTCAGAGTCACAACGTTTTCCAGTCTCCATGAGAGATAGCAATTTCAGTAGGAATAAGTAGGACTTACAATCTAGGCCCAACGCTTGCCCATCTATTCTTCCTATTCAGATTTTCATGACCCATGTAGGAAATCTATGCCACAAAATGATTTATTTAAATGGCTCTCAAAGTTCAATGACAGGAAATTGCAAAGGAAAGCATGTAATAGCTGGACAGTTTGAAGTAGGCAGCTGGGCAAACAGGTATTCAAATCAGAATCCCAAATACAATTCCTACAGATCTTGACTATTCCCTTTATTCCTATTTTAAAGACTTTCTGGAATATTTGAGACATTTTCTTTAACACTGACAGTGAGCTGTGTGTGAGGAGACTAGATAAGTGCAATAATAGTGATGAGAAAATCTTGAAAAGTGCCAACAGGACACAGATGTGTTTATGGTGCTCATAGGAAATGTTTATTTAGACAGATTGTCCTTATCTTTGACTTTCTCGTGGCATTGCTCTATTAAAAATCCAAAATATAAAATCCAATTTGTCATATTGTAGCTTTGAATATAATCTTACTATTCACCACATACAGTGAAGTTCTGATGAAATTTCAATGGCTTAATCAGTCCATTAAGTTCACATTATAAAATGTGTTAGGAGTAATTTCAACCTGAGTTATATTAACTGGTGATGAAGATGTAATATGTCTTGAATATCCTTCTGGAACATGAGGATGCGAATGCGAATATATGGATTTGTAAATGACTCATATCAACACAGGACTGGATTGTTGTAGAGAAGCTGCCTGAGTTTGAGGTGGACCGTGTTTTGTGCAATGTGCTTCCTGGGTTTTACCTGGGTTACCACTGGATCAACACAGAATGGATAGCTTGATGCTATCCCTGCCAGATAGCCTCACCTCACAACAGAGATCATTCAAAGAGCTAATGTGCACTGCCCATCATTGGGCAATTAAACAATTCTGTTACTGTGGATTTATTGTCCTTGATTTATTGTTTAATTGGCATCAATATGACATTGTAGGAAAAGTAAAACAGATCATTAGATGGATGTGTTGTCATTTTTCCTGCCATCTCGCCATCTTTGAGTTCATTGTGATGGTCTCTTGTTGATATGGTAAACATTTCTCCCTGATTTGTGAGCACAGGGCTGCCTCCCACACATTGCTTCTTAATTACCTTCACATCCTGCCCTGGCATTTTCTCAACAAGGATGCTTTTATGGCTGTTAAGGTCTGGGTTTTTATTGCAGCCATCCAGATTCATGATAAACATAAAGGTGTACAGAAAAGGGGAACAATATCTATAAAGCCTACTGTTAAAGGTCAAGGCAGACTACATGTACATGTTTAACAAGTTAAAAAGCGTATTGTGTCCTTAATTTATGGATTTATAAAGCCATAATGAAAAACTTGTTGTGAGATGATTTTCTGTCTTGGCCTTATATCTGTTCCATCTGTATTGTTTTTACCGTATATTTTTGTATATTTTTACCACAATGTTTTCACCCTTGGGCAAGGATAATGAAAAGTATTTTCAATGACACTAAATATATTCCACCACATTTTTTCTAAAACATTATTTTGGTTAAGTTTATAACAAAAAAAAGTACTAAAAGACTTAAAATGTTATTATGGCGATCTATAATACAAGAATTACTTAGGCCAAGTAATCTACATGGTTATATTATAATGCATGTGGTTTCAGTTACATCCAGATGATATGTATTTGTGCTCTCATTTAGCAAACTATCTGAACCTTATCAGTGTTACTGTGATTGAGAGGGATACAGATGTTTTTTCATGTGTATGTATGTATATGCGCATGCATACGTAGGACAGATAATTTATGCTACTGTAATAAGAGAGTTGGTGTTTATTTCTATTATATCAATGAAGAATAAAAAAAAATACTCCCAGTGGCCAGTTTATTAGGTACAGCGGCTCATTAATGCAAACCACATGCGCCACAAAAGAGTGAATCATGTGGCTGCAACTGAATACATACAGCATATAGAAATGTTAAAGAGGGTCACATAGTGTTCAGCTGAACATTAGCATTGCTAAGATGCCTGATCTAAGCGATATTAAATGTGACGTGATGCCGGATGTAATGGTCCCAGCATCTCAGAAATAGCTACCTTCCTGAGGTTTTCACATAATACAGCATCTAGAGTTTACAGAGAAGGGTGTCATGAACAAAAAAACATTCAGTCATTGGCATTTCTGTAGCTGAAAAAAATCCTTAATGAGACAGGTCAGAGGTAAACTGCCAGATTCGTTAAAACTAACAGGAAGGCCTCAAGTGCAAAAAATTACAGCTCAGTACAACAGTGGCGTGCAGAATCGCTTTGCTGAACACCCAATTTGTCTACCCTTTAAATGGCTCTGGAGGCAGGTGTGGGTCCTAACAGTACTTGCCAGGTATACCTAAAAAAGTGGCCACTGAGTACATATGCGACCTTTGAAATGCAAGGTCACAATGGTCCTGCATTTGAAGTAACATGCCAAACTATTTTAGTGAATTACTCATCTCGGCATTATCTATTGAAAGCTGCCTCAGCTTGAACTGAAAGGCAAATTTCCTGTCTATAACTACTCAACTTATTATCTTTATAGACCAGAAATAGAAGAATGTTTTCAAAACCAATAAATTCTGCAATACTTCCATAACCTGACAAGACAAACAAAACAGTTTTCTTTTTGCAATTAGGAATCAGGAAAAACTCAGAATAAGTTTTGTTTCTTAAGCTATCACATTTGAGTGCTGTTGACACACTTTGCAGCATGCAGCATGAATAACAATCAGCCAAAAAATATTAAAATTCTTACCATATAATTTAAAGGTCATTTCTATTATCCAGATAGGCTGCTTGGCAGTCATGGTCTACAAGAACTAGAAATAAATGACATAATAGCACGGGATGCACTCCAGTAGTATCTGCTTTGGAATGAAAGAAGAACACTTAAGAGCAAAGTAGTACCATCAACTGGAAATTCATGAGCAATGAATTCAGCCCAAATCTGGATGACCTACATGTCCTAGTAAAATACGCCATTTCCTCCATGGTTCAGATGTTTTTTTACTTCAAGTCTATGTCTGTCATAGTTGTATGACATCTGACTATATGCATACTGGCATAAATTGTAATGGTCATAAATATAAATACATATATATATGTATATATGTTCCATCTTCACACACACACACACACACACACACACACACATATATATATATATATATATATGTGTGTGTGTGTGGAAATACATTTCTTTTAATAGTATTATTCTTCTTAAAAGCCCTCGTAGTAAAACCTGCCATCATCTGTTTATTAATAATTTATTTTACATTATTAAAATTGTATTATTGTCCAACAATAGAAAAAAATTTTGGCCACCACTGATAAATAAATCAAAAATATTTCCTCGCAGTCTTTTGAAGCTTGTAGTTTAGTCCTGTTTTGCTTAAGGGGGTACAAACACAAATCTGGATGGAAAAAAAATACTTGAAATGTCAGCAAAAAGAGAATTGCAATAAACTTTTAACATATCCAGAAAAGAAAGGCAGAAAGTGAGAAAAAAGAGCTTAAGTAAAGAATGTAAACTACACAAAAAACAGGAACAACAAATAAAAACGCTAAGCTGCTACAAACACCCATATTTTCCCACTTCGCTGCAGGAGGTCAAACACAATAATTCGCTCATCACCACCAAGAGAAATATAGGGATGTTTTTCAATTTCTTTTTTAATTATGTGTGCTGATTTGATCATTAGAAATGGCAAAATCGCTGTAAAATACAAGGCCCTGGAAATAATTAAAGCAACAGTGAGGGCGTTAAGCAGGCCCCATATGTGTAGCATAAGGGCTAGCGGCTTCCGCATCAACGCGGTGCTCTCTCTGGTGATCTACTGAGTCTAAAGGCATTGGAATGGAGTCAAGCCAAGAGGGGAAAAAGGGGTGACTCACAGGCAGGGGTGGAATTACAGGCATTAATAGAGAACAGATGGACTGGGCTTATGATTAGAGATGCAGAAGTAGTGCAACAGAACAGCGGCCACAGAGTCAGTCGGTCTGCAGTGTAGAAATGACTCTTGTGACATGCCTGTCACCAGTTCAGCATTTCAGACTTAGTTGGAAATGGAGACATATAATTAATTCTTTGTCGTAAAGTTTTTCTTTTTTTTTGGGAACGGTCTTACAGGAGTCAATAGATAGCTGGTATTGAGGCATTATAGGATGTGTTTATGTAATATACTGAACTGTATTTATTTAAGCATTCCATTGATTTTATCTGTTGCGTGTTTACTTCTACCTTGTGCTTATTGCCCTGACTTTCAAGTTGTTGTCAGTTATCCCCCCCCCCCCCACATGAAACAGCAACGTCTCATTGCCTTAAGTCAACCATCACTCAGCACTGCACAATTTAGGTTGGAACTTCAGAGGCCCGACTTTAGGGAACCTGGGCAGGTCTAGATTGCAATCAAAAAACAAAAAAATAAAAAAACAAGGAGCACATTACAAAGAACAGTGCTAATATTCCCCGGAAATTCCCCCCCCCCCCCTTTCCATTCTCAGTCACACACTAGTTGCAGAAGGACATTAAAGGGAAGAGTTACAATCAGCATACTGGACTTGGGCTCCTGTCTGCAAGCACCACTGAAGCTCAGTGAGATGTAGCCATGACTGAGCTGCTAATGAGCTAATCACCTGAGGGGATTCTTCTAAGCTTACTGAAACAGCCCGGGAGTTAAACACACATCCCTCAGTGTCCTCCCCGTGCGTGTGACCCGCGGACCAATGGACCGAGGGCTGCAGCAGGCGGCCAAGTCAGGCAGCATCTGCTCCTCTCTGCCGAGGTGGAGGCCAGGACAATCGGTATCACGTAGATAGCGGTGGAAAAAAAAGCTCGGTACGGAGCAGACGTCAACCTCTCTATCTGAAGTTTGTTGTTCTTTTAAATAAATAGAAAGAAGACTAAGTGACACGTCAGTGCAATTTGGAAGGAAAACACTGGGGCAAACGAACTGAAACACGAATATTCATGTATATACAGTAATGCGGGGCTTAATTTGAATCACGTGAACAAAAACTCCTTCCAGTCTCCATGCTCGAAATCGGGAGGTGATTTTTTTTTCACTCAACAGCAGTTTATTTTCATACTCGGCTAAAAGGTTACCAGTGCAGGTTTCCATAGATTTCATACTGTCTATAAATTTGTTTTTACTAGAAAATTAGAACATATTGTAAGCTATTGAATCAATACAAAGGTAGGGCTATATAGTTACCTCTTGCTACTGTTCACAAATTATTACTGCTTTAATTATGTTAATTTTTTCTATTAAAGAAAAATGCTTAAGACCGAAGGAGTACCAATGACAATGTTCTTAATTTTGATAAAACGAAGCAGCTACAATACTGTATAAAAAAATATGCCCCACAGCTAGAAAGACATGGACAACAAAATGCTTTCAGCAGCAATTTTACAAATGTAATTCAAATCAAGAAAGACATTGCTTTTCCAACCCCATGCCTGATTAAACTAACCTAAATGCAACAAGATTCAAAATAGGATATAACATGCAGGAAATTGCTGAAATGATTTGCATAGGAAAGGGGAGCAGGCTGCCTCCAGACAGTTCATCTAGAACCCAGGAATGCCTGGTAATTCTTCACATCTGGATTCCCCTTTCTGAAGCTGTCAAGGCCAAAGCATGGTAGGCCTAACATGACAAGTTCTGTAAATTTTATTATCTGCTGTCTGCCAAAAAAAACAAGGCTCTTTTTTTTTGATGTGAACTGGCTTTTCATCTTGGTAAGGTCTTTCGTCCGATTTTGGACAGAGTGATGAAATGCACTGAAGTAACTAGCTAAAGTACGGAATATTTGTGATACGAAAAGAAAGAAAGAGAAAAAAAAAAGATAAGAAATCAGGAACAGCGGAACGTGAGGAAAATGCGGTCAACACTGCGGCAAACATGACGGCTTTTCTGTACACTTTTTCAAGGGATGGTGATAAAGGTTAGTCAGAGATGGTGATAAAGGTTAGTCAGAGATGGTGATAAAGGTTAGTCAGAGATGGTGATAAGGGTTAGTCAGAGATGATGATAAAGGTTAGTCAGAGATGGTGATAAGGGTTTGTCAGAGATGGTGATAAAGGTTAGTCAGAGATGGTGATAAGGGTTAGTCAGAGATGGTGATAAAGGTTAGTTAGAGATGGTTATAAAGGTTAGTCAGAGATGGTGATAAGGGTTAGTCAGCAATGGTGATAAGGGTTAGTCAGCGATGGTGATAAGGGTTAGTCAGAGATGGTGATAAAGGTTAGTCAGAGATGGTGATAAGGGTTAGTCAGAGATGGTGATAAGGGTTAGTC
>JAODKL010000034.1:8644420-8657770 GCA_026780765.1 Petrocephalus schoutedeni
CAGTGTACTTCGACAAACTGATTTTTAATGGTGGCGGCCATTTAATGAACGGCAGGGTGGTTAGTACTGCAGCCTTGCTCCTTTGAGTCTGGCATTTCAAATCCCACCCCCAGCTCTGCATTGTGGGGAGAATGTTGAAAACGGGAAGCCCAATTTTATAAAAATATGTGACTGCAAACAAGAAACTAAAAATGCCAAAAGTTTTGCTTTTTGTTTGGTTACTTATGGTTAAGGTTAGTTCTTCATTGTTTGGATTAGGGGTGTCCCATAGAAATGAATAGACAGTCCCCACAGTACAAAAATATGAATACAAATATGTGTGTGTGTGTGTGTTTGTGTGTGGGTGAGAGAGAGAGTGCGTCTGTGTATTTGTGTGAGCATGTTTGCTTTAAACGAACCTACAGCTTGTGAACACTTTTGAGTGAGATATTGTCGTGTGGGTTTTTATACACAGGACATATTTTTGATGTCATAATGGTGCAAAGGGTGAAGGGATGTCTATTTTAGTACTGTCAAACCCAAACCACAAAAGTTAATCTGTTTGCTGAAACTCCCTCCACTTCATAGAAAATAAGTATTCCATCCACCACTCTAGTTTATCTTGCACGCCACAGGATCATGGAGAAAATATCACACTTATCGTTATCAACAGGGCAGCAAAAAAATATGTATTAGTAAAGATCTGTAAAAGTTTGCCTACAAAATACAGTTTTTAGAGGAATACAACTTATTAATTATGGAGTGAAACAAAATAAGAGCCCACCTGCTATAAATTTGAAAGAGAGGAAGAAGTTATGCTTGACTGCTGTTCGGAAACAAGGTGACATTCTTAATTTGCTGGCCACATCCATTAAACATACAACCTTTTAAACAAATGGAAATTATTAACAGGATTGGGGCCTCCATTAGGCTAATGGTGAAGGGGCCCAGCAGCATAGGTGTGAAATTAATCCTTTTAAATTAATGGGCACTTATTTATTGTAATTTGGGCTCTTTTGGTTTCACAGTATTTTAATAATACTATCTTTGATCTTTGGTCTTTTTGAATTCAGGGTCTGTAATCGCAATAGTCAGTCCCCCTTAAGGAAAGTGAGTCAATATGGCTTATAATAGTTTCTTAAATTATTTGTTGCAGAATTTCTGGCATCAAAGCTCAAACTGAATACAGGGCTGTTCTGTTGTTAACTCTACTTCTGAGTGGATTCACGAACTATAGTGCCTCAGCGTGGCATGGGGGTAGGGAGTGTAGCAAATGCTAAGCATGAGCTTTCATGGGCTGTACTGTTTCATGACATGGAACAGAACTTACGCTCTAATGGACTGCACCTCTATATTATAAATAATTATTAATAACAGCCTGCAAAATGTGTGTATACAAAGGCAGATTTATGAATAACCAGACAAAAAAATAAAAAAAATCAGCACATTTTAAGCAGTTTTTAAGCTGTTTTTATTTTATGCAGAACAATAGATATACAGTGGCTGGAAAAAGAACTTCGGGCAGTACCTAAATAAAATGTATTTATTTTGCCTCACTGAGTGCAGTCACCCAGATAGGTACTATTACTTACAATACATTGCCACCCAAACATCTAGTTTAGGGTAAATGGTAGCCTTGAATCTTTATTGTATGGATGAAATTATTGAACAATAGTAGAACCCTTGCTACAGAGTCATTACTTTTTCATTACCTGTAATACTGGTGTGGAAATATTTGCATTTTTAGGAAGTATTGTAATTGCTTTACTTTATTACTTTGTTTAATGAAAAAAATTGTGTTTTAATGCCACAAACAAAAATCATTATATGCTGCCACAATTGCTTTGTTTTCAATATGACGGCTTTTACGTTTGGATTTGAATCACATATTTGTATTTCATCTAAATCATCATCTTAAAATCCCGAGGGAAATTATCTCAGGTCATCACGCCGTCAACATACCTGATGTGGCTGAATCTTAAATTTTCCTTATGAGAATAAGGGTCATAACTTCGCGGAAGCCTTCATAAATGCCGTCACAGCCTTTAATCTCCGACATCCGCCAGAGTGCCCGGACAATTAAAATGATACACTGCCTCGAAAGAATCTGATGCAATTTGCAATTTGTAGCAGAACCATGTTAAGACTGTAGGACACAGCACATAAAGGCAATGATAAAAGCTAACACAGCATGCAGCACACTGTAATACACACCAGATTTACAGACATGTTTAATGTAGGATTTGCAAGTATAATACTTGCAGAATTTGAGGACAGGGAATATAATTTCAGACATTAAACCCAATTTGTTTATTGAAGCCTGAGTTAGGGCTGGGGGGTTTGCCTCTCTACCTAGAAAGTAATGTAATTTTTAGCAGCAATGAGGATATGATATATGTTTCTGTCATGAAAAAATAATAAAAAAATATAGGAAAGTAGATGGCTAGATACTCAGTGTGCTAGCATCTCTTTCCTTTGCTATTACTTGGTCATTATTGTTGTTATTACTATTAGTATTATTACACCGACTATTTGATGAAAAAGTCTATGCTTGCATTGATGAAATCTATTTAAAATGGTGGTCCATACGACATTAACATGTTAGAGCTAGATTGCTCGGTGTATCTCATTTTCCCTGAGATTTTTAATCACTTATTACAGAAATGTTCATAGCCGAATAACACAATAATGTACACAAACTAAGTAACAAATTTTTGTTACTCCAAATAGTGGAAATACTTCTAAATCATATTTGCAACATTGTCATAGTAATTGAGCTTCCTGTGAATTTCCAATTTCTAATTTCCAAACTACAAACTGTAATGTGCTTAACTACTTAAGCAGTTTTTCAAAGTGCTTTTAAGCGGAAGCAACTATATTACAAACACCAAAAGAACCTCTGAGCGTGGAGGTAGTTTAGTTTTGGGTGGAGTCAGCTGGAAAGTAAATTTGCATATGTCGTGTGCTGCACTTTCATAGAAAGGACTTCCTGATGAATGCGCGGGCTCCGAAAGCATAATACAAAGCTTTAAAAACCTGCTCGAGGCATGGACGTAATTTCAGAGCTGGTTCTGATTCGTCAATCGTATCTCGCTAAATCGAGGGTTACGTGAACGAGATGTTGCTACAAGCATGAGTTTTCTTGCAGAGTAATATTCTTCATGCTAATAACACGAAGAATGCCAATAGGCTATGAATAAATGTGTGAAAAAATCCGGCAAGATTTCCAGTAGCTAGGATAACTAAATAATACAGCAAGTTAATAGCAGAGAAACAGTGTCCATATTAAGATGGGGCAAATTTTACTGACCTTTACTACTGTATGTGCAGACGTGGGCTTGCTATAACAACACATGCTTGGTGGTAGATATGAAATGTGGAGGACCCCTTTAAGAAGTATAGCAGGTGACATCAGGCATTTAGTCTCAAATGCTTGACGTCTTAGGATTGCATGGAATCCGCTGACAGGCATCATCACTCCTTTTATTATGCTCAGAGATTGATGGCTCTGTTCTGTCCTGCATCGCTTCTGTTGAGTATCGCTGACAGTGTGGATGGAGGGGTTTGTGTTTTTCCTTTGTCTTGGCGACGTGTAGGAGGACGACACCTTAATGCCAGCGGCCTGTGATTGATCAACGGGCCTGTGGGCTTTTTCTCCGCATTTGGCGCCGAGAGCATTGAAGCGCACACCTCCTTAAGTAACGATTTAGTGACGAATCAGTGTCGGTCTATAACGCCGAACTTCAGCACTCGATGAATTTTTGTCATTTTTCTTTATTATGCTTGTTTTCAGCTATTTCAAATATCACTTATTAATACATTCCCAAAATAATGTAATACTTATTTCCATGCACATCACTTTCCAATTTGAGCTACAGCAATATCGCCGCCCTGTGTCATAGTCTAATCTAAGTTACCAAAAATTAATCTGATCGGTTCCTGTTTTCTCAGGTACAAAAATTTGCATGAAGTACTGCAGAGTAATTTATTGGATCTGCAAAATGGTGTGTTTATATGGTTCTATTTTTGTTTAAAAAGCCATATTTAATACTTGTCAAATTGTGTTAAACGTCTTCTATTGTATGTACTTGTTATTACAGACAGGCCACATCAATGTCATCTTCATATTAGATGTGGCACATTTATTATGCTGTGTAAGACATGACAGGCACTAAATTATCAGTAAAGAAATGAGAAGCTTTTAATAACGTTGTTTCACCTATAAATATACCAGTTATGCTTTCGTCTTGAAAGACACTGTGAGCACCAGACCACACCTATGTTCTCCCCCATCTACTCAAAAACACCTGCTCAAAGGACCATCCAGTCAAAAATGCAGTGTGGAGCAGACCCAGTCACGTTCCTTTTCCTTACAAATAGCTGCAGTTCCAGCGTGGGTCCTGGATTTCGATGTCACAGAAAAGAATAATGCCGGGTCCTATGGGTTTTGCGAGCGTCACTGATCCCCCATTGGAAAAAAAAAAAAGTCAGATGAATAGCAAAGCATTCAGACCCAGAACTGAGCTGCGGAGGATTGTCTTGGGAGTAATCCCCCACTATGGGGTCTGCATCCCCTGTCATTACTATCCGATAACCATGCTGTGACGCCACGTCTGCAAATGACAGCTTTACAAAGGCAGCATCTCGGGACACTGGGAGGACTCCTTGCTGTGCACCGCTGTGCGTGGAATCTGCATTGCCGAAATAAAGGCGATGCGCACGACGCTGACAATAAGTGCCCGGGCGCCGAGATCTTGTCAGGCCACGGTTTGACCACCCAAATCCTCTGTTCCACTCATGCCATCTTCACCCTGCTCCATGGCAGCCAGAGACCTGGGCTCTGCCAGGGGTGGCAGCCTGCAGAACTGACAACTGTTACAATGGCACAGTCACACCTCAGGTCTCATCTAAAGACAATAAGAATTCCCCCGTACACAGAGAACGGACATGGTGAGGAATATACAATGACACTGGGCACTTTTCTCTGCCTTTTACATTCAGATTACTGAGCTGGTACAGTTGTAATTGGAAATGACAAGCACCTTGAACTACTAACCTTTCTGTACTTTGAAAAAATGGAAAAGAAAACCATACTGGAAATAAAATGTAAATGAATTCAATTTTATCCATTGGTTGTTATTTTAAGAATAGCTCATCTTCTGTAAGCAGGACCTCTCCTTTCTCCTTTGTACTACAAACCTGAAAATGTTTACCTAATTTATCAATGGTGCATTCATTTACAAATTCAGCCTGCGGGGAGTGAACTTCTGCTAAACAGATAAGAAAAGTAGGCAGAACAAGATAAATAAAAACAAATGAAAACTGGCCTTCTGTGCAGAGGAGGGTGTCTATGCTGTGTGCTTTTTTACACACAGCACACATATATACATATTTTACTGCTTATATATATATATATATATATATATATATATATAGTCCTGCAATTTCACATTACTGTTGTACTTTATACAAACAAGAAGCGATTCATGTCAATGTAATTTCAAATTTGTGTTTTTTGCCAGCAAAAAACTAACCACGGCATGTCAAAGTTATTTTATGTGCCATTCAATATGAATACAGCGTTCAAAATACTTTATTGCATGCATGCATGCTTGTCACATGCCTTGAGAGTAATCTATATCTGTATATTTACATCTTCGGCACATACTATTTCCCAGGATATTGTGAATCGCCATATATGCCTTTAAAATCTCCATTATGCTTTCAAGCCATAAATATTGATACTCTGTGCTATAATTGATATACGGGTACTTCACAAGCTATACAGTGCACATAATTTGCTCTCCTGCTTCCCCTAATGGATAAAGCGCTATTGTCAGTTTTCAATGCCTCAGGTAATTTAAGGGAGGGATATTGGCGTTCTTACTGCAAAGACATGTGGATCTGTTTATCGCCTAATTGATTCTCTGAGGAAGCCAGAGATTGACACCATCACTCTTGTGTCATCAAAATCCTTTTTTCCAGGGCAAAGCCATGCATAAAACATTAATACATTACTCCTTACTGCTAAGCACCTACCAAATGTTAATACTGGTAATCAAAAGGGTTTGTGAGGAAATTTAATTAACAGCTGAAACGTCTTTCAAACTTTTGCGACCGTATACCACTTCGCATGACCATACTCAAGCCAATAGCCTGCCAAAACCAAACTGCAGGGGTGAGGGGAAATAGCGAATGTCAAAGAGTCACTTGATGAACTCAGGGACATTCTTCTGCACAAAGGTACTGTCAAAGGGGAGAAAGACACTGCCTCAGCAAGACCTACAGGTTACACCTCGGACACGCGGTGTCTCCATGGGCCGATGCATTTAGAGGGAAAACAAAAATCAATTTTTTAAGAATTGCAAATACCCTTAATGTCAAAAGGTGTGTGTGTGTGTGTGTGTGTGTGTGTGTGTGTGTGTTGACAGGCAACAATTTCTGAATATCGATATGAATTTATTTTAAAATAACACGTCAGAATGGTTATAGCTAACACCTGAATAAATCATGTTTACTCACAATATAGCATTGTGAGAATAGTATAAATTAAACTATTAAGCTGTTGTACTAAGATTTTGTACTAATGAAGACAGAATTAAAACACAGGGTTGGAGGTATACTGTCATTGTTTTTATATAAAAAGGGATACTGTTTTACACAATGTTTGAGTTGTACTTGAGTTATAGGCGCATTAGAAAGCATTTAATTGTTGTTGTTTTTCATCCCTTGATTTATATTTCATTGCCCTGATCAGGACCGAGATCGCTGTAATTAGTGTCACAGTGCAGGTGACATCCATGACAATGTGGGAATAAAGATCTTGCCCCTGAGAGGAGGACCTGGCCACCCTTTACCCACCTACCCTCTGTCATGGCTGTGATCAAAGCAAGAATCAGTGGTGTTAGTGAAATATCCCATTTGATTATCCAAACAAAATTGTTGTTTTCACTTTTTCAGTACGCATTTTGTTAGAATAATAAAAACACAACTTGGCATATGCAAGTCTTTTCTGATATTGATTCTACCCAACTCTTTTGCCAGGTTTGATTTTCACTAAGAAAGTAAAACTGCATATCTGACAGAAAAAAAAAATCTAGATGTGACTGTCCCCAGGGCCTAGAAAGGGACAGAATGTCTGGTTCAGAGCCTATTTAAATGAGGTCTTTGGCCCAGTGCAGCAATTCTCTATGGACTGCTGCAAGGTTCACTCGAAGAACAGAGAGCCACTACAGAAATAGCCAGTGGGGACATTGTCAAGCATTACAAAGTAAAATACCTCAAGTAACAATTTAGACTGTATAGGCATGATAACCACCTTTCCGTCACATTCGAGCGCGCTACACTGTACTGAACCATTGACTACTGAAACAAAGAGATTGATATTATTTCTAACCCTTCGACATATAAACAGATGCATAAGGGAAAATTCAAAATATTTATATTGTTTCATGTCTCTGTCGGTTGCGTGTAGATAATGGCGGAACTTTGATGGACCATGTGATTATTGAAACATTAAAGCTACGTTTCTGCGATCTTACTCAGTGCTGTTGGGTGCATCCCATGTTCAAAACGTGATCATCAGGATTGGTACATAGTCATCATACCGACTAATTAGAAGGTATCTTTGAGAAAGAAGTCTGTTTATTGTTTATCTCTATAAACACCTGTAGTGAATGCAAGACACAATCAAAATGTCTGGACACATTTCCCTCTATAACGAAAACAAGCGACAGCTAATATGTAGGAGACTGACGGACTTAATATTTGTTTCGTAATAAAAATCGGCGTGGACAACAAGCAGAATATTACAGTGGACTGACACTTTGCAATCACAAAAAATAAATCAAGAAGTGACAGTCCCAGATGGACGCATCCAAGGGAATGTGAAATGGAGAAAGAGTGGAGAGGGGAGGGATGATTTAATTTACAATTTAGTTGAGGCATATATAGAATCATATCATGTGCTTTTTAAATCAGTATATGATAAACAAAGTAGCATAGTAACTTCTGACAGCATGTGTTGTGACTGATCAGACTTCCTATATTTTACTGTTGGCCTAGCACATCTATCTATGTACGGAACCGCAGGTGACCAGTATATTTAATACTTTTCCATGCAGATGAAATTCGAATTTACAGCCGAAACAAATTAGGAAGACTTACTAAAAGAAAATTAAATTAATGAAATATAAAATGAATTTTTAACAGTCTAGCCTTCGAGTCAGATGTATAAACGTATTTTATGCTCTAATGAAAAATATAGTGAAACAGAAAATATAAAAAAAAACACTGGAGATATGGTGGAAATTAGAAGTTATTTCCTTTACTGTTGAAGGACAATAAAATTATAAACAAGGGATTGTGTGACAGGATAAGCGGTTTCGGAAAATGGATGGATGGATGGATTGTGTGACATAAACCACAGGAAGCCATAAAACAGCAATACTGATAAACAGTGAGCGGGGATGTCTGAAATGATATTAATAAAAACACGTTTTTTGTTAATGTATTTAGGAAAATTGTTGGTATGTATTATTATAAAGTCCAACGCCTAGTTCTGCCCATATAGTTTCAAAAGCATTTAACCCACAAATAAAACAGATGCATGCAAGAAGATAGTGCCAGAAGGATAGTGTCTGATTTCAGTCATTGGCTGGCCACCTCCAACATTGTCCATTGAAATTATACTAGCTAATAAATGATTCAGACAAAGAAGCTCAATTGACAGCATCAGAAAAAAAACCCTCATTAAAAATTATTCCTCAACAATGGATTTTCCTAAAAGTGATAATAATATTAATGATAATTATATTTCTTGCATATTGCAATTTCTTCTTAAGTGTATGACAAGACCTGTTTTCCATATGAAATTATCGTGAAGGCACACCCTAACTGATCGAAAAGCAACAGAAGAAAAAAACAATTAAAAATATAGGTAGTGTGATGCCATATTAGCAGACCAATATGGAGCTATGAAATAACAGATGAGGGAATGAAGCGTAGATCTTGCATCATAATTCAGTTTTTGAGTAGCTTGAAAGCACAGTATCCCTGTGATTTAATGTTTGTCAGTTGCTGAGAAGGTCTTTCATCCTTGTTTTGCTGTGAGGGTTCCCTGCCTGTTCAGTGTAGTTCTAACACCTTCTGAAACGGTGTATGTGTCTCAGATCTCTCGGCTATCTCACATGATCGTGTCGTCCACTTGAGAACAATCAAGCTGGAGTCGCACGGCACAAAGATCAAGCAGCTTAATTCCACAGCCGCCTGGAGTTTTACTCCTGACTTCAGTCACACACAGAAGAAGATGGGGAAGTGCATAAAAGTGGCAGAAATCAGGTTCTAATTTTCTCCAGTAATGACTTTATGAAATAATCACTTCAGTATTAATTTGCTATCCCTGTAAACTGCATGCCTTGCTTTATTATTAACTTGCAAACAAATATAAATTATATAGGCACAATAAATTGCTGTCTGCAATAAGGACAAAGTAGTTAGTAAAATGCAACGACACGTGAGAGCAAACAATGAGGATTGCATATCAGCTAGTGCTCTGAAAGCATGCTGCCGTTTTCTAAAATATCTGAGCTTAGGCTGGTGTTACATTGAACATAGAATTATATAAAATATTTCTCTGACCTTGCAATCCTTCCCAGTTGTCCAAGCTTTCTTCCATTTGGCAAAATGGCATATTGGTGCTTGTAAAGGTGCTGGTAGGGGGTGGGTGTTGGTGTAATCTCATTCATTCCTCCCCTTAGCAATGTCTGGTAATTAACTTGACAGCATGAAAAATGAACACGATACACTGTCTCTTTCTATAAAACATTAATATACAATAATATAGTGTTCAGCTCATATACAGGGTTTCTTGACAGTAATGTAAAAGAAATATATAGTAATATAGTGATACACATTTTTTATTTTTTTGGGTTACATAAGTTTTGTTTTAATGTATGACTACATTGCTTTTTAAAATATTTCTTTCACTACTAAATATGCAAGAATTACAACAATACCACGTCTATGAATAAATTTAAATGCACAAAACAGTATTCCTTCACTCTAATAGACATAATTCTTGACAGACTCTTTTATTTATTGGAAAGAAAACTTCTTGTTCATGTCAGTAGATGAGTGTTGGACAGGATTTTTTATCTTTAGTAAGTTTACATAATACATAATGTGAAACCATCTGCAAATAGTACTTACACACACACACACAATCCTATTCAACCTACACCAGCATTTATGTTTATATTGTAATATTATTACATCACTTCATTATAGTAACTTACTAACAATTACACAGAATAAAAAGTACAATGCGTCACACGTCTCTGTGTTATGGTTTCTTGTTCAACAAGGAAAATGCTTTAAAAATTATTGGGATATTTGATTATTTGGAAAAGTATTTCGTTATAACTTTTAGGGAAAAGATTAAGCATTATTTCTGGCTTACAATTGACGACTGTTGGGTGCGTACTATTGGCTGGCACTAGATAATATAGTTTGTGTAGTTTGCTTATGGATAATGCCACAAAGATAATCTTTGGTGTGAAGTGTAATGGGCTAGTCTGTTGTAAGATATTAGACCACAACAGCCCTTTCTGGATAAGATTGATTTTAGCATCATACAGTGTCATATAGTGCCATGCAAATATTGACCTGAGAAAATAATGAGAGATTGTGAATTACTTTATATTTTTATACATGTTTAATTTGTTGCCTAACAGCTGCCCATGCATGTTCTGTGGGTGCCACTGTGTCACAGACTGATTGCTGTACACATAATAGTTACAGTCAAAGTTTCTTCTTGTCTTAGAGTCATCAGACTGTCAAGCAATATTTTTACAGTGGTCCTCATGATCTCCTCTAGACACCCTCCTGGACACAAGGAAAAGAACAATTTAAAATTTCAAATTGCATCTCCTTCAAAGACAGACTAAAATAATCTGTCAGTCGCACATTGCGTACTGACCAATTTAATTTCTTTGTGTACCTTTCAGTTAATCTGAATTATAAACAACATTACAACAGCTTTATTGAATCAAAAGAAAATAGCAGTACTGGATGGATGCAGCTAAATGCAGTGCCAGAGGTAGAGGAAAAGAAAATGAATTTATTATATGAGCATAGCATTGCTTTCTTCTAAAAGTAAATCACCTGATATTATGTCCATGTGAGTCAAGGATGGACACATTCTAAAACCACAGAGCAAACCCCTACAAGAGTAGTATGGTGATTTAGTTCAAGCATTAAGCATGCCATGTATTACTTTTGTATTACTTAAGTTGAATTACCAAAATTAAGAGGTTTCTTTCTCCAATCAGCATGTCAAAAATGATTACAACATTAAGAGTAATTGCTAGGAAATTAATAATAAAAATAATTTTAAGCAAGTGATCTATATGAGTGACATATTTATATGATTGCTTAAAATATTTGCTGGAGTTAACTGAAAACTTTGGCTCCTATCAATCATTTCATACTTGCTGGTTTTGTAAATCAATGATGACTATCGAATTTCCCTCTTTGTTTAAAATCAAAATGAAAACTTATATGGTTACTCTTCTTCAAATAGTCAGTGAAATTGTATGTGACATCGAGGCGCGTATTGCATTTTAAAGACACAGCATGTGAAAAATACTCTTATTTGTGAGATAAAACGTTCAAAAAGGTGTCACTTAAAGACCAAAGAGGTTATGCAATGCATTTTTACACGCCTGTAATGCGCTATACCCAGCCAACTGTCCTGGACAAGATGCTATGAAGTTTGCCTATGTGACTTGAAATTCTATACGTGATATCTTTTATAGTGTAAATTTGCTTGGATGGCATAACTTTGTGTGGCATGTATTAATAATGAATTAAGTGAACTGTGATGAGGTGGTACAGAGGATTAGCAAGCAGTGCTCACACCTCCCTGGCTACATGTTGTGGGCGTCCTCCAGGTAATCTGTTATTTTTTTTTCCCCCTACAGTTCAGACCTGCTGTT
The DNA here is from genome assembly GCA_026780765.1 of Petrocephalus schoutedeni. NCBI lineage: Eukaryota > Metazoa > Chordata > Actinopteri > Osteoglossiformes > Mormyridae > Petrocephalus > Petrocephalus schoutedeni. The sequence goes on from JAODKL010000034.1 coordinate 8,656,396, forward strand.
CTGGCAAAACGATGACTCCGAATTGTCCTTAGTGCGTGAGCGAAAGTGCGTACGTGTGGCCGGGGCCTCATCCGGAGTGTGTCCTCCCCTACACTTCCCTGGAAAGGCACTGGATCACAGCAGCCAGATCACAGCCCTTATAAAAAATGGATGAACGATCTGTGATGTATTACTGTACTAGTCGCTAGCTTTTTCATGAGAGGCTCACGTAAGGAGTTTTATCGTTATGCCCCATAATACATTAGCTGTGCGGGACAGAGAGGCTAACAGTGCAGTTCACAATTAGCTGAAAGCAGAGGTCCTATATTCTGTTCTTTAATAAAGGATTATATAAAAGCACGTCATAATAATGGAATACATTAGGCAGAATTTGAAAATGATCAATCAGTCAAATAAGTACACAAAATGTCCAATCCTATAAAAAATGCAATAATAAATAAAAAATAGCAAGATACAGTTTCTAATATTTATTTTATACAAATAATAACAATCTCGTGCCAATATAAATACAATAATGCTGGAATCTGATTACTCAGTGTATATCCAGTTGGAAATTTAATTCAAAAATTCGAGAAGTTGCTCTGACTGTAATGTATTATGTGCTCGGAGGCTGAGTTTATTAAACCCCGAGAAAGTTTTTAAAATGCCTATTGCACAGATAAGGATGGAACTGTACCTTTTCTAAAGTAATTATGAGATTGTATTCATTTCCATCATTACTCAAAGTGACAGGAGCCCCCCTCAGGCTCAGCTCGCTCGCTTCCTCCTGTTCACCTATCTCAAAAGCATCCCGATAATGAATGTTTACAAAAGCCAGGTAATAGGGTAAATATTGGAGCCATCAATTATGGAGCAAGCCAATCAAATCGCATGATTTTTGTTGGTCCTGCTGTCGGACGATCTTTGTCAGATCCCAGCGTGCGTGTTGCCCCTGTCCTTTCACCTCAAAAAAAAAAAATATATATATATATATATATATATCCTTCATGCTAGGAAAGACTAGCATGTGTGAATATCAGTCAAGGTCACAGTTCATGATTTCATTCAGTCATTGTTTGTTTCTGGGCATGTTGGAACTTTATGAGAATTCGTGGGAATAAGACTACAGGGGGATGTAGCTGACTGGTGTATATTTGAGCTGTGTTTTTACATACATTATAGTATCTTAGCGGTACATGAGTAGAACGGTATCATCCCATGCATGTAGATTACTCCGTGAAGGTCCACCCCCCTGCCCCCCCACCATCCCTGTCTGTTTGGACCGTTCCGGGATCATTTCTAATCCAGTCAAGCTTATGAGTGTCATGTGCCCTGCAGACTCCAGTCTGCAGCCAGCTGCTGAATGTGGAGTGTGGAAATGAGGATGGGAGGGTTT
>JAODKL010000034.1:8669382-8679888 GCA_026780765.1 Petrocephalus schoutedeni
AAGGGTATTAAAGGAAGTAAACATGGCATACTACAGGATTCAGCGACTTCAATTGACCAAAAATGCCTAATAAATCTATGCTTATCTGTCCTTTTAAAATGTAAAATAGCTTTAATATACTCATCAAATTCAGCTAAACATAATACTAAATTGCACTGAATTTGGGATGTTTAGTAGAGTAATATACAGTGAAACACACAACAATTACTCAGCTACACAAATGTGCAATTGCAAAGCATTCATTCACAACAACCACATGATCATAATTATTCTGTGCAGTTTACTATAGCAAATAGTACATCTCAACAATCAAAATGCTCTCTGACAGTTTCCATGTCTGGCGGTTCAAAAAAACTTAATTGATAGTAATTCAGTAACATCATAAATAGCTGTGGAGACACAGAAGCTGTCAAATGTCAAGGAGCAGGAAGCTACCCGTGTTACTGTCGTTGCAGTCGAGCCATTTTGAATGAAATATGTGCAACAATCATAGACCCTGTTGTGAGCAGGAGCTTATCATTTGTGACAGCTGACCGAGTTTTCTAACCTAACCGTAGCAAATCTATGCTGGTAAGAAATGTTCCGATTTGTGAAAACGCATATCTTACTGATGCCCGGCACTGAATCTCGCGCCAAGTAACAGCTTACTGTACCTGCTGCAGCATAATATTCCAGTGGACCAGGTGTAATGTAAGGGTGTGATTGAATATTTTGTGCTGGGGATTGAAAATAGATGCTGCTGTGATAGGCGCAGTGATGTGCGCAGTGACGTGAGGAAGAGGGTCGGCGGGGGGAAGCCGCAACAGTGGTACTCGCCTGAAGGTACAGCGGCGAAAACGATAACGGTCCAGACACACAGTTAGTAAGCAGGAAAATGATGGTTAGGCACTCTGATGCGAAATTCAAAAAGCTTCTTGAATTTACTCATTCAAGATGCACTGTTTTACTTGAAGCCTTTCTTTCTGCAGTGACCTTGTGTTCTTTTTCTCGGACAATTAAAGCTTTTTGTTTTTGTCAGCTGGCTGGAGTGAGATTTTCAATTCAAGACAAGCATACACACATATAGATAAATCTACGTCTATGTAACAGTTTTATTACCTTGTTAATAGTCTGTAGGCTTTGCAAATCAGCCCAATACTTTTGCTGATTTTAGGTTTATAATGGAATGAGAAAATTTTCTTGCATGAGCTTGAGTCTGAAAGTGTGAGTGTCACATCAGATGTGTGACAGTTGGCAACCCTGAAGTAGTGTTGTGTGTTGTATTTCCATACATTTCCTATATTGTTTACACTGTCCTATCCAGAATCAGGTGATGGTGAGCTTGGAGTGTGTCACATACCGCAGGGGTACACCCTGCATGGGGTGTCAGTAAATCGCATTGGCCACTCACCCTCATACACACCCAATCCAATAACGAGGGAAATTTAAATAGACTGATTCATATATTTTTGGACTGTAAGAGGAAATGGGCTACTCAGAGGAAACCTACACAAGACAGGGAAACCGTGCAAACTTCACACGCACAGTGCGGGGTGTCAGCCCAACCCCCAGCCCTGGCGCGCTGCCCAGTGTGCATTCAATTCAGTTTTGTGATATGCTCCTAGTAAATAATTTTTTCACTTTTTATTGAACTTTGTCATGCCTTTTTTAGTACTACAGTGTACTTCATAATATAGTAGGGATAAATATTTTGAAGATCTTCTGTGTGCTGCACTGAAGTATTAGTATTAGTTAATTAATAAGCGTCTTACTCTGTTTTAATGGATTATTTTTTAATAGCATTGGTGGCCTTTTCTATTCCCCCCAGCAAGATACTCAGCTCTCCAGTTTAGTAGAATAACCGCGATCTGTCTGTACATGCATACATGCAACGGTGTAATAAGATTCATATCTGGGAGAAAGATAACACTTTCATCATTTGCAGAAGCATTTTGGGATGGATTTATGTAATCCCTTACCTGTAACACTTATACATCCAGTGACCAATATCTAAAAACATTTACTTTAGCTCAAATAAAGTTACTCAGCAGACTAGCACACAAATGTCTTACTGTATTCTCAGAAAAACTAAAACGCCTTGCAGTCATTTTCTTGAAATTACATATTATTGCATGCAATATTCAAGCCAAGCTTTAAAATATATCTTTTTATCCACTTCAGTTAAATGATTTAAGAGGCCTGTTTTCAACTGAGTGAGACGGGGGTGTCTACACATTGATCAGAGATAAAGCCTGTTAATCTTATAATAATGGCCGAGCGAGGCAGTTAGATACCTCAGTTGATCCCTGGTAAGGCTCCTAGATACTTTAATAAAAAAAAAAAAACCTAATTAGAACACTAATGGACAAGAAACATGGTGAGCACATCAGAAGTCTCCTGTTTCACTTAAATCTGCTGCACTGGATACTTTAATCACAGCTTTCTTTGTAAGGGCTTCTTTTTCTTATTTTTGTAAATAAAACACACAACTTGTTGCATTTGCAGTGGCTTATTAAATGATTATGATTAGCACCCCATAACTTCTCATCAACATGCAGAGCCGCGTGCTAAGGACAATGTTCCCAATCCTGTGCACAGCCAAATTTGGCCTGATTTCAGCATCCTGAGAACTTCTTCTGAACCAGGACCCCAGCACAGATGTCATTTTGAGCGTACCAAGCGTACCAGGTACCTTCATTTTAAACGTTTTTTTCTTTGCATTAATCTGTTACATGGTATTGAGCCGTACTGTGGTTGATTCACAGCCCATCCATAATCAATAATTTTAGCAATTAGAAATGACTGAAAATGTGTTAATTGGATTACTCTATAAACTGCTATATACTGCTACTTTTCAGCATAGTAATTTTTTCCCCTATTGTCTCTGCTGTTGGTGGCAGTCTCTATAATTCTGTGCTTTGGCGAGAATATGGAAAATTTTACGTTTTCTGATTATTATTAGTTCATGCCCATTATTCTGTTTAAATTCAGGCTCTACCATTCAGCTACACATACACCCCTCCTCCCATCATAGTTTAGGAATCATGGCACACAAGACAGGGTGGAACACCCTGGGCAGGACGCCAGGACACACACTTGCACACAAAACCTTTGCTCCAGGCAATTTTGAGACATCAATTCGCCTAAGTGGATATCTTTGGACTATGGGAGGAAACACAAAGTTCTTTGTTTGTTCATTAATTACTGACTTTTGATTTCTTCCACAGTTTTACCACATGGTTTAGGCAAGTATTTAATTAGTTGACTGCCGAACCAGGGACATTTGTACAACTAGCATGACTTTGAATAAAGTGCAAGTTTAATACACATTATTTACCCAGCATGCAAATCCAGTATAAAACATGGCTGCATTATTCAGATTAAATATAGGCTGCATACACCAAATAATGCATTAGAATAACAGGCTCCACAGATTGCATCTGGTGCGGTATTTTCATCTGTGAATCAAACCGATTTGTGTAGAATGAAAGGTCTTTCTGATAAATAAAAGAAAAAACAAGTTAAAAGCAGCACAAAAGGGATTTCTTGTTGTGTGCAATTTTGTTGAGGACCATTATGCAGGCAAAAACAATGCAACTACAACTTATGGCACCTCAATGCACGTTTCTTATCTTTATTAAATAAACAAATTCAGCAGTGACTTAGGATGGTTCCATGGCACAGAGCATACATGCAGCGTACCAGGGATTATGCTCTCTCGCCTCCACACGCCATTTCCATTCTTAGAGGCAACCCCATGCAGGTGAGGTCTTGGAGAGCGCTCAAAGTTTCAAATGAATCACAGCAGGCTGCTTCCTTACCCCCACCAGCACCCACAGAGCGGAGAGAAGCCAAAGAAAGAGTTCCGAGGTACATAGAAATTCAATTAAAACAAATAACGCGTAGCACATACAGTACAAAGAACGCGTCGCCGTTAAGCAGTCTTTCAAAATGAGTATGCTCACCCAGAACTAACATTCAATGGAATCTAATCATATTTATGCCGACCAGAGGCGCGAGTGAAGGGGGAAAGGAGCCTTTGGCACCATGTCATAGGAAATTGGCCCTGTCTAAGAAATGGCATGTTGACGCTGCCCTTTGGTTTACATGCACCTGGAGCATAGAGCATGAAATTCACTGGTAAGGATATAATGTGCTATCTAGAGTATGGTGCAGGATTACAAAACAGACTAGCCTCTGACAGCTCTTCCACTGACCTCCACGTGTTCTCTTTGCTTTCCAGTTTTCTACCAGACGTATGGCACTAGTGTCGTTTTGCTGTTCAAAATCAGACAAAAATATAACCAAAACCCAACAGAAAAACATTTTCACATTGGATCATGAACAGAAGCTTTTTTCAAGCGCATATCTTTTTTTCTACAAACAAAACATGTATTTAGGATTTTCCTTGTAAAAGTTTACCAATTTGCCTCATGACATCATTCTACAATAACGTGAAAGAGCTTGTTCACTTTTTGATGAACTCTCTCGCTCTCTCCCTCACATGCCATAAAATTGCCCTACTGTGGTGATCCTCACTTGCATTGTTTCTACTTCTTTCTGTATAAATGATCGCCTGCTTTCTCCATAAATGCACAGTACAATGCCTGAAGAGTTCCGTCTCCTTTAGAGTAATGTTGGATTATCTGACAGGGTGCTGGTACAATCGCCCAGAGGCCAATGACTGCCCTGGAGCCCTATACGACACTGCTGCATGTATATGAATGTATATGCCTGTCAACGGAATACATTTTTATAAGCTGAGTTGATTGAGCTGTCCGACATTTAAACACTGTATAAGCATTTGCTTTAGACAAAAAAATAAATACAAACAAATGCATATGGAGATTACTCACCTGTCAAAGGCATACATTCTTTACCTTGCATGCTATACGGTTTTCTAGATATCAGTTGTGAAATTCCATGTAGCTACCTGACATTTAGCTAATTGGACCTCTCAGCATTATAGCAGCCATAGATAGTTATAGTTCTTAAAGCCCTATCAAGAAGTAAAAGTTTAATAGGCTTGACAGAATGACTCTCTGTGAACTAGGTCTAGCTTACTTAGAAATGAGTCTAGTAAGTAAAGAGTCATCTTAAACCTCAGAGCTACACAACCTTTAACAAAGTCCAAGATGTTGACCTTTCAGTGTAAATATTGTACAGATACCACAAGGTGAAACTATTAAGCTTTTATTTATGGCCATAAGTAGGCTGTATTTTTATAAAACTGTATGGTGCGGGTTTTGCAGCATAGGCTAGGGAGGTGCGAGTAATCGAACAACGGGAAGTTCAGCACCACTCTGCGAGGACAGTGCCAGACACCCACATGGCGGGCTTGGAATCTGTCAACACCCAGAGCTCCCATAAACGTTTGCAGCTGCTGATGCTTACCTCATCAGGAGAGACCGGATGGGACTGAGCTGACTGTGGGGCTGAGCGAACCGGAGAGACGCTCTCTGTCCTTTACCAAAGTGTAGCGCAGAAGTCGTCTAGGGGAGCTAGCTGTGCTAAGTTACCATGCAGGTGTGAGCAGTTTTTTCTACACTCTATCTCCAATAACCGACAGAACTGCAACAATTTTTTTTTGTGATAACTTCTTTAAAAAAAAACTACACCCTTTTATGGACCAAAAGTACCTAAATTAATGACAAAGTTGACAAGGTTTATTGCCGGTTGTTGTTTCAATCAGTACGAATCCCCATCTAACAAGTTGTTCCCTATATTGCCTTTGTTTTGGAATGAAGTAATCTGCAGAATGTGTTGTTTTTTTCTTGCTTACTACAGCTCTATTTATGTGATTAGAAGTAATAAAGAATACAAAAAGAGACATCGTCTTAAATTCTTTTTTTTTTGTAATTAATTCCTATACTTTTTATGCTACGTAGGTTTTATGTTACGTAGGTTTTATTCTGTTTGGGATAGATAGATTAGAGTTTAAAATCTAGAGTTAGGCTCAGGGACGTTTTGTTTTACTTTGTTCTTTCCTTTGGTGTCGTCTAGGCCCAACCTGTCCTTGTATATACCATTTGCCATTGTATATACACTTCTTCAGAAAAAAAAATAGGTAAAAAGAGTCCCATATCCCTGGCCGTAACACAGATTATCACAGTTAACCTACACCAAAGCAAAGGCCATAATTTATCCATCCATCCACTCATCCACCCATCATTTTGGCAATAATGCCAGAAACACTTTTCAGTTTAATAAAAAAAATTGGCATTATAATGTGAAATACCGCAGTTGTGTATTTGTTAGTAATGAGCACAGGGAAATATTTATTTTTCTAGTTATTTGCAGTTTTAATGTTCACTTTCTTTCTAGATCACCATAATTGAAACAATCACTTGTGTCTTTGCACAAATGAGGAGTCTGGCATTTTCAACCAGGCTTCTACCATGGAAACTGACAGGCATCTGCGAGAGAAATATTCAATGTGTATGACTTTCCGTCCACAATGAAACAACAACAGGGACCAGGTTAATATAAGTGCACTTTATCCTGCGATTGTCGAATCAGTATTTTCCATCTTGAGCAGGTTTCTAATCCGTAGACAAAACTTTTAAAGGTTTTGCCCCATATTTGGATCCTATTTCAGAATAATGTTAAGTACTTAATACAAGTTCCCACCGATCCAGAAAATCAATAGCTAGCCATCAATACCCTCCTCCCATTTCCATCAAGGAGCATGATCCATCTCAAGATTTGTAGGACAGTGTCCCTGCTTCATCTAGGATCATAGATGGGAGAGAGCACGATTGTATGAAAGAATGCTTACTCAGTGATTTTTTTTCCCCAGGCTGGCACCTTTATATCAACCAAAAGTGTGCTACCCAGGCATCAGGAATGAACAATAAAAGTGAGAACCTATTATGATATATGGCAATTTATTATGGAGTGGCAGTGGGCTGAGCTGGCCTTGAAGCAGATAAGTACCAGACTCTACTCAGAGTAGCCATTAATGGCAGAAAAAAGAAGGGCCCATTAGGATGTGTAAGACACTTAAGTAGTGGCTCCTCCAAGAGGTTGGTTCCTGTAATTGTGCTGCACACTAGCCCAGTTACTAATCATTAAGTTGTGTTATATGGGAACCCTGATTACAGATGTCTTTGGGCTGTGCTTCAATGTATACTGCACTGGGGGGTAGGGCCTATTTAGGATTTTCAAAAAGTGGCCTCCCTCACCCCAGAAAATGCTGAAGGATTTAGCTCGCATAACTCTATCTCTAACGGAGATCATCACACATACTAATGTTTAATGATTGAAGACTCTTGCAGGGAAGAAGCAGGCACATTATTAATGCATTTATCTTATATTCGTGTTTTTGGAGACAGTTTATTATTTCGATTGGCATCAGTTTAATATTTAGGGTAGAGTATGATGTTATTAATCTATTCCTGATCAAATCTCAGAAGAGCGTCATTCCTTAGATGGTGCAGCGCCTTCCTCCGTCATTGGCTGATGGAGGAACGGCTGCCCTAACTCATTGGGTTTTACACCAGTTTAGCCAATGCCGCCATGTTGCATGGTTGTTACGGCAGACTGCCTGTTAAGTTTACAAAGAAACCACCTGCAATCCTGCCACGGTAGTCAGGAGAGCGGTCGAGAGGAAATGATCAGAGCACACAGAGTGTATGCAGAGGCTCCCTATTCCTGCCCTTGCATCTTGAAGGCTCCTTGGAGCTGACCTTAGTGGATCTGGTGGCTGAACTTGTCAGAGATATCTGCACTGCTAGCTCACCGTACACTTGCAGGTTCAGCACCTAACCTCGGTGAAGACATTTCAAATACGCTTATAATTTAGCCTGCACAATACAATTACCCCGGGGTGAAGTGCGTTTAGTGTTGCAAGATATTTTTTTGCTTTAAAAATATATAATTGTGTATGGAAAATGGATGGATGGATAAATTAATGAATTACACCGTTTACTAATTTTAGCACATTGTTTGAAGCATACCTTCTTGTAACAGTAATTTTGTTTGAGGGAAAAATATATACTACAGTAAATGCATTAAATAGTTGCTTGGATTACTTAATGTCATGGTGGCTTAGTCAGTAGCACCTCTGCTGTCACTTCCCCAGGGTTGGGCTTTCTCAATGCAATGGGTTTTTCTCAAGTTCTCAATGCATCTTCTCCCCATTTTTTTTCATTGAAATTTTCTCCCATAATCCAAAATTTTTATTTAAGATTAGTCGATTTGGTAACACTTTCTATGAATGCCATGATTACAAGAATCTGTGAACACAGTAATTTCACATGATAATGCATTCAAAAGGCATTATAAGCATGGCTATAAATAGTTATAAAAAAGTCATAACACATTATATCTATATTTATTCATTATGAATGCTCATTGAAGCTGTCTATAATGCACTATAGATTCCATTATGATTCAGTACAAAGCATCCTTAATTGTTATACTGGGGTGCGTTTCCTGAAGCCTTCTTAACGCTACATTGTTTGTAAATTCTACTTTAAGTTGTCTCTTAACACTACGACGTGTTTCCCGAAACATTCTGAGTTGAGTATACCTTCCGTAAGATTTTCTTTCGTAAGGTTGGTCTGAGCTGCTCTTGGCTGTCGCTTATCACTGTTGCCAGCTCATACTGCTAGTGAGTAACATCAGTAACGTAAGTTTCACAAGTAAACATCACATAACTAAAAATAACTGGTCCATATGATAAAATGACTTTGTCTTATGTCTAATACATAACTACATTCTTTGTTTACTCCTTGCTTTCTGAATGTGCAGCGAATTGGCATAATTAATCCATGGATTAATGCTTTTCATTCAGGAATAAAGGAGGGGGTGTTCTGCCGATATTGGGGTGGACACGTTCCCCCTATTACCGACGACCCTGGAATGCACACATCCACCATTTGCTGCCGTCAAGCAGTCGCTGCACGGAGGGATTCATCGATTCTCAAGCCATTGATGTCAACCAATCAGGTGTTCTGGGCCATTTAAGAAGCTCTCCCTTAGCTAATCACTTAAGAGATTGTTCGGGAAATGGACATAGGAAAAGAAATACCTTTCATAAGATATACCTTTAGAGTCTTCGTAAGTTGCTAAGAGTCACCGTTATTAGCAATCGCACTCCTGACCATTATACTGCATTATGAAGGTTTCTATAATGCATTATGCATGAGAGCTTCACAGGGAGCTTATGAACTATCAACACTATAATGGCTTATGACTGTCAATAAAATATGCTGTAATCCTTTATTAATTACTATGCCGTCCGTTATAATGCAAGATGAATTCTCGAAGGCATTATAAATGATAGCTGTGTTACTGTTGGTGTCCCTAAATTGTGCGAATGTGCGTGTGTGTACCCTGTGACAGATAGACATTTCATCCAGGACGTTCCCTGCTTCACGCCCTGGACTTCCTTGATAGGCTCTGGTGTCCCCATGATCCTGTGCTAGATAAGCCTCCGTGGCAGATGGACGGACGCGCTAATGCTCTGATGTTATGGACTTCGGTCAGCAGAACCCCAACCTATATGAGGGATATTTGAACTTTATCATTTTTATTCAATGTCAGCTTAATCTATGAAATGCACAGAATCCAATGTATATCTACACAGCTTTTTTAACCAGAATTTAACCTCCTCTACTATCCTGCCCTCTATACAGACCAGGCCCGTACCCTGAAATAAATTTGACGGGTTATCCAGTGACCCTACTGACAGGCTTCTCTTAATAGATTTTGCTGCTGGTGGTGGTGGGAGGGGATTGGGGGGTGGGGGGACTGGGAGGACAGTAATATATGAGACAGACTGTCCCTGACTTACAACCTATGCGACTTACACACACACACACATACATACATGCATAAACTAAGAAATGCTACAAAAGAGTTTGGCTGGCCATACGCCCAGCAGTGCTACACTACCTTTTGCGCAGAAGCTTGTCGTGCGATAGCTATCGTGGCAAAGTACTGCACTGTATAGCAGCATGACCATTACATGCACCTCCAAACAGTTCTGCTGCCCATGATATGGGTTTGACCCTCAGTCTAAAGACATGCAGTTAGCCTAATTGGTATCTCTACCAATTGCAGGGTGTGACATTTGTGTGCTATGCTACCTGGGATAGGACCCATTCACCAACTGTATGAATTCACTTCTCATATAAATACTATGCAACATATTGCATGAAACAATAAAAAATATATATATTGGTGACAATAAATAATTATAACTTGAGTAAAAATGTACTAGGACTTAATATTATGGCTAGGTGTCGTACAGTAGTGTCAGTGTATATTGATAGGCATAGAAGGTTAGGATGTTAATGAAAAAATGTAAAGAGTATTATACATTATTATTTGTTTCAAGTTTACAAATTGACAGAGTGACATGAAACTCACTAATGCATATATTAAATGTAAATTTATTTATTTAGATTTATTTTATCTGCTTAAAACACAGTTGATTATGTGCCTGTTTATATTTACATGTGATCTGTGCTGAAATCTGTGATCTCACTTCCTTAAACTTCGTACTATTATAAGGCTGTG